>JADLZN010011833.1:90590-239493 GCA_018155175.1 Sinocyclocheilus anophthalmus
CACGTCATTCACTACAGCCCGCCGCCGCTGCTATCCCATCCGCGCCGTCTATTCATCTAACAAAGACCCACTTCGGTGGTGGTGCTGGATGTCCAGGCGCTTTCTGAAACTCTTATCTGCTTGCTTTTCGTTATCTCTGCATGCCTACGACTTCAGTTCCTGCCGAGCGCGTTTTTTCAAGTGCAGGAATTTTATTGTTAATCGCCTCAGGTCCCATCTTTCACCAGACCACGTTGATAATTTCACTGAACAAATAACACATGGTCTGAGTAAGTAAAATGGGCATTGTTGCATTGTTTTGTTTTTAGACGATATAGCCTACACCAAGTATGTTTTAATGCTATTTCTTGATAAACCTTCCGATTGTTTTTGACTTGTGTTTTTAATATGTTGGCTAACGTTATATGAGGATTAAGAATTATGTCAGGCTATTGATTGATTTCCATTGTTCTGCATTTCCCCAGCTGATTTGAATAAATAAGCTATGCTTTGGCCGTCGTTGAGTGTATGCTCTTCTTTTATTTCTGTTTAACGACCGCCTAAAATGAAATGATGATAACGCGAGGCAAGTGTGCGGCAAGCGGAATTCATTGAGGCATTTGACAGTTTGATTCATATTTTAAGTATTTCAAATATAGGCTATTATACAGTATATGCTACACACATGCACAGAGTTTTTTTTTCTTCTTACCTTTTTGGGGTTTCTTGCTTTTAGACTAGTCGACTAGTCGGATACAAAACTTTTGTTTAAACGACAGTCAAATTAGTCGTCGCGCACATCCCTACTTTAGACCAGGTCAGTTTCTAGCATAAGTTGCCACAGTGACTAGCTTGATCTAGGTCTATGTTAAATTTGCTTTATGGAACCAAATAATTTGACAGTGACTCAGACTAACTGAAATAAGCCTTATGAAACAGGCCTCGAGGCATTAAAAGTGATCATATTTTCTCCATTGCATTGAATCGCTTTTTGAATCAAATCGAAATCGGATCGCACTGCACTGCATCGTAATAAGGGTGAATCGTATCGCATCGCATCGGTAACTGCTTCATATGTATCTTTAATGTATCGTATCGTTGGCAATACATCGAGATGCGTATCGTATCGGCCTAAGTCATGAGATGCACATCCCTAATATATATACACACACACATATATATATATATATTATATATATAATATATATATATATAATTTTTTTTTCCCTCTTTTATCTTATATCTGCATTTTATGCAAAAATGCATTTTATTTTTCCCTAAATTCTGTGTTTTCCATTTGATTTCTTATGGATTCTGTGTTTTATGATTTAGTACAAATTTATCATAAAAATGGTGTCTAGTGAAATGAATTAATAAAACTTTAACAATTTAATCAATCTTTTAAAATGTAATCAAATGAAAATCAATTTACAACAAAACATTGCATTTTTATTTTTTTTATTTTTTTATTTCTTTATTTATCAACATGATGCGGCACAACAGAACTGTATAAATTAATAATAATAAAAAATAACTTGGTTGTATGATATTCCTTAAAAATAATATTATTATTACTTTGAGAATTGCATTGTAGTATACAGTAATATATTCAGTCATATAATTTCAAGTTAAATCTGACTTTTATTTTGACGGTCTTTCAGTTAGTTTTAGTTTCAGCGTGTATTTGATGGTATTTTTTTGCAAATGAAACTGCATAAAGCTGGTGAAGTGACTCAGAGCAGCTCTGAAGATGAAGTGCATGTGTTCATGTCCTCATATATTGAGATGCAGACGCTGAAAATACCGCGAATCACCTGTTTGAGTTTGTGTATGAGATTAAATAATCCACGCATTCACACAAACACACAGAACATGCACTTATTAATACGACTTATTAGCGACATGCACTGACTGGTTGCTGTAACATTTATTTCTGTTGTGTGATAGGATGTTAGAATAATCCATATTGAGTAAAAATGTCCAGAGTTTATCATCATTATTAACATAAATTTTATCATAATCTCGATATGATGTAATTTATCGCCCGATGCTAATTTAGGCTATTTATAGAACGTGCTTGGCGGGTGACTCGGAGACTCCATGCGGGCTGCCAGGTGCCCACGGGCACCACGTTGGTGACCACTGAGTTACACTCAAGGAAGGTTGCCAGGCAACTTCTGCATGATCTAATTAATGTTCACTGTACCTTAAATTTAATGGGCGTGCATACATAACAAGGTTACAAGTTCAAAAACAGCTAGATGAAGCATTACATAATAAAATGGAAAAAAGCAGATGGAACCGAAGACGTGCTTGCATATATTGTATTTAATAGCCGACTTAAGCTCCTTTTATTGGGTAGAAAGTAACAAAAAAGCAGCCAATCACAGTGAAATGTAATTTGTGTAGGTTGAGTTTTTATGATGGTATTGTAAGATTTGGTATCAGATGTCACTTGCACAAGTTTACACACATTGAGTTGAGTCTGTAGCTGCTGTTTTTCCACAGTGCGTGATTATGATCAACAGTTTGACTGAAGATCCTCCTTTCCTTAATGAGACCGCCGGCTGCGAGCTTTGGCTGTGTGCCTCTGTCAGTGTATATTTAGGTCAGAAATGTGAGGATCAGGCTTTTATGTGCAGTTTTGTGTGCGCTGCATTGCTTTCATCCAGGGCTAAGCAGAGACTTTGGGAGCTCAGATGAAATCGATTCTTTTTCCGGTTACCATGACGTAGTCATCCCTGCAAACTCTGGCTGTTTGATACCTCAGTGTGTTTCTGAGGCTAGGGATATCAGTGAACATGTTAATTTAGTGTGATTTAATTATTTAAAAAGTAACACATTTAAAAAATGTAAGCAATCATCATGCCCTCTGATTTGTACTTACATTGAGTATTATGATTATTTTTATTTATTTATTTATTTTTATCATTGGTACAATTGGACGTCCTGATTTAATTTATTAATTAATTAGACCTATGTAATTACTTACATTTTTAAACAGATTGACAGCCCTATCTGAACGGTTTTATTTGTTGTCTTATGGTAATATATGTTTAGCTGTAGTGGTTGTTCTACATTATGTAGTTAGAAAAATAAAAAAATATGGAATTAGACATATACACCACTTTGTCCTGAAGTGTTTCCTGTAAAGTTATTAACTCTTAAAAATAAGATTCTAAAAGGGGCTTTTCATAGTGAATAGAAGAACCATTTTGGCTTCCCCAAAGAACATTTTTGTGAGTTCTTAAAAGAAATATATATTTTGTCTTAGTGTGAAGAACATTTAAATATAGTCTGAAGATCCCTTTTCCACTAAAGAACATTTTATGCAATGGTAGAGGATCCATTGTACAATCAAGAATATTTAACCTCCATGGAACCTTTTCATTATGCAAAATGTTCTTTATAGTCGAAAAGGGTTCTTTAGATGAATAAAATAATCTAAGACTAATAAAAATGGTTATTTTAAGAAAGGTTCTTTAGGGAACCCAAAATGGTTCTTAAATGGAATCGCTGCAAAAACACACTTTTAGAAGCTTTATTTTTAGGAACGTATCACTGGATCCGAAGAGATGTAAGATCTGCAGCCTATAGCTCTCTAAATATGGAGGTTGGCAGTAAGAAAGAATGAAAGGAAATAAGTAGGGATGCACCGAAATGAACATTCTTGGCCGAAGCCGAGCAAAATGAAACACTGGACCGAATACCGAACACGTTTTTTTGCATTTGTTTTCACCATTTTGCCAATTTTTTTCACCGTTGCATAAATTAAATAGCCAAAATGTGCGTTAAAAATGTTTTTTAACATTCTAGCAGACATTATACCAATAAAGCACAATTTAACTTAAAATTAATACGTTTGTAAAAGAATATTTTTGGCCATTTTTGAGACCCCCTTCTTGAATCGGGCATGCATTTTTTTACTGTACAAATAAATGCAGCCTTGCTGAGCAGAAGAGACTTTTAAAACATTAGAAAATATTACAGATCCCAGTCTGAACACTATGTGTGAATGATGTAATAAATGTATTAATAGAGCTGTTGTAATTATTATTATCCTTATTATTGTTTTTTTATTTTAATTTACAGAGCAACCGTAATATTACAATAATAACATTTATTCATGTTGATGGAGTTCTTGCTTTTTCTCAGCTTTTATTTTGGCAGAAACCCGCAGGAAGATCTCAGTCAGTGCTTCTTTTTGTTGACAACAGCAGATTTGTAAATGATTCTCATTACAAATTTGGGAAGATGTTTGTTGCACGTATAGCATTGTCACATGCCTTCATAAAATTCAATTCATAAAAATGTTACTAAGCAATTGAGGAATAACAATATTTCAGGGCAGATTTTCCTCCTGCTTTGGACTTTGAACCCTGGCGCCGCGAGCTCATGCAGCACTGTCTGAATACATGCAACATTAGAAAACACAACGTTCTGCAGTTTATTTAATTGTTTATGGGCATTTCGCGATTTCAGTCATCATACAGTAACCAGCAACAATCACCCCTTCCTCTTCTCATCGAAGACATGAGATGCAGTGCTAAGCAGTCTCTCACTGTCGGTGCTTGTAATGATTTTTACATCTTTCTCGGACAGTTTTAAATGATTCCACACTGCCGACATGTTTGTTGCATTAGTGCGCACCTCTATTTGATCGCATCACGTCATTGTTCGGTACAATTTATTCGGTCTTTTCTCTTTTTCGGCCGAACATCGAAAGAGCTTTTTTTTAATATTTTTGGCCAAATAATTTCGGTTGCCGAACATTTGGTGCATCCCTAGAAAAATAGGAGCTTATAACATTGCGAAAAAAAGTGGAAGGAGAGTGTTTTAGTGGGAAAATTAGACAAAATATTCCATTGTCACAATCAATGCAACAATACTGTGCTCACAGCAGGATCTGATGTTATTTGCTTTCCCTGCCAGGAGGAATATTGTCTCAAGAGACAGAGTTGGGCTATGGCTTTAGCTAATTCCTTCAGTTGTTCAGAACTTTTTGCATCATAAGTGGTGCAATTTTTAGTTGTTTATTCATTTTGAATATCTTTCACTCTTATTTGTACTTCCAACTGGGTGGCAGTCATTCCAGCTGCCGGATGTGCTAAATGCTTCCCAAACTTTTAAAGCTTTGGCTTTGCTTTGGGTGCATAAAATTCGACATGCATTCCCAAAGTTAACTGGGTAGAGAGTTCTGGAGATCCCTTGAGCTCACTTTTGGACTGCTGCTAAGCATTGTCTGAAAGAGCGATCAAGTTAATGCTCCCAAGAAGTATTGGACTCACTTGGATGCTTAAAGTATTAGTTCACCCAAAAATGAAAGTTTTGTCAACATTTACTCATCCTCATGTCATTCCAAATGTTTATGACTTTCTTTCATGGAACACAAAAAAGGTACAAACTTTAAATCAGTCTTAAAATGTCTGAATATCATTACATAAGATCAAGCAAAGTATCAAATCTAGTGGCTTATGCAAGCAAATAATGCTAAGAGTACTACACGTTTCTTTAATTTGTATTTATTTTTTAATATGTGGCTTAATGCTCCAGTTTCTTTTATGCAAAATACAAGATTAGGCAAAATACAGTTTCATGGCCAGTAATATTTATGGCCAGTAAAATTTCTCAGTTTAAGGCTGGTGTTGCAGAAAGTTTTGCTTCCTGAATTAGTATTTTGTTTAATATCATCTTAAATTGCATGTTTTATCACGTCATTAGAGCAAACTGATAGAAAAACTGAACCATGTCAAAGCGTTGTCCGATGAAACGTTCTGCATTCATGCACACTTCAGTGCTTTTTCATTTAGGCAAGGCAAGGCAAGGCAAGTTTATTTGTATAGCACATTTCATACACAATGGTAATTCAAAGTGCTTTACATAAAATAAAATAAAAACAATAATCACAACAATAAAACAAGGAATTAAAAAAAAAAAAATTGATTTAAGAGGTTTAAAATGAATTTAAGAAGACGATTATACATATAATATAGTGCAATCAGTTCGCAATTTAAGTCAAGTCAAGTCTGCTTTATTGTCAATTCTTCCACATGTACAGCACATACACACAGAGAATTGAAATTGCGTTACTCTCAGACCCTTGGTGCATACAGATAACACTACAGTAGAACATAAATACAGAAATACAGATAGATACATAATAATTTAAGTCATTTTGGAGGATTTTTATTTGCGCGGTCAGGATAGAAATCCAGAGGTTCAGAGGAAGGACAGAGGAAGCCTCAAGCCTGTGAAAATCAATTTATTCTTGTAATTTGTGTGCATACCTCAAAGACACCATCCCACAACCTAGTGCTTTGAGCATCATACTACACGATGGGAGTTCATGTGGTTAGTCATATTTCACTAACACCCGCTGCCTCATTAAAACCCGTGTCCCACCAAGTGTCTGAAAGCTTCTTATCTGTTTATGGGTGAATAAAAGTTGTATCAAATCAATAAATAGGGCAGAATAACCTACATGCACGCACAGAAAAACCACAATCTAATGTCTCAACACAAAAGTTTTTTTTGCATTGCATGATGTTCCTTTATTCCTCCTCACTTATTCAGGATCCACTGAGGATGCTTGACATGATTTGCAAAGTTCAGCATCCCTGTAAATTCGTCAGTCTCAGCCAGCATTTAAACTTGATGTTCTGGGATCTTCTTCAAAGCGAGTGACATTTGTTTCAGATTTCTCCATCTCAGCAAAGTCTGACTGCTTTAAGTCAGCTATATTTAACCACATTTCATGTGTTTTCCCCCCTTAGTATAATTTTTATTTATTTTTTGGAAATATATGAGGGAACTTGTGTTGTAAAAAGCTTTTACAAGGCAGAATGCTGTCTGGAGACTCTCAGGGACTGTTGTTGCTTGACTTTTAGAGGATAATGTTTTGTCCTGGATGGTTCGGGCGCTTTGAATTATTTTTAAGGTCAGGTGGGGAGTTTGAACTTAAAGCTGGCAGGTTCTTAAAGTCACGATTCTTGTAATTGCGACCCAGTCTCGTATTTAAAACTGTCTGCTTTGACTATCATCACAGTTCTTGTGGTGTTCTCTTTGAAGAACATGTACTTATGTTTAATAAAGTCTTTTTAAACATGGTTATGGTTGTTCCGGAGCCCATTGCCCTGTTTTATTTCTCCTTATCAGACCTTTCTCAGACAAGCTTTATGTGCCATTTCTATTAAAACTAGTCTAGTATGGTACTTAATATATTTATCAAATAAAAACAGGGTCTGGTGAGTATGTCAGATGATAGCATGACGTTGTTTCTGTGCTTTCATTAATGGTCTAATTATTTGATATTTCAGTAAGTTAATTTGAATGAAATTGACTAAGTTTTGTTCTTGTGTGGCATTAGAAACCTGAGAGTATATTTTTGCTTGATTTGGTGAGGTCCTTGTTAATATTTCCCTGTGTGATAATCAAGGATTTGGCTGGTCACCTCAACTTCATAAATCATCAATATTGCTTTTGTGCTACAGCTTTTGAGTTTCTGCTGCTCCGTCAACGTTCCAGCTCTGAGGTTGTGGCACGTGCTCATGTTTAAGTGAAATGGTTGGCCTTTTAGCTGCTTTTAATGAAAAGTTGAAACATTTCTCTGTAGTTCCACCAACAACTATTTATGTATTGTATACCCATTTTGTTTTCCTCACAAACATTATAACATGTTATTAAAAATTTGATCAAAACGCTCTTCTCTTCACAGCACTACATTTCCATCCTCCACTCTTGAGCGACTACTTTTATACATTAGAAGGATTTCTGAACTGCACAGAGCTTTCTTCTTGAATTCGATAGAGCATATCTTCTGCTTATTACACTGCTCTCTTGAATACTTGATTCTGATTGGCCGATCGCAGGATCCTGCTGATATTTTTGTGTAATGGATACTGATTTATATATGTGAATATTTTCCCTGGCAGCCAATTTCCTAGATAGCTAGTTGCATCTCTCTCATAGCACAGTGCATTCTTTTTATGTTAAAATAATTTCAACTTAGATCAATATTTCATGTCCTTTTTATTTATTTATTTTGATTTTATTTATTTATAAGTAGCCATGCAAGCAACATAATAATTAACTGTGGTATGGTCATTATCACAAAGTAAACCCCTTTAAGTTCTTAGAGAACTGCTCCACTTTGCATTGGGATCCATATCAGCCTGTTGAGGTTTAAGTTGCGGTAATGAATGGCATTATCCCTTACATATAATCTTTGATATTTTTTAATAAATGTGACATTCATGTTTTATTAAATAATTTTAAAAAGTTTTTACCCCTGCCAATATTTCATGTTTTTTCTTAAATGAAAGTAAAGCTTTATTTTTTAGAAGTGTATTTTTTACCCTCTGGCATGGTTTCTGCATTCTCTTTCATATCCAACAGACTACTTTAAAAACATGAAAATTGAAAGACAGGAATTATCTTTGTTGTGGTTTTTGAGGGCGGTAGTAAGGGAAATACATTTGCATGTCTTCTGTAAATATTTCAAAATATCTTACAAATATATAGTTCAGAAAATTACGTTAATATTAAAAAAAAATTGAATTAGACTTGTGTTTTGTTTAATCAAAAGAATTATGAATACTTTTGCTGATTAGTGGTCTTACCTGGAGGTGGTTAAAAGACATGGAGGGCTGTAATTATTTCTTCATGTTTAATTTTGGCAGATGGATGTGCGCTACTCATGTCAGTGACTTTGAGAAATGCCTTCAAGCTCCAGTATCTCCGTTACGACAGTGGCGCTTAAAGGCTGTCTGCACATTTCTAGCAGTGTGCCACTTTACAGCCCCCTCTAAGGCACTTTTTCCTCAGCTAAACCATTTTGATCATGTGTCCCTCTCTCTTTTTTATGTACATCCAAAGTTGCAGCTTCCCTTTGGTTTCTGGTTACTTACAATGCATGGAGAAGTGAATAAAATCCACAGGCTCCAGAATACAGACTACAGACAGTATGTGGAGGAGGAGACTGATCACTTGTAGAAAAATGAATCAGAAATTGCTGTGCTCAGTGTAGTGGGTGTTGGAGAGAATGCCATTCTTTTTTAGGAAAGAAAGCGTTCCTTTAATGTAAAACAATCAATTAGCTTATTTGTAAAGGCTTATTCTAGTCTATTGCTGGTCGATAAGTGGATTAGCTGGACTAGCCTGAAGAGTAACATATATTTGAATGATTTGAGGTAAAGAGTTGAATTTTAATACCATAGTTGTTAGATTTTGTGGTTATTTGATGTCTCAGTGCTTCAAAAGTTTGGAAAAATTGAGATTTTTAAAGTTTTTGAAAAAGGTATTTTATGCAGGGCTGCATTTATTTAATAAAAAAAACAGTAGTATTATGAACTATGTTTAAAATGTAACAACTGTTACAAAACAACTGTTTGCTGTAATTTTTCCAGTAATGGAAAAGCTGATTTTTCAGCAGCCATTACTGCAGTCTTCAGTGTCACATGACTCTTCAGAAATCATTCTAATATGCTGAGTTGGTGCTTAAAACACGTTTCTTGAAAGCTTTTTGAAAGAAGTCTTCTGTGTTAACTTGAATTTATTGAATTGTAATGAATGTGAACACTTGTCATGTGTTTTCACATGCAAACACATGTGTGTTACAATGCATAGTTGCATGGATGCTGTCATTTTTGTTTGTGCCGTTCCTCACACTGGGGGGAGACCCTCGGAGTCGAACGAATCTCTTGCAACATGTTTGCTTCTCATCTTGTCCTGTCTCACATCTCACATATTCCTTAAGGCCACTGAGGCAGGGTAATCGTGTTTTCTGTCAAGTCCCAAGACTCCCATAGTCTCCCTGGACGCTACTTTAAAAGCACAGTCTGTAATTACTGCAACTGGCAGGCCATTAGTGGCAGTGCAAGAACAAACATCATCTCTTCCTGTTCACTTCTGTGGTGATTAAGCAGACATATTTGCAAACCCCAACCTCTGTTTTAAACCTGTGAGCTGAGTCTTTGTCCCCCCCCCCCCCCCCCCCCCCCCCCTTTGAGCTTTGCTTCTCAATTCTAGATCGTATCTGTAATTAGAGTCTCTCCGTCAATCCTAGCATTTTGTACTCCATAACCTCCTTTATTATATCTATCCTAATTATAAAGAGAATTATCCAGTGTGTTTAATCGAAGCCTTGATTACAGTCTTACAGTATGAGCGCCCCAGTGTTTCTGCGGTTATTTGTGAAATAATTTAGTTTCATCCTTCAGTTTGTAAAAATTACAGATTGGTCACAATGGATGACTTTTTTGTGCAACAACTTAAGTTTTTACAGCTTTTATTAAGATTATTGTTAATTTATAAATACACTCGTTCATTGCTAACCCATGTTTATTCATAATACAATGTTGATTTATACAACTTGAAATGTTAAAAAATATTACATGTAGGGCTGTTGCGGTGAGGGAATTTCCCTTGCGGTAATTTTGCGTGGGCTTAATTAGCCAGTATGCGTTATATCGCCATAACATGTAGGGTATAATCTTTATATATATATATAGTATATATATATCTTGTCTGTGTATGTGTTCGATATAACTACAGGTCATATTCGAAGACAATGAACTCGAACCAATAGCGGTGAAACAGGAATGAAGTAACAGAAAAGAATGACAAAATAACGTCCAAACATAACAAAAATAAACCTGACAATAATATCGTCACTTCTAATCTGACTGGACAAGGGACTTTCTATTGATATTTCCACCTGCGCTCGTTCTAGACGGGCTGTCAGTCAGTGTAGTGTTGCGCCACAAGGTGGTGGAACGTGACTAATTCAACTACACGTTCAAAAATGCTGATTCATTAATTCAAAGATATGTAATGTTGAAATCATTTTAACTTTGAGTGCCATTTTAGAAGCCTCAGCTGACCAGCTATGCGTCGATGCTAAGACAGAGATTTGGCTTTCCTTGGACATGACTACCTATTTTCTCAAATATATATGACTCGGCTTGGAGGACAGACGCAAGTAATCGCACACTCTCAGTCGATCTCTCTCATTCGCTGTCTGTTTAGGTTAAGTTGAAATCTACGGAGCCTCTGTACAAATCTGCATGGTACACATTGTTATCATTACGAACTTGTTTAATATTCAGTCCACATGCATGAAGTGTAAAATGAGAAGGGCATAACCTTACGAAAAAAGAAAACACGCAAAAATCGCGGTTGCTGCGGTTCTTGCATTCCTCTGCAGTTTGCTCGTCAATAGCGCGGTATTGCGATATTGCGGTTATCGCGACAGCCCTAATTTCATGTAGAAATTAAGTTTTGGTTAATAATCCTATAAAATTAAGGTTTTTGTTTCTAGCTTCGTTATACGTAATTCATCTTCTAATTTTAACACATTTCCTAATTAAACCTTATTGTAACATTAATGTGGGGTTTTTTTTTTTTTTGTTTTTAGAGTGTTGGTCTATTAACATACTTTAAGTACAGTGATGCAAATCTCTGTTACAGTTGTTCTTAAAGTTTATCCACCAAACTCTATATATTATACGTGTTAACATCAGAGCAGTGAGAGTGCTAATATTTTCTGTGCATACTAGTCTTTCAACTTTGTCTTGACCATCCGCCTACAACAGTAGTCCTGACACTAAAAACATGGTTTAATGGACAAATAGTAATTTGTTTTTGTTTTTTTTGTTTTTTTCAGAAGTGCTTTAACAAAACATGAGCCTCCCTTGGCCCATAGACCTCCACTGAAAATGTCTTGTCCCATAGTCTTCCATTGTAAATGCCTTGCCCTGTAGATTTCCACTGCAAATGCCTTGCCCTGTGGACTTTCATTCTAAATGTCTTGCCCCCTAGACTTCCGTTTTGAAAGCCTTGTCCCATTGACTCTCATTCTAAATGTCTTGCCCCCTAGACTTCCATTTTGAAAGCCTTGTCCCATTGACTTTCATTGTAAATGCCTTGCCCCGTAGATGTCTATTGTGAATGCTTTACCCCATTGACCTCCTCTGTAAATACCTTGCCCCATAGACTTCAGTTGTAATTGCATGGCTGTAGACATGGTTTATGTTTCACATACAAGTTGAGGGATGTGTTGTGTATTTTTCTTTCTTTCTCCCTTTTTCCTTCTATCTCTTATCTCTCGCTCTTGTCAGTTACCAGTCTTTCTTTTCATTGTCGTCATTACTATATCTACATGCATTTTATCTAACTTTATAGTCGAGTTAGCTCTGCGCTTGCAATTTGAAAGCCATTGTTCTTGATTTGTGACTTTGTCTCTTCATTCGGTCTGCTGTACTTCAGCTCACCTTTGAAGAGGTGGAAGAGCCAAAGAGCACTTCAGTCACCCTGCTTTCTTTGTTTGCCACCTTTCATTGTATTCTCCTCTGGGGAAGTGAACCTTGGTTGCACCTCTCCTCCCTCACCATTCCATCCCTTGTTATTCCAATTTGTTTTGTCGTTGTTTGATCCATTATTGCAGTGCCCTGCTTTTCTGTGAGCAGGAGGGGAATGCCCTGACAGGGTGGCAGTGGATTTGTCAGATAACCCAACTGTCCTCATGCCAGTGCGTTGATGGCTTTATTAGTGGAAATAATAAACTGTACACAAGGCCTCCAACAGCTCATTTAAACGAATTAATTAAGAGAACAGAGGCAGCATCACTAAACAAGTCACCAGTTTCTTCAAAGCAGTTTTTTGATTTGCTGTTTTCCTCTATCTGGAATGTACTTTTGTTTTACTTCTGACTTTTTGGAATAAGAAACTTATAAGAAATAGAATAAGAAAGTTTCTCTGTCAGTTTCTCTGCCACCTGAAATTTTTTCGAGAATCCTTACATGTTACAAAAGTGGTTTTGCCACTGCTTAGAAAAAAAGTCTGTTTTGTGAACATTGTACTCGCAGTATATAAGATACGCTAGAGTTTTCAGTCTGTTTGACTGTTGTTCGGTTTGCATGAAAGTTACTTTCGGAGTTAGGATGTGAGGAACCTCACTGTGGAAGTCTGCTTGAAGAGTTTTGGATTCGATTTGGAAAACATTCTGGTTTAATTTACCCAAGTGAACCGTTATTGATGATGTACATGATGACGACCGCACTTACGAGGCATCAGTCCCAAAGCGCCAAAGCCTTTCCTTTGCTGATTGTCTCTGCAGAAACAGCCTTAGGTGAACAGCTAGCATTCTTTGTATCTTTGATGCAAGACAGATGCAATAACCATGTAATGCGGGTCACAACCATTTGCTTTTGCCTGTGTACATTTTCTTACAACATGCAATTTGACAAAACAGGTTTTAACACATAATTGTATCATGTTTGGTCAGATGTTTCAGCTCATGTAGACTGAAATGTAATGCAGTCAGTTGAAATGTTAAAGAATCTTCAAATAAGATAAACTAAAACAATATTGTTGATTAAACACTTATTATCATTGTTTTCTTGCAATTGATGGTGTTTTGAATGGCGGTGTGTAACCTAATGTGACAGAAGGGTGTTTTGTTTAGTTTGTTCACGTATCACTGTGTAAAAATGTTTCCCATTTGTTAACCTTTCCTGTTGTTTAACAGCAACTTTATTTTAAGATAATCGAATTTCATGTCAACCTTGCTTTTTGTTCAGATAGGTTTCAGTCCTCCACCAAATGGAGAAAAACATGAGTTTAAAAAAAAAAAACTCAATATATTCAATTTTTGATGCCTTCCCTTTGCATTTGTTAGCTAGCTACAGAGCTAAACAGCTGTCAGACTGTGCTGATGTCAGACTGTGCAAACCATACCGCTGTTCAATTATTACAGTGTGAAAAGGAATCTGTGGTGTCAGGGAATTGGGGCTGAAGTGTGAATGCAAAAATATTCTGAGAAATATTCTGGAATGTACATTTTGTGATTTAACAAAATCACTGTATATTTGATTGTGGGCGGATGATTTTTTCTTAGAGATGATGGCAGAATCATATTTTCCATGGCATCACATCTCTTCATAAGCCTTCATGAATGACACCTACCATCATACTCTAAATTACAGCATGCTAACTCTCCCATAGTCACTTTGCTCATCAGTGTTTTGCTGTTATAGAGCTACTTCCACATGCTATGGTCCATCAGCATGTATTTCTTCTGCTGACTTTACCCATAAACAGGATTAAGGGATTACCGCCTTTATATGAGAAGATGAAGACATTCTGTATGGCACCATCTCTACAGGGGAGAATGTTTTTAAGGAAACCCAAGGCTGAAGAAGTAATGTCGCTCACAGGGGGAGACTATAGAACAACTCTTGATGTGTTATTAATGTTCATTTGATATTCATTTGGTGATGTAAGCAGAGGTCTTTAACAAAGGACTCTCTGGAAACCAATGCACACTGAAATTCTCAGTTTTAAAGCAGCGCAAACAGGCGGAAACAAATGGACTGCTCAGGAGAGCGCTTGTAATTCACAGCAGTTTTTCCTTTTTCCACTTTTTTACCAATTAATTAAAATAGTTTCCATTCTTTCATGTACTGGGCACCAATTTATTCTTTTTTTTTTTTACTTCTGGTATTTTTTAAAAACTGAATCTGAATAAGACTTTTCAATGAATCTGAATGAAAACCTTAATTCTCAACACTAGGTTAGAGTACAGGCTACACTGAAACATTCACTCTCCCCACAGTGTCTCTCTTCACTTTATCGAGTGTCTGGTCACAGATCCAATCTCCTGATTTAATTCCTTCATCTTGTCTTTCATCTTTGGGCGAGAGATTTCTAACTGGGCTTAATGTCCTCCTGACCCTTCATCTTACCCAGGGCTACAGTGAGGATCGGCAGACACTTCTTTAATAGAGCTGTAAAATATTGAAAACTTCCATTAGGGACACTAAACTTTCAGAATCATTCACTTTTGTCCTCTCACTCTGTGTTTTTTTTTTCTTTTTTCTCCATGTTACTTAAAACCCCGGCAGTGAGATTATGTGGGATTATCACAGCGTGTGTGATTCACTATTATTAGTGGCTATGCACATTAGCGTACAGCAGTGTAGAATATTCATTTGTACTATTCCGCTGACTCAAACAAAAAAATAAAACCCAAAGATTTGGGTCAGAGTAAGGAAAACAACATCTAATTAGTATGGAGGCACTGTACCTCATTGAGTTTTTCACCACCCCACAGTATGGAGTCCAGTCTTCAACATGTATTGAGGTGGAGTTAGACATTTTTGAGCATGTAATCTGCTGGCAGATGGTTGATAAATGAGCATCAGGCCTGCATTGCTCTCAGGCTGCATGACCGTGAAGGAACTTGTCGTGATTCTCTCCGCTGCAGAACGTTCCTGAGATTATACTCGTCCATCAGTGTAGCTCCCAGAGTGATACTCAAAGCCTGCATCTCATCCTAATAGAGCTCAGACCAAACCGCATATAGCAAGTGGGAAATTGTTTTCTTCCCTCTTTTCATTTTTCTTTGATTAAAGGTGAAGTAATTTCTGTGGCAGAAAACAATTGCAAAAAAATAAATATTGTTTCCGAACAAAGCTTACTTTTTTGTTTCTATTAATAGAAAGGAAGGAAGGTAAAATGGAAGGAAGGAATGTAAAATGAAAAGAAGGAAGGAAGGAATGTAAAATGGAAAGAAGGAAGGAAGGAATGTAAAATGGAAGGAAGGAATGAAGGATAGAATGAATGTAAAATGGAAGGAAGGAATTAATGTAAAATGGAAGGAAGGAAGGAAAGAATGTGAAATGGAAGGGTAGAATTTATGTAAAATGGAAGGAAAGAATGAATGTAAAATGGATGGAAGGAAGGAACAAATATAAAATGAAAGGAAGGGAGGAATGAATACGACAGCGGGAAGGAAAAAAGAAAAAGAAGAAAGTAAGCAGGAGGGAAGAAAGCGGAAAAAACAGCAATAAAGTAAGGTGAAGAAAGCAGGAATGAAGAGTAACCTAGCAGGAAGAAAGTAAAGGGGAAAGAAATCGGTAAGGAAGGAGAGGGAAGAAAAAGAATGAAAGAGGACATAGAAAGAACTTGAACATTAAAATATTACACATGTGGCCTTTTAAGAATGAGATGGGTTCTCTCTCAGGCTCTGCCTGTTGCCTGAACTCCTTCCATTTCCCCCATGCCTCCTTTTCTTCACCTGTAAACAGTATAGAGGAGTTACTGACTCAATAACCACATATTCAGTACAAAGAAAGTCCTTTAAAATACTGTCAAGCTCTTGAGAGAGCCTTTGTCTGAAAACTGAGAGCTCAGGATTTTCATCCTTAACCTGTGTCTGCAAAGTAAAGTAACTTTGTGTCTCTCTTCCCTGTCTCTCTCTGTTCCTGTCGTCTCGACCTCACAGGGTTCGCTGCTTTACAACAGTGGGGGGGACAGCACAGCAAACTGCTCTTCTGACAAGCAGCAGAACGAGGGCAAGCTCCTTAAAGGTAAGACAGCTCTGCGCTCCATGATCGAGTCCCTCACCACCTGACCTCAGAACGTCCTTGTCAGCCATACTAACATTTCACAATGTCCTCATGCACCCACGTAGCAGCACCATCCCATGTCTCTCCATCCATTAATTGCTGTTGTTGTGCTCAGGCTGTGTCACTTAGTGTTTAAAAATTGAGCGCTGACCCCTGTGTCTCCGCTAATGTAAATATAGATGAGCTATTGGGCTTGACTGTAATAATCACATCTTTGACCATAATGACAGTACCTATGCAGCAGATTTGTGCTGAGTGAGGAAGTTTAAAGACAGTCACTAGACATAACGTGTCTGTTATTGCTCCCTTCACAGCATCCTTTGCGCCCATCTGCTTCGCAATAAAGTCGAAAGAAAATGACCTTCTGCCTCTGGAGAAGAATCGTGTGCGACTGGACGACGACTCAGATGAGGACGGGATGAAGGGGGAGGTGCAAGAGGGAGCGGGGTTGGCGATAGGATTGGTCGAAGCAGCCAGAGAGCCTCCTCAACCTCTATTGGCTGAGGAGAAGAAACCAGTACTGTCCCAGGAAGAGCTAGAGGCCAAACAAGGTGCGTCAAAATCTTCACTAAAGAATTATTTCATTCAAAAATAAACTTTCTGACAGCATTTACTCAACGGCTTGATCAAAACTGTGTGGAACTCAAAAATGTATAATTGTGAATCGCATCCTTCAATAAAAAGTTTCATTTGAATAATGTGCTAAAGTCTGAAGCCATATAATAGATTTAAATGACAAATTAGCTTAGATTTAAATCTGCAGAAGTCAGAAAGAAAGGAAGGAGGGATGAACAAAGGACAGGAAGAGGGAAATAAGGTAGGTAGGAAGGAAGGAAGATAAATGGAACTAAGGAGGGAAGATGGGAAGAATGGAAGAAAGGAGAAATGAACATTTTCCCCGCATCCCTAAAAAAAAAAAAAAAACCGTGAAGAGGGAAGAAAGAATAAAGTACAGGAAGAGGGGAAGAAGCAAGGTAGGAAGGGGAAAAGAATGAAGAATAGAAAGAGGGGAGATAGAAGGAATGGAAATTTAATCGCGCTCTTTTGAATATTTTTGAGCTTCAAAGTCTCCGCTCACTTTCATTATATGGTAAAGAGTGGCCAGAGTATTTCTCAAAATGAATAAGTCAAAGGTTTGGAAGAACATTAAATCAATTGTTCATTTTTGAACTGTGCTTTTAAAGCCACTAGACTCTTTTCTGGACCATTGTCCATCTTTTTAAATGCCAAGCATATTAGCAAGTTTTAGATTTGACTCACTATCTGTAAAGTTCAGAAGTTAAGTTTTGTAAGTGTATTAAAATTGAAATAATTCCTTGTCTGCTGTTTTCAAGGCTGTTCTTTTGTAAATGTTCTGAAAAATTGTTCAAACAGAAGAGATGAGTCAGTTTGTGGAGTATTACGGAAAATAACTCGTGCTGATTTCCCTCACCGTAATTGTTGCAGCCCAAATGTAATTTCTCACTGGCCAGAAGCTTAGAAGCTAGACATCTTTTACTGTAACAAGATGAAAAATATTGAGAAACAATCTGTAGTTTATCATGATCACATTAAGCCGAGAGTTACCGGATTTTGCTGCCCTTTTAGGACTTCTTCATTGTTCTTTTGACCCTCAGAGACTTAAAATAGTGAGCTGATCTGATCGCTGTCACATCACAATGACTGGCAGCACATTAAATTACTCCGGCGAGGGCCAGGGATCTAATGTAATAGATCTGTCCATATGCAACAGCAGCCATTACTCTAGTCTTCAGTGTCACATGATCCTTCAGGAACGTTCTAATATGCTGATTTGCTGCTCAAAAAACATTGCTTCTTATTACTAATATTGAAAACAGTTGTGCTGCTTAACCTTTTTGGGAACTGTGATTTTTTTTCCAGGATTTCTTGATTAATGGAAAGTTTAAAAGAACCGTTTTTATGTAATATAGTCTTTACTGATACTTTGATTAGTTAAAAGGATAATTCACCCAAAAATGGAAATGTACTCACCCTCTAGTTTTTCAGAGCCTGTATTAGTTTCTTTCTTCTGTGAAACAACAGAAGATATTTTGAAGAATGTGGTTGACCGAACAGTCGCTGGTCCCCATTGACTTCTATAGTATGGGGAAAAAAATGCATTGGAAGACAATGAAAGCAGAACATTATTAATTCCTTTAAAGACAATGAATTAAAAATATATTTATTAAATATATCATATTACCTACATATTATCACTATTATTTTTTTTAAAAAGTCAACCATCCTAAACTTTTGATCTTGTATTGTATATATCCTGTTTTTGCTATAATGATGCTTAGTATATTTGGATTGTTATCCATCAGAAAGCTCTGTCATCATTATTCCCCTTATGGCATTCCAAGTCTATGACTTTCTTTCTTGTCACCAAAAGGAATTATTTTTTTTTTAATATAAACTGCTGCTGATTTCAGTAATATGAACTCAGTAGGGATCTGCTCCAAAATGACTGAACAAAGCACATCTGAAGTCATAATTATTTAAAGAGGTCATATGGCGTTGCTAAAAAAATAACATTATTGGTGTAATGAAATGTGTTTATGCGGTTTAAGGTCAAAAAAACACATTATTTTCCACATAACTGTACATTATTGTTTCTTCTCTATGCCCAGCCTTTCTGAAACGCGTCGATTTTTACAAAGCTCATCGTTCTGAAAAGCGAGGTGTGCTCTGATTGGCCAGCTATCCAGTGCGTTGTGATTGGCCAAATACCTCAAGCGTGTGACGGAAATGTGACGCCCCTTACCATACTGTGATGCCGTGTCCAGGAGCGACTAGACAAAAACATTAAAACCCATTATATTATAAACGAGGCATTTGTTGTATCCATTGGGGACATAATTACGGATTATAATGACTTATACTTGTCTTTTTACGCGTTGCGTTGCATTGCTCTGCGTAAACATAAAACCATGTCTGCATTTGTGATCGGAGAAATGACAAACAACAAGCGCTACTCTACACTGCTCAAAACTCACGTTTGAATCATCAGTGGCAAATCCTTTAAATATGAAAACGTACTTACAAGCTGTGAGTCAGCATTATTTGACAGAACACCAGCATTGTAGTCTACTCTCCCAGGAAACAGTCCTCGTCCTCCATAAAATGTGCTGCACGCATCTGGATATTTGGGTTAAACTGTTTCTGGAACAGTGTTGTAAATACAACTTTACCACTGATTTCTAGTTGTGTCCTCTTTTGGAAGGCCAAAAAAAGTAGTTTCTCTTTCACAAGGAAACACACAGCGTCTCCACGACATGGCGGCGGCAGGCGGCAGCAACAATACTACAGCGAGAATCAAAGTTACGCCGCCTTTCTTTGCGTGAACATTTGGGTGGCGTTATGCAAATCTTCCCACACAGTAACGTAGACATGTAGGGGCGTGTTTAAAAGAGGCGTTTTAGAGGGCGTGGACAGTCTTGACTTTATAAAAATATCTCTTTGGGTTGAGACTTTAGTCTTTGCAACTTTACAGATCTTCTTTATGCGCAAAGAGCTTGTAACACTTCAAAGAGAAAGGAAAACTTGAAATCGCATTATATGACCCCTTTAATATGATGGTCTAATTTTGTGTGAGATTCAAATTCATCTAAAATCTTGCCTTTTGCCGTTGGCATCTATTCAAATATGACAGTTTTCAGATGTAAAACATTTGATTCCTGTGATTTGCCATTGCTTAATTTTTTCACCATTTTTGGCCATATTGTTGACTTGATTGCACAGACACTATTTGAAGACGACTGAACTAGGCTGGATGATGACAACACTGAATCAACAATAAACTGACTTTAACTGAAACATTGACTGTTTACTATTGTCCTCTTGCATTATAGTCACACTATTTTCCTGTTTAACACTGTAAAGCGGCTTTTACACCATCTGTATTGTATAAAGCGCTATATAAATAAAGGTGACTTGACTTGACATTGTTACATGACCAAACATCATTGTCACCTAGGGGAAAGACTAAGTTTATACAGTATACAGATATTGTATGGACTACTTTTATGGTACTTTTTGTTTTTGAATGTTTGAGCTTGACAGCCCTAGTCCTCATTTACTTTCATTATATGTGAAAGAGTAGAGCCAGGATATTGTTCAATATTTAATTTTCCACGGAAGACAGAAAGTCATAGAGTTTGGAACGTCACAAGGGTGAGGAAATGATGACAGATGTTCACTTCGGGTGAACTATTTGTTTAACAAGAGATGCACCTTTCGTTATAACATGCATGCTTTGCATTGGTTTTCTTGTTCCCCATTAAAAATGAATTTAGTTAAATCTCATCACTGACATTGGACTGCACCCGGCAGACACTCCGGTCGAGCGCTGAGCACTGAGCAGTAATGCTCCTGGAACGCAGGGGTAATTACAGTAATAAGACCAAATGCCCAGAGGAAGTTTACTGCACAAGGAAGTGAAATAAATGGCACTGCAGCCAAGAAGGCCTCACTCAGTGGCAAACTAGCTTAGATTGCATGACTATCGACCCATCCGGAAGAGCATAATCTGTATTGATGAGCTGTTAAAGAATCACAGATGCACAATTCAGCAAACGCTCGGTCTGTTTTCATGTGTCCATCTATTACCTTTAGTTTATTTACTGAGTGAGTTTGCGTGATCATGAGTGAAAGTTTTATTGGGTCGACTCTCTGCTGTTTCTTGTGGTTGCGAAAGCAGAGGCAAAGTATTTACACCCCTTGTGTATTTACCAGAGCTTACCTGTTTATATTGCAAATTGTAGTTTCAAAATTAAACCTCAAAAGGTAGCCTTATTGGATTTTTGTCAAAATGTTATTGGCTGCCTCAATTGCAGATTGACTTCTGAAGTGTGCAGATGAGAAATTATGCAAGAAAAAAGAAATTTGCAGGAAAATGTAGAAAATTACGAGTCATTGCTTTTAGAAATGCCACAAGTAAATTACTGGTGTTAAGTGCTGTGGGTTGCATTGAAAAGGCGTGTCACACATGTATATGCAACGTTATTGCAGTCCTTTATCTAAGAATGCACACAAGCTCTTTGAAAAGAGCAGTGATCAAAAACAAATGAATTACATATGACTTGATTTGTTTGCAATGCATTTTAGACTAATCGAATTCTTGTAACAACTATACATGAACTTGCAAAAATAGCTAATCATTTTTAATTGTTTAAATTTTGGGGCATTTTAGGTGAAACCTTGTGGAATATATCAATTCTGAAAGAAAAGCAGTCATTATTTACTCACCTGTATGAATTTCTTTCTTCAGTGGGCCACAAAAAGTGATTTGTTTTATTTACGTCCTGACAATGTTTTTTATGGAAGTGAATGAGTGTTGTTCAGTGAATCTGTGTTATTTCAGTACCATTATTTATAAACTACTATTATATTATTTAATACTTTGAATTATATTTTCTTTTTAGAAAGAAAAATGTCTTTTATTGAAATGTCAGTTATTTTTCCCTGACATCTGGAAATCTACCTTAGATCTCATGAGATGTGGAGGTAATGAGAGAAGTGTCAATGTCCAATTTGTGAACGGATCGTATCAGATCTTTTCAATAAATTAGTTGGTCTGCCTCACAAAACTGATTTGAATGATTCGCTCAACAGTTGGACTGAACTGGTTCTAAGTGATTGAGTTATAGATATATATTATAATATTGTACAAGTAATATGTACAATACAATCCTTTCTTTTCCTTTCCAGGAACACATCTGAAATAGTTTAATAGTTGCTGCTCTTCATTTTTAGTGCGGTTTGTCTCTGAGCTCTCATTAAAGCGAGGGCACAATGCCTTGCACTAACAGAGGATTAGGTTCAATCGTAACAGGACTGCAAGGCTTGAAGATTGTTTTTGTTTCACGGCGGTGCAAATAACTTGCGATTGTCGAAATACATGTGGGAAGGAGCTTTGCTGATTGAGAGACATCTCAAACAAGTTTCCTTCCCAACTCATCTTTCTTTATCGCTGTTACACAGTATTATCTCACTCGCAGTGACGTAATGGAGAAGACTCTGTTCTCTCTCCAGTTGTGTTTGTTCCTGAGTTATACGTGATTGTCCGTGGCAGGGGGCCTATTTTTAGTGCGGACACTGACAGGGCCCTCTTCTTGTTCTTGTAGAATATAATGACTTGTTTTTTTCCCCCGTTTTCCTTTTGTTATTTCTGTTCCCATGAACAGAAGCCTACTTAAGCTAGCTAAACTGAGACCCCATCAACCGTTATACAATCCGTAGCCAGGCAGCCTTAAACACCTAAGCAGAGAGTGAATGTCAGAAGGGATAATTCTATCACGGTAGATGTGAAACATTAAAATGCGATGCATCGTTATTGTGTAGCTTTTTAAGCTCTATGCAGTTTTTATGGGGCGTGCTGGCTTACAAAACTAGGTAAGTCACAAGCAGCCTCGTCTAGAAACATTTTGCATTTGCTTAGTAGCAGAAGCACCGCACAATGCACGCAAGCTCCCTTGCCTATGCTTTTAGTTGTCAGAGCATATGGTGTGTATCAAGACAAATGTGTACGTGTGTGTCTGACCTTTCCTCCCTTTTCTCTTCCAGCCAAACAGAAGCTGGAGGACCGGTTAGCAGCTGCAGCAAGAGAGAAGCTCGCCCAGGCCTCCAAAGAGTCCAAAGAGAGGCAGCTTCAGGCTGAGCGCAAGAGGAAAGCCGCCCTCTTCCTGCAGACTCTGCGAGGACCAGAGGCTGAGGTCAAGCGTACTGAGGAAACCGCTGCTGCGCCTGAGGTTTGTTTGAGTGTGTGTGTGTGTGTGTGTGTGTGTGTGTTTTTCAGCATTGTCCGTCTACCACCACATATACCTTTCTCTGAATTCCTAGTACTTTGTATGAACTGAATTTGAAAGACGTTCAGATGTGTATTACATACTGTATCTGCCATATTGACATTGAACTTTGAATTTAACCACAAATAACAATTTCTTGCTACCAATAGTGCTTACGCTTGAAAATACCACTCTTCGTTTTCACTTTCATTGCATTTCTTGACATGATCGCCCTGACAAAAAAAATTCTCTGTTTTTGCTCTGCGCTTCAGAATCATCCACCGTGCCATCATGGTTATAGATTTTAGCGTTTTTATTTCATCGGTCAGCATCAGGATTCCTACTCAGAAACGCTGCTCTGGTTTCCTTGCGGTTTGTTTAGTCAAGTCCCCCTGTAAAGAAAAGCAACATATTTTATCGATCCATCAGGAATCTTGTGGAAATGCTCATTACCGCACAATTATTCCTGACAACCATTTTTCAGCTGTCTCTGGGGGTCAAGTGTGACTTTGTGTGCTGACAGACTAGATGAGATGAAATGTGAACATATAGATGCTGTTAATTCTATCCCAGTTGTATTTTTATGGACTTGCAAGAGGAGTTGTTCCTAATTAGTTGTGCTGACAAAGCTGGTGTCTCCCAGGAAAAATGTGTGTTTGTACTTGTGAGTTTATTTGGATTTATTTATCTTGTCGGCGTTTATTGAAGCAGCCCTGATGATTTTTAAACCTCTGAAGCTTTGACTGAAAATGTCAAAATATCTTCTATACTTCACCAATTACATACACTACCATTCAAATTTTTGGGACCAGTAAGATTTGTTTTTTGTTTTTTTACAAATGAATAAAACAATAATACATTTATTCAGCAAGGATACATTAAACTGATTGTCAATTGCCAAAAGTGACAGTAAAGACATTTATAATGTTACCAAAAAAAAAAAAATTTATTTCGATTAAATGCTGTTATTCTGAACTTTCTATTCATCAACAAATCCTAAAGTAAATGTATCATGGTTTCCACAAAACATACATATATACAAATATAACCGCTATTTTAACTTGTAATAATATTTCACAATATTACTGTTTTACTGTGTTTTTGATCAAATAAATGCAACCTTGATGCGCATAAGAGTCTTCTTTCAAAAATATAAAAAAGATCTTACAGACCCCAAACTTTTAAACAGAAGCCAACATTTCAGATTGTCATAATTTGCTTAACTAGTTTAAGTTAATTTTTTTTCTGTGGAACACAAAAAGATATTTTGAAGAATGTTACTTCTCCAAAAGCACCATAACAGCACCATAAAACATGTTTTTCAGTAAAAATGGCTTCTTCAAGTCATATGGATCACTTTTATGATAATTTTGTGGTACTTTTTTTAATCTTGATAGCTACTTAGCCAATATTTTTACTATAAGCAGCTTGAACATTTTTTTTTTAAATATTTCCTTTTTATGTTCCACAGAAGAAAGTCATAGGAGTTTGCAGAGACGCCCATTCCTTTAAGGACAGAGTTGGGTTTTTAAAGGTTTTCTGCATTTCTCTATGGTTAAATATTGTGTATGGTGTCTGCTTAGAGTGGTTTCTCTCAGCAGGTGTTTTTGAGATCGTATCCATGATCTTCCTCCAACTCTCACTATAATGGCCAACGCTGCCTGTGTGCAGCCCATATTTCCCCTTTCATCTTCTCCGCAGGCTGCAACACAGTTTCTTCTCCAGAAAGTTTGCTCCATGGTGTCCATGGAGGAAGAACGAGAAAGGCAGAAGTGTGAGATTGAGAGACGCCATTAGGAAAAGTGAGAGGCAGTAGGAGAGTGGTGGAGACTAATCTCGGCGTTTGTCTCCACAGGCGTGCGGTTCAGCTCCGCATTAATGAGGCCAATGAAGCGTGAAATCACAAGAAGCAGCTGGTGGATGCAGGACTGCTTCCTCAGGGCTTTTACCTGAGTCTCTCGCTCACATATACACAACACTACTCATACGTTCCCAACCAACTAATCCATTATGAATGTCCCTTCTGCTTCTTATTCTTGGACACCCAATTACTTGAGAGGGATGCCTTATTTAGTTTCCAACTTATTACTTTACTTTACCCAAGGCCTGATTTCAGATGCACCTTCCAATAGCTTATGGTGGTTCTGTCATTCACCCTCGGGAAAGAAACAAAGATAGTGTGGCTACCCAAGTGTGCTAAAAACTTTCTCTTGCATATAAATATTTTTTGTTCTAACTAGCTCTGTCCACAGCGTCTAACAGGATATTTATTATTCAGACAGGCAACTAAAATCATATTTTTTGTCCAAATCTGTTTGAATCTATGTAGTTTTTTTGCAGACTAATCAGCAAATAGAACCATATAATGTCATTTTTATTTTGTAAATATTTTAATTCTGATTGAAATCAGGATTTTGCTGAGGTATCTTAGTCTTAATCATTGTTTAATGTTTGTTTGTTTTTTTTCCAGAATTTTATCGCTTGAGCATTGGCTAATTTGCCCTGTTTAGTAAATCTGCCCCGAAGTATTTGTTGATCGCTTGGTTTTTATTTCTCGTAGCCCAGCTCATTGTGAAATCTCATTGGTCCAAACTATTGCTCCTCACAACTGTATGTTAAACATGAATTATCTTCTGATTGGCTGTGATTGTGTTGTGTCTTGCACAATAATTTCACGTTCAGTGTGAATGGACAAATTGTTTATTGCTGGGAACTTTGCATAGCTCTTGGTTCAGACTTGGTGTAATGTTTTTCCTGTCTAAAAGCTTGACTTCCTAGAGCCGTGTTGTGTTTATTTTACTGTTATTCTCCCAAAGGCCTGATTTAAGTTTATTCATGCTTATTTGACAGCCTGTAAATATGGATGTGTCCTGCCTTTATCTGCTGACTGGACTCTGTTGAACCTACTTTGCGGCTCCAAGGATTTTTGCTGCGTCTTCAATGCAAATCGGTGCAATTGGTCATCGATCATGACTGCTGTATCATCCTTTGCATTGCCTCGCCATTATCTTTTTCCATCTTTTTCCAGTGGCTCAGTAGTGTTAATGATTTCATTCAATTTAAGCTTAATGCCAGCTGTGATCTCTGATGGAGCCGATTGCCAGCATTGATCTTAGCTTCCTTTGCCTTTCTCAGAAGTAGTGATGCACCAAAGTGAAAAGTTGAAACTGAACATTCTAGGCACTGGGTTGAAAATTGAAAATGCTTGTTTGATTACAAAAACTATGGCCAATTAATTTTAATATATATTTTAAATATAATTTTTTTCCCCTTTTTTTTTTAAACAAAAAACGTGTTTTCAAAGCCACTTGCAAATTGTCGATTGGGATTATGGAACTGGAACCTGAAATAATCATAAGGCTTCTTGAAAACCAATTAGTTCAGGCATTCCACTGAATAGTCAAAAAAAAAAAGAAGTATATTCTGCAAAATATAAACAAGTTTCTAGATCTTTCTGCAGGTGAGAAAACCGCAGCTGAGAGCCACATTTTTTGTTTGCAGCTCCCACCATCCAGATATGCAGCCTTTGGCGCTTTACTGATTGCTATGGCAACAAAAATCAAATCTAACCAATTCAGCATGCATCAGGTTATATTCCCTAGCTTTTACCAAACCCAGGATGTGCTACAATGTCTATAGATTCATTTAATAGCTGCAAACAGCTGTGTTTTACAGAGAACTCTACAGAGGCCAAGTTGGTCATTTTCGTATAGTGTTGAACCAATAGTCATCTCGTTCCATCACTGCCGGCCGTGACTGCAGCCCTCTTTGTTTAATGAGAGTTTTCTGTTTCTTCTGGGGATAGAATAGAGTTCTTCTGGCAGAGCTCGTATTTGTAGTATTTCATCTTTTGTTTGCTGGAGCGCATGATTGTGCCACAAGATCACAGAAAACATGAGAGAAAATAAAATAGCCTTGATCTGCACTGCTGTCGCAGGGCTTAGAGAGATAGATATGGTGTGACAGACAGGAGCGCTTTAAAGTGGAAATAAGACCAGGCTAATTGTTTGATGTTTAACTACAACCTTCCGTCACGCTAAATGCTGTTTGGCAGGTCTCTTTCATAAAAAGCCAAGTTTGAAATGGGAAATGTGGACAGTCATCTGTGCAGCCAGGTGGCACTTTGCAGCGAAGCCTAGCAGAGTCTCTCTCTGCTTCCATCAGCAACTTCTTCCATATTGCCTCAATGGTTTTTAACTATTTTGTTTGAATTATTCAGCTCATCGTTTTGTTTCGTTTTTATTTTATTTTTGTATTATTTATTGAGAATTAAAATTATTGTTTTATTGTTTTAGTTTATCTTATCCAGCTTATTCCAATTTCTTATTTTAATTTATTTATTTTTTCCACATTATTAATATATAATTAAACAAGAGCTTGATGTAAATCAGTAAGGAGGCAAGTATTAAATACTTAATGGAAAATAATGTTGATTAATTAGAAACAAATAAGCTATATAAATAATAAACATTATTTGCTACTATTATGACATATTTTTTTAAATTATTGTTTTATTTTTAAATCATAATAATAAAAACTACTTTTTTTAACCTTAACCTTTTGACTTGACGTCACTTTCCAGTACTCTTAATTCTTCTCTCTCTCATACACTTCTAAGCCATCAGTTTCTGTGCTCCTATTGGATCTTGAATTGACAAATAAATAAATAATAGTTTAATAAACTACATCATAAAGTAAGCAAGTGAAATACATAATGGAAATTAAAATTCATTAATTCAAAACAAATAAGTTAGATGAGTTGAAATAATGGACAAAGAACATCTGCCAAAGCGCAGTTGTCTGTCCAAAGCTTTTGTAGGATTTAGTGTAAATATGTGTATCTGAATCAATAAAAGCTGATACAGGGATACAGCTGTCCAGTTTCAGCATTGTCTGCAAATGGTTTAAATCATTAAGAGCAGCAAATTTGAGAACAAAGCAGCCAAAGACACATTTATTGAATGCGGGATGGGAGAAAATGAGATCAGGACGTTGACACATGCATTTCCTTTGTGAGCGCTTCAAGCTCGACATCAGCGTTTGCGTATCGCAGTTGCCAGACTCTAGCATTCAGAGTTCAGACAGAACATCATGATGATGCTCGTTAAAGATAATCCAAATATTTTTTAGGAGAACAGACCTGAACATTGCTAGGTCGAGGTTCCTAATAGTGACAGTTCATGCACTGTTGCGTGATTGCGTCAAAGCTACTGAACTGCATTAATTAGGAAAATAGTGTGTCAATAATGCAAAATGATTGGTTCCTGTGGTCTTGTCCCGGTGGTCGTCTGAGACAAGGTCTTTACAGGGCATCTGTATCTGGGGCTCATCTAGTTGTCCTGGTCTCCGCTGTCTTTCAGGGCTGTGGAGGTCCTTTCTAGGTGCTGATCCACCATCTGGTCTGAATACGTACTGGATCCGGGTGACTGCAGTGACCATCTGATCTGGATACAGACTGGATCTGGTGGCTACGGTGACCTCGGAATAAGAGAGAAACAGACTAATATTAGCGTAGATGCCATTCTTCAAACAATGTAGCAAGTACATCGGGTGTTATGAGAAGTGTTCCCGGTTCCGGTTGACCTAATTAATGCAGCCTAAAAATCCTTTAACGGATTTGAATATTAGAAGCCAGGTTAAAGAAATGGGTCTTTAATCTAGATTTAAACTGCAAGGGTGTGTCTGCCTCCCGAACAATGTTAGGTAGGTTATTCCAGAGTTTGGGCGCTAAATGGTCAAGTCAATATTTATTCATGTTTGTTCATGGTCATTGTGTTATTTTGTTCACGGCTGCAGACACGTGAAACACTGGTTTCTCCTGATGGCATTGGTTTTGTCAAATATTCTACTGTGTTTTTTGCATCTGACGTGATTAATATTAAATTAATTTAATTTAAATTTTCACTTTTTGCTGTTTGCTTTTGGCTTGCAGTTTGTTTTGTGCTGTAGTTCTAGATTTTTGTACCATAGCTTAATATTTATTTGTTTTCCTCAGACCTAAAAAATAAATCTAACTAATTCTAGTATAGGTAAGAACAACAAAACAAGCCTACGTGCTCGAAACTGTCAAAAAAGTTTGGTTCTGTTTGTGTGCTGACAGTTGCTGTGTCCACAATCTCTCACTTGTTTGCTTGTTTGCAATTTGCTATATAGTGGATTCCATGTAGTGGCTGAAATGCAAGGAAAAAAATGGCAGTTCTCAAGGAATGCATTCGTTAGTCCACTAAACTTTTTTTTTTTTTTTGTAACATGCAACTTGAGTTTGAATCTTCAAGCACTGCCATCATGAAAGAGTTACGATATTAACCTTAGCAATTCTGTGTTCAAGATCTAAAATGAGACTAAAGACAGAACCTGTAAGTCAGCTTGCGTCTTCAGAAAGAACATGGCAGGCCTTGGAAGAAAAAAAGTAGACAAAGAAAAGCTCCTTTGTCTGTGTCTGCATTTTTCAACGCTGCTATTTGCAGTATTATAGAAATGTTATCTTCTGTGCAACAAGAAAATGTTTTTTTCCTGCTTTTTTGTAAGTTTGTGTATCCGGAGGATCTGAAAATTGAAACAAAGTGAGCTTGTCATGCATCTCATTTACTTTATTCCAATGTATTTTATTGTATTTTAATTGTTTAATTTCATATTATTTAGAAAGCATCTATGTTACATAATGGAAATTAAAATCAATTAATTAAAAATCAGTTACCCGTGTTGAAGAACATCTGCCAAAGTGCAGTTAATATGTACTGTTTCTCTCTGTCCTCAATCTTTGGCAGGATTTTTTGTGATTTTTTTTTTTTTTTTTTTTTTTAATAATTTTATATTCTATTATTATTATAATCCTATTGCAACAGTTTTTGTTTTTTTTTGTTTCTGTGTAGTGTAGTCCAAAAACCAGTCTATTTGTGTTTTCCCTCAGACAAGAACAAAATACTCCAAATTAGCACTAAATCAGCGCAGCACTTTTCTGTGCTTCATTGCCCTTGGATGTTCTGCCGATAGCAATACAGCTTTGGGAGGGCCGGCTTGCCAACTATGTCTGGAGTAAGTGTCCTCTGACCACTGTTCTGCTGTCAGATATCGGCATGTTTACTGGCAAAACAAAGCAGCCGATCGAGCACACCTCAAAACTGCATTGGATTTGTGCTTATGGATCTGTCTGTCACTATGAGATGGTTTCAGGACGGCTAATCCTGCAGTCACTTTCTGTAGTGTCCGTGTGCATTCTCATGCCTCTGAGCTTTTTCCTTTAAACAAATAGTTTGCTCCGCAGTGTAATCCCCCACTTAACACCCACAGCCAAACACCAGTTTAGCATTGATTGATGGGCTCGACAGATTACAGTTTTAAGGAATGCTATTCTGACTAGAACTTGACTAACATTCATCACAGCTCTCAGGATTTCATTTGAAGTAAATCTTAACGGGCTGTTGCCATACATCCAGCTGGATTAATTGAAATCTAGTTGAAATAGCTGTGATTACTGTTGAACCCTTGGCTTAGTGGTTCACTTGTATAGCTGTGTTGGTTTGAGTCTGATATTATTATTATTATGTTTTTAATATAAATAACTATGGTTGCCTTGCAGCATACTTAAAAATAACTTTCTTGGTCTTTTTTGTTTGTTTTGTTTTATTATGTGACGCTTTTGAGAAGTCAGCCTTTATTATAGGCTGGCAACTGATGAAAACAAGCTGTGACGGAATTAAAAACCAACCATCAAAAGTCACCACAAGACAGAATTAAAAGGGGGAATGGAATCGATAGACCCTGAGGAAATGAGGCGATCTGAAACTGTTGAGGCTCCCCGCCACTGTGCCTGTGCTCGCTCTAATTAGTTTATAAATAAATCCATAGCAAAGATTTAAGAGCCCGCTATAACTTTTATCCTGACCTAAAAGGAGAAAATTGGCTACGGATTAGCTCTCAGCGAAAATAATACTTTTTACCTCAACAAAGACCTTGTTTTCACGGTGGAACTTTGTCCAAATCCCAAATGGTCAGTCAGAGACAGAACAGCTTCTTAAATGGGTTAGTTCACCCATAAATGAAAAGTCCCCCCCACCCCCCCCCCCCCCCCCGTCCTTTCAAAACTGAAACCTGTTTTGAAACTATTATACACTGCTAAAATAAAACTCTTATTGGCATCAATGACTACGTGAAGAACTTTGAACATCAACAGAATCCATTGTACAAAAGGTTCTTTATAGTGGAAAAAGATTATTAAAATGTTTTTAACACTAGAATACTGAGACTGTTCCTGAAAGCTTCTTTAGGGAACTCAATGGCATCGCTGCAACCCCTTTTTAAGAGTGTAGTACAATGTTTAATCTGCTTTTTTCCATAGAATGAAAGTGAATTGTGACCCTGTCCATGACTATTTTAGGTGAGATTTCCAATGAGTAACAACATGAATTTCCATCTGTTCTTCATACAAAGTCTTCTGAAGTCTCAGAATCGCATAGGCTACTTTTACAATAATTTTGTGGGTCTTTTTTGGCCTTTGGTCCCCATCCACTTACATTGCATGAAAAAGAGCAGCTCAGGCATTCTGCTGAATATCTTTTTTTTTGTGCTTCACTAAAGAAAGGCAGGCACACGGCTTTGGAATGACATGAGTAAATGCCCATGTTCATTTAATAGTGGTAGTCTACCCCCCCCCCCTCTTTTTCTCTCTGCCATTCTTGGATGTTTTATCTCATTGCTCAAAGCATGCATGTGCAGATGAAGTCAAAAGACAGGTTAGGAGAGGTTGCTTCAGTACCTGGTGTGCTGGGATTTTAACACAGAGCTTTGACAGCAATATCTGAATGACTGCATTTGTGTTTGCATTTGTCAGTGCTTTTGTATGTGCTTATTTGAAAAGCTGTATGTTGGCTGTGCAGTCTTCAAAATGGCATGTTTTTGGTGTTTCCACCTCCTGGCTCACCAGCCGGGAAAATTTAGATGCATCTCAGGCTTTCACAGTATGTTGTCGGGAATTATTCTGGGTGCTAAATAAACAGGGGGCATGTAATCATTATAGCCATATTTTTCACCTTGAGTGTATTCAGAATAATTAGGAAATGTTCCGGCCTGCAGAAAATCTTTGTGCCAGCTGGTCGTCCTGCCGTCGTTTGATGAATGCACCGTAAATTGTTCACAGTGGACTGCCGACTCTCCAGCATCCCTCGAGTCATCAGTCTTAGATTGACTGCTTTATTGCTATGTCTTTTATTTTAATCCTGTTTCTTATTATTGACCTTTCATTATTAAGTGGAACACACAGGAATAGTGGAGCTCACAGGATGCCTAATCATTGCCGTTCTTTTTGAAGGAGATGAATATCAGATGTGACGGTATGGCCACCTTGTTGACCTTCACTTTTGATTTTGTGTTTTCGCTTAGGACTGTGCGCATTGTTCGAGTCATCCGCAAACTGTCACAGTTTAAGAAAGAACAATACCCAGAAGCCACTGCAGATCTCACAACGGCTGAAATAGAAACCTGGCCAGTTCCCACCTCCCTTATTCTTGTATTTCCTGTCTGTCTTTATTTGAAGATTCCAATTTATTTTATTTTCAGCATTACTGCATTTTCTTTTTGAAGAGCAGGTCGTGTGCTTGGTGAGAGTCTGTTGTTCTTAATAGAGCAAGGGTTTTCAACCTGGTGTCCGTGATGTGATATATAAAACAAAGAATTCTTCAGTAATTTTAGTGTAGGTTAATTAAATATAAAACACCCAACATGTTTTATGTGCCATTTATGAGTGTGTTCATCTTCAAATACACCCCCCCCCCCCCCCCCCCCCCCATTCCTTTTAATATCTTTATATGCTTTGATTCCACTTACCTGGCAAACTTTGCCAAATTTCAAACGTAAAAGCATTGTTTTATCAGCCCGGTACCTTGTTTTAGGCCAAAAAAAAACCTTGAGTGCTGTTAAAGTTCTTGCCAAGTCAGCCAATCAGATTACAGCGTGCCAGGTGGATAAAGCTTTTTCTATTATTTAAGCAATATTTATCAGACAGTGAGTATACAGGCAGCAGACATCTGATGCTAAGACTAAGGTCTCCCTAGTGTCACATTTACATTGTCTTTCATGTGTGAAAGTTTTTACCCTGGATGTCAGGCTGTCGGGACCTGTTTGATGTACCCTTAGTGTGCATTTGTGTATATGAGCGTTTTTTTAAAGCTCTCAGTTGCACACACTCCTGCCCCTCTGATGTGTGATTTACCATTTAATTATTTGGGCTCTTTGTATGTGAGCTGCTCTTTTTAAAAGAAGCTCTCATGAGAGAGGTGTTTCCAGCAGGTATTGCTTTAACAAGACAGACGGCTCACAGGGAGGGAACACGCTTCTGATTAGTGACAAAAGCAGGGGTGCGGAGGTGAGACTCGGTGCCGTTGCACTTCTCTTTTGTCCGTGTTAAACGAGAATGCAGGGATTGGTGGTGTCACTAGCTGCGTTTCCATCCGCCTATTTTTATGCACATTTTGGAATATCGCATAAAAAACGCTGGCTGGAAACACCAAGATGCGCATAAATTCTAAAAATACGCATAAAAAAACTTATGCGCGCATTTGAGTAGGATAAACTTTTCATCCGATAAGAAAAAATGCGCATAAACTACGATGGAAACACATCTACTGAATAAATTCCTCCATGCGCATTGAAAAAATCATGTGACTTTGCGCTATGAGACGGGATAGCTTGACTAGCAGCAGACCGATCTCGTTCACAGCATCTATATGTTGTTATGGTCATTCTGAAAAGCCTGAGCATAGTCTGTCGTCAAAGTATTTCTGTATAATTGTCTTACACGACTGCATTCCCAAACAGCAGCATCCACCTCCGAAAGCATTGCCAGCATTTATTGTGTTACATCTGCTCGCTCTGAGATGCAAGTAATTTATATCATAGCCTATATGAAAATGATTGTATTCAGTGGCTTCTCCTTTAGAGCCACAGTTTACCAGGAAGTGACGATTTTGTTCTCTTTGACTCATTGGATGGAAACGGTGCTTTATTCGCATATGTTTTATGCGATATTCAGGTTTTGCGCTTAAGTTTAATTCGATTCTTTGGATGGAAACATAGCTAGTGAAGCGATTGGAGTGTATCATGGCTGGGATAGAGATTTCTGAAACTGTTGTTGAACAGTCTGCTTATTTGACATGCAGAAATTGTGTAGGCTGTGAGACAACCAATTGTGTGATTTTGGGGTGGGGCTAACTGTTTGTTTCGGACCAATTGCAGATGGGGAGGGATTGCTTAAAAAAAAAAACTGCCATGTCATGTCATTCCAAACCTGCATGACATTCTTTCTTCTGTGGAACAGAAAAGTACTGAAATTTAGTTATTTTTCTCAATTTACTGCACATAAATAGTTAAATACACAGTTTTTGAGCAAGTTTTTGCTTTGGTATCAAAATGTGGTGTCTCACCTCTTTTTAGACCATATTGACTCTCAGTGTATGGACAAAAAGAGTTCAATCATTCTTCAACATGTTTTTTTTGTGTTACACAGGTCACAAAGTCGTACCGGTTTGGAACAACATGAGGGAATAAATAAATAATTATTATAATTGTTATCATCAACTGTTCCTTTAAAAACTAATTTTGTGTTAGTTTGTTTGACTTAAGAATGGCTGATTATTTTGTTTTCTTCCATATAATTTAATGTAATTGCACTTTACAGTTTTTGAATCACAATAAGTTGGCAGGTCACTGTTTTTTTCTAGCAAATTTGCTATTCAGTAAAGCCATTGTTATAATAGTTCCCTTCATGATTGCCCGACAGTTGAACAATCAGTGTGTTTCTTTTATAGTTCACTTCCCTGGTGGGAACCTTCCAAAACGTCAGTAAGAACCCCTTGTGTTGCTGTTACTTTGCCAAGCACCTCCTGACAGTTGTCCATTCATCATATTGGCATACTGCAGAAAAACAAGCTAATTATTTTGACTTTAAAGCAGTATTTCTACTCCTCTGAAGATGAGAGCTCCACCAGCATTTGAAACATTCAAGGATTGTTCATAATGAATAGCCAGTTTTTAGATTATTCATTGTTCGCTTGATTAATGTGAACACATCCATCTTTCACTGCACATTCATCAGTACTGACCTGAAGAGAGGACTGAATTCAGCCATCTTGACTTGTTGAACTTCAGCCATTTCCATTTAAATCACAGATTGAACTTATTCCTATTTGATTGGAATTAGTAACTTGTAATAAATAGTAATAGTTTTAAAATCAGTTTTACATTTTTTTTAATTAAAGGCTTTTATAGGATGAGGACCTGATGTCATACAGTTACTGGGGGGAAAGTATGTGCACCCTTCATATTTATCTTGATTTCGGCATGCATTAAATTTAATAGACACAAACCGTCTACAAGCAACACACAACACATTTTCATGTCTTTACTGAACATTCTACAGTGCAGGGTGTGAAAAAATGCAAACCCTTAATTTAATAACTTGTAAACCCTCCTTTAGAAGCAATTACCACTTGAATTTTGTCAATTTTTCATTTTACAGACTTTACAGTTTAGAAAATTCTTAGAATATCTTATATAAATCAATCTATTGAGGACACTAAAACGTCTCACTCAGTTTGAGGTCAGGACTCTTCTGTTGAATCCTGTCTGTTGTTGGTTTACTCCTGTGCTTTTTGTGTGACTGTCCTTCAGTTGACAGTCGGATGACCTTACATTCTCTTACAACATGTCCTGATAAACTTTGGAATTCACTTTTCCATTGATGATAGCAAGCGATTCAGGCCCTGAGGCATAAAAGCAGCCCAAATCCATGATGTGCCACTGCTGTGCCTTTTTTCTCCTATATAGTGTCCCTACAAGGCTTTTAGAGACCCCTTTCAGTTTTCAGCAGGTCAACAGTTCTCAATCTCAGATGTTCATAGCACTCTTATGCTTGAGCAGGGTGCGAACTACGGGGGAGCTAGGGGGAGCTCGGCTCTCCTCAATAAGACATGGGCTCCCCTGAAAATGTGATTTGTGAAATTTTGGGGGGGTCTCAAAAAATATTGACAATGTGTTATTTTGACGTGCAATTTCAGTTTTGTGTAATGTGATCATCGTGGATTATTATGTGTAAAATTGCAAAAATATCATTCATTCATTCATGCATGACGGCGATTTAAACCCAATTCACTTCAATAAAGATAGCTATACATGCTATTATTTTGTCATGAGCATCAAGGTGTGGGGGTGTGGGGGTGCTGCGGTGTAAATTCCACTCATGTTTAGTACATGTTAACTCAAAGATTCGTAGAAAAAATATAAACGCTGGACTTTTATGTGTTTTTTTATGGCAATTATGTGTTGTGGCTGGGTTGTTATAGGTGTGCGTGACTCTCGATGTCTTAGGCCTAATTGAACGGAGGAATTATGGTATTCTTCTGTAGCCTGACGACGAGTAACTTTAACCGTTGTTCATGTGAACTCAAAGACAGCCTGATGCTTTGTTTATAGACTATTTGTGGGTGGCTGTTTGTTGTTTCACCTATCAATTCCTGTCGATAAAGTATAATAGGGTAAATCCTGTATAGTGATTTATCCTATATAGTGCTTGCATAAAGCAAGTAGTGCATACACTTGTAGCTGTTATGTATCTTTGTAAGTCATTGTGAGCCCCCACCCTGTTATTAAAACATTAAAAAAACAAGTGGGCTCCCCCAAAGTCCACGGTATAGTTCGAACACTGTGCTTGAGGCTTGGTACACATCAGACAATGCTTTTTGTGATTAGCAAACCCAGAATTTTAGGGCAGCGCTGACCAACACCACCAATCTCACCTCACTGACTGAACTCAAGGTTAGTTGAACTCAAGATTACCTGAGTAGTCATTAGCCTAGGTGTTGATATACCTTTTCCTCCCTGCAATGTGAGTGTTTTCGCACTGTGTTCAGTAGAGACAAGAAATGTGTCTTTGTTTGTGTTATTTGTTTAAACAGACTGTGTTGAAGGTCAGATCAAAATTGATTAGAAATACAGTTAAATTGAAAGGGTTCACATAATTTTGATGATTTAGATGATTGACTGAAAATTGTGACCAGCTTGCATTGTATGCATGATCGTAGAGAATTTACTCTAAACAAGCCTCTGTCAATTTTTTTCTCCATAATCCCTCGCTTGCATCCAGCATGATGCAATCACTTTACTGCTTCCTTTCAGTTGGTTACTATTTCTCTCCCCTTCCAACTCTCAGAAATCCACAAATCATTCTTCACCCCACAGCACTTAGTTAGTTTTGCATTTTCAGCAGACATCAAGGCGATTTGGCAGGTACCCGACCATGTGTACGGAGTAGTGAGATGGCAGACAGCAGCTTTCAGACTCTCTAAAATCCCTTCGACCTCAGTCAGAGATCCTGTGGGAGGAAAGTTTCCTAATGTCCCGCACGAATGTCGGCTGAGATTAAAGCTTCCCTGTGGTCCCCAACACCACTACAGTGCTCCTTTTAATGGAGCTTGAAAAAATGCTTGAGACCATGATTTGGAGATCAAATGTGTGGTGTTGTATTTGTTTTTTTAGATGAAAACGTTTTTCTTTTGGCAAAGAAAATTCGGGAAGTTAATATGAAGTCCATTCCTCTGTAATTACAAAGATAATAGCTTTTTAGACTCCCATTAGATGTGACATATTGTGTGTGGAGAGAAATGGTAAATAAATTCAACTCCTGTTTCCCTGAAGTACCTTTGGAACGATTGTCCTAAACTCCAAGCTCACCAGATGCTCCTTCAGAATTAGGGAAACGATAGCCTTTCGTTTAGAGACGCTAAAGAGAATCGTAAATAATGGTTCATTCCAGCAAAGCCCAAGCTAATTAGCGTAGCGCTGAGTCTCGACTCGCCATCTGTGCCAGAGTCGCTGTACTTCAGTATCCGAGGAATCCCAGGAGAGCGAGGTAAACTGGTGAAGATCAAAGAGACTCATTCTAGGTGTCATTATTTGAATGAAAAAGGGTGTCTGTGCTTTTTCTGTCTATAGGAGAGAGAGAGACATCGACTATCCAGAGTGTTGTGCTGCTGCTCATGCATTTAAATGCCTCTCATAACACACTGAATCTGCCTTGTGCAATCAGTGTTTGGGGAAAATCTGAGGAGATTGAGGTGACAAAAATCTGAGGAAGACTTATCTGCTGACTCACCTCTGATGATGCTTTCCCGCCCTTTGTGGCCTGGAGTGTGTATTTACTGTGAAAAATATATACAAGGAAAAGGCTGCTGGCTGTAATTGCACACTTCCACCACTTCCAACAGTGGAACAGCAGCTGGTTTTTATACTGTGGGGATTTAGACGAAACTTTTCTCCTTATTAACATGTGCAATGACTAAGCTCTTTAACTTTGCTGACCTGGCATTCTCAGCTCCTCTCCGTGAGTGTGTACTTAGTAGTACTTAAAAGGGAAGGCATCACTATTGCTCATACCTTGGGCCCCACCCAGTCACCCCGCGACCCCTTATTTTTTTGACAAAAACCCCCATTAAACCCTAGTGATCAAAGTGGATGGTACACGGGGAGAGTTAAGTTGTCCTGCACAGTTTATACTATGAAGTTTGTGCTCAAATCGTGGCATGCTGTGCTGTTACTTTTCTAAGAAATTTTAAGCATGTTAGACAATAAAACCATTTTAAAAATCCCATAAATTCATGTTAAAGGTGGCACCAAAGCCATATCTAGTAACCAAAACATCATAGAGACTTTAGGCTGTACTCGTTTGACTTCAGCCAGTAAGAAACACCCTAGAAACCACATAGCAATGCTCTGGCTTTTTTTTTTCCTTTTTTTTGTATAGTAAAATCTACACTGCCCACCTTACGTGATGTGGCGAGAGCTCAGGCTGGCAGACAAAGGATTGAGAGAAACTCAGAGCACTAGGAGGTTGGAATAGAAAGAAAGTGCACGTGAGGCTCCGTTGGGGTTTATCTAGCCAAATGTCAAACTCCACCCTGTGTCCCATTATGTAACTCCAGCTAGAGAGTTATTCGATTGTATTCATACATTTGCTAATCTTCCATCTACAGCACCTCTCTTGCCCTGAGCAGCACTATCTTTTACATAAGAGACGTTCCCATGCTAGATAGAGAGAAAAGAACACTATATCTAGATTAATTGGGACACTGTTAAAAATACTTTAGGATGATATTGCGTCCTGGTTCAGTTTAAGCTCTCCAGAGCTGTATTATATGACCTTTAGCCCTTAGATTTCGAGCCTGAATTTGAGTCCATCGCCTTTTCTGCCTCGTGATAAAATGAATTTTTATTTCGAAGGCATAAGTGCAACGTTGATTGATTGAAATTCCATTTCTGATGTGAATCCAACAGCAGAGGGAATCTCATTTTAACAAGACAGACATATTGAAGTGATTACGACAGAAGAGAATGGAATTATGCTTTTGCCAGACCCAATATTATGCTGCAAAACAACCAGTATTTTTGATTAGCACTATTTCTGGGGTGGAAGGAGTGAAGAGGAGCTATTAGGACCAGGGATAAAAAAGACACAGGCACTGCCCTGGGGAGCCATTCACATACATAGTAACATTCCTTCTTTTCACCTGGAGACATACACTGATAGCAAAAACCTTTCTAAATTGGATACGGTCCTCGAGACCGTTCAAAGCCAGTTGCGGCTCTATTGATTGGGGCAGATGCGCAAATTTAGAAAGCCACTGGGATCACCTATCATCTCAAATGTGTCGTAATATTGTCCGGAATAAGCAGCCTGATTGGATTTTGCTCATTAAAATGGCAGTTTTCTTTCATGTGCCCAACTGAGTTGCGCTTCAGGTCTCATGTGTCTAATCCCTGTTCCTTTGTTGTGTCTCTACAGCCATTGGTGTCCACCCTTCACATGAGTGGCATCCCTAAACACACATCTCGTATACCAGGATTTGACTACCAGCCCTTGGAAAGTGCACTAACAAGGAGTGCAAATGCCCCTTCATCTCATGTGACCACTTCTTCCTCCTCGTCTTCCTCCCGTGTGCCTGAAAGGGAGCGGGATAGGGATAGGGATCGGGATCGAGACAAGAGGAAGAAGAAACACAAGAGGAGGTCTCGGTCCAGGTCCCGCTCCAAATCCAAAACCAAGCACTCTTTGCCCAGTGCCTATCGAACCTTCAGGAGATCCAGGTAATGACTTTGGAGTTGTAACATATATTTCCAGCAACGATTTAAGCTGTTAAAAAAGAGCTTGTTAATTGCTAATGGCATGTACCTAGGGCTACATTTACTGAGATGTAATTATGTTTTTAAACGGCCTTTTCCACCTTTTTATCCATCCAAAAATGTTAATCTAAGTGGCCTTTTAAGTTAAATGTAAAATGTGGTTTTAGGGCTTAAAAGTTGGAATTAATCATTTGAACATTTCACTTCTTAAACTTAGAAGTACAGTTGCAGGAAAAAGTATGTGAACCCTGGGGTTTACTTTGAATTTCTGTATAAATTGGCCGTAAAATGTGATCTGATCTTCAACTAAGTCACAGATCTGCTTAAACAAATAAAACACAAACAATAAGTAGTTTTTATTGAACACACAGGGTAAACATTCAGTACAGGCTGGAAAGAGCATGTGAAACCTTCAATTTAAAGGGACAGTTCACATTTCTCACTTACTCACCCACATGTCGTTCTAAGCCTGTCTGACATTTTTTGAAGAATGTTGATAACCGAGCATTGACTTTCATCATATGGATTTTAAAAAATATCTTCTTTTAGGTTCTTCAGGAAAACTAAGATCATACAGGTTTGGAATAATATGAGGGTGGGACAATAGTAATAGAATTTCAATTTCTGTGAACTCTTTAAATTTAGGGTCTGTATGCACCAAATGACTCCTGTAATTGCAGCTCAGATTTTCAGATAGGAAAATCAGGAAGAATTTAGGAGTAATTGTGACTTAGTTGAAGAAGAAAAACTTTAATGATCAGTGTTTGCAGAAATCAATAGTAATAGTCCAAAGGTTCACATACTTTTTTCTGCATCTATATGAATAAATACATAATCTGGGGAGGGTGGCTTGTCAAAAGTTTTGTTCCCAGAAACTTGAGACAAGGATGCAATACCCCACCTCTAAACTTTTGTTCACCCCTCCGCCGCCCTTGTTATTTAATTCGTCCTCTTTATTGGAAATCAATGCCGATTTGTCATTATCTGCTGCTGAAGTTGCAGTAATTACAGTCCCCTCATCATGCCCGCCCTGACACGCCGTAATATAATTTCTGGAGATTAAATAATTTCGGCCCCAGCATGTAAATCACTTACAGTGTGTAAAAGGCCCCTCTTTCTTCTTTCTCTCTGTCCATCTTTCACAATCTCTGGGTCTTTTTTCTTGGTTATATTTCCATGCAAACTTGCCAAACAAGGGCAAAAAGTGTGGCTATAACTCAGATGAATTTGCTAGGTGAAATATCGGAAAAAAAAAAAAATGACAAATAAAAGAGAAGTGAGTGGAGTCTAGGTTGTGGTGAGCAGAAGATTAGTGTTAGTAAAAAGTTGAAAGATGGAATAGTAGGATTAATCGTTCCTCAATACGAGTATGCGACATATACCATATTGACCCGAATATAAGACAATGTTTTTTTCTTGGAAATACAGCTGAAAAAACGCGGTCGTCTTATATTCAGGGTCTAGACTTTGACATGTCAATAATACACCCACAACAATGGATGGCGCCAAATACGCATAAAACGAGTGTGCCATGAAATGCGTAATGTAATGCGTGATGTAAAGATCGCGAGTAAAAACAAAAGCAAAAGAAAACCTTACAGCTGCATGAGTCGTGACTGTCACGTTAGCCTGATGGGACCTAACTCCCTTTATGATTTTAAAACGTACCCAGTACAGTACCCAGATTTGAAGACTACAGTAAGATTTAACTTCTACTGTTAATAAGATTTTGGTAGGCTACTATTAGATGGATAGCCTAAATGTCCTAATTCAGATGGGCTACCTGTTTTGTTTTTTTAATTGTATATCAAAAAGTGTATATTTTTTTTAATGTGATTGTTGGTACATTTTACCAGTTTTTACCATACTTTCAAAACAAAAATTAAAATAGGAAAAATATGCAATATGAAAATAATTGAAGACAACATACTTTCAAAATTAAAATAGGAAAAATATGCAATATGAAAATAATTGAAGACAACATACTTTCAAAATTAAAATTAAAATAGGAAAAATATGCAATATGAAAATAATTGAAGACAAAATGTGTTTTACTGAGAAAAAACAAGATTTGGTTTTTAAAAAGCTTTTTTCCAAAAAAATATTTTTTTACTAATATATTTGTAGAATAAATCTAATGTCTGTGCAAGAGAAAGATTGAGATTTTTGGGCAGAAGCTCTTCTTAAACTACTAATCTAGTTTGGCTGAGCCCCTGTGCAGCTCTGTAGATATCGCCTTGGCTTTAGCCATGTTCTCCAGCTAAGAGCTATATGAGAAATCGTCCTATCCCTGGTGGTTTTCTTATTCATCTGTTATTGAACTGCAGTTCATCCGCTTACTTCATAGGCTTTGCACTGCTGCGCAGAACGCAGCGTCTGCATTAAGATGACAATCCCATCTTCTATCGGGTACAGCCCTATAGTGGCCTTCCAGTGTTGCCCTTTCCCATTAGCTCTCAGGTGACCTGAGATAATGAGTGTCTGGAGTGGCACTACACCTTTGTTCTCACTCACCGTCTGTTATCTCCTTCCACAACCGTGCCGTTAGTAGACATGTACGTTTCTCAAGCCAGACATGTGACCTTGTGGTTTTGACCTTGTTCCCTGATTGCTGTTGAGCGGAGAAGGGCATTTAGACCACGAGTGTTTGTTTTAAAGCAGGTCAGCTCGTGTTTGGACCGAGTCCTGGTCAAGTGTGTCTGAGCATCGCAACTTCAGTATAGGAAATGAGTGTTAAAGTGTTCAGCTGTCACCTTTTGTACTCTTCTCCAGTAATTGCCGTTCTTGGCGAGCTGATTTTGAATTTAAGAGGAATTTAATAAACTATTTGTCATGTAGTCTTAAGAATATGGAGGTAAAGAGCTAAAGTGCATGTCAAGTTTTCAAATACAAGGAAGCAGGTTTTAAAGAGTGTTTTTAGATTTAGATCTGATTTTTATTTATAAGCTATGGGTATTACATTTTCAGACACTGCAGGCCAAACCACTTAATGCACAGACTCAATTCAAACTTTTTGACTTAACTTTGACTTGACTTAAATTGGTAAAATATTTTCCATTTTTCAAATCTAACCAACATCATTTGCATACTGAATCTCCTGTGTTCACCAAGGCTTGATTAAAAATACAGTTTCTAGGGTGTTGCAGTGAAAACAGTAATATTACATTAATATTACAATTTAAAACAACTGTTTTCTAATTGAATATATTTTAAAATGTCTTCAGTGTCACACGATTCTTCAAAAATCATTCTAATATGCTGATTTGGTGATCATGAAACAACTAGATAACTTTTTATATACGTAACATTAGTAAGTTGTATAAATCAGACTTCTCCACAAACCTGAGCTTGTTGTTTTTTATTATAGCCTTCATTAATAATGAGCCCATATCTCAGTCTGTGACTCCGACGGTGAACATTGAATTAGTAATCCTAGGCCCAGAAGTGATTATAAAGCACCTACATTCTGACATCAAACATGACCAGTGTTATGCCTGTAATTTTAGTTACTGCTAATAATACCGGTCAATACTCATTTTTATTTGCTGCCTCCTGACACCTGACAGCTCTCGTCTCCATCCGGCTCGTCAACACCCGGGACCAGCCGCACATTTACTCTTAATGAGTATATTTGTCCAATGTAGCGGGGAAAAAAGAAAAATGAAATTCACACTGGACACAATTATAATAAATGGATGCAAATGTATTATGGTGGGGGAAAAAATACTTTCCTCTTCATCAAATAATATCTTTGACACCCCTGTAGCAGATTGTTAATGATTAGATTTAATATCTATTTTCCTTTCTTCTTCCTGTCTGTATAAATATATATTTTTCTTCTTTCTCTGCAGGTCCTGGACACTCCATTAAATTTCTTACTTGTGTGTGAGCGTGTGCGTGCGTGCGTGCGTGCGTGCGTGCATGATATTTTAATTCACATTATCCTTCTGTGTGGGTATATACACATATGATTGCATTTCAACTCTTAATAACAGCCCATCCATTTTGTTACTGGAATATGTTCGTCAACATTACAAGCAATTTCCAGGCTTTGGTGAGGCTCAATTTGTACTGTTATTGAACGTTAAAAGTATGATGTAGTCATGCCCTGCAATGAATTAAACACACAATTCTTATTAAAATTAATTGGAATTTATATTTTATAGAATTAAAAAAAAAATTGTGCCGCACAAGATGTTATTTTTACTCAGAATTTTATGTCAAATTCACAGCATCGTATACCGCAGTACTTGCTGTCAGAGAAATCTGCTATAAATGTGCCTAGTTACTACCGTAACTCTTGACATTTATGACTCACTATTTGAGATCCACTCAGGTCTAGTGTCAGTCCCAGACGGCCTGCACTGGAGAACAGTGATCACTGATTTGCCCAAATTTTTGAGGTCCATGACATTTCTTCACTGTCTTTGCAGTGTTTACAGTGATGTCTGCTGTGTATGGCACATAAGTCTAGGACTGTCGAAGATAAAAATATGATTCCTCATGACAGCTGTTTCAGTGATTTATGCCACATACTGGCAGGACACTTTATGTGCCGTTTTCCCAATAAATGATTACAACTTGCTGCATGTTTAATTAGGGCTGGACGATATGGCCAAAATTTATATCACGATATATTTCTTATTTTCGGTCGATACGATATAATTCCGATATCGATATGAACACTATTAAAAAAGCCTCATAAAAATGGTCAAGAACGGCCACAACAGATGTCTGTATCTACAAACTTATGAAAAATTAATTTGCCAACTCTATGAAACCTACTCCTATAAAACTATATAATATTTTAGGAAAAAAATGGCGCAAATAAATAAATGTTCACCTTTTATTGGTATTTAGCCTTCATACAAACAAGAAATGTGAAATCACTGTCAAATAAATCTCAGACTCTCATTATTAATATTAATATTAATATTTTTTTACTTCAAATTATAGGCTAACATACCAGTCAAAAGTTCTTGAACAGTAAGATTTTTAATGTGTTTTAAACAAGTCTCTTCTGCTCACCATGCCTGCATTTATTTGATTCAAAATACAGCAAAAACAGTAACATTTTGAAATATTACCATTTAAAAATAACTTGCTATTGAATAATTTATTCCTGTGATTTCAAAGCAGAGCTTTAGCATCATTACTCCAGTCACATGATCCTTCAGAAATCATTCTAATATTCTGATTTGGTGCTCAAAAAACATATTTAGTGGAAAAACAGCTGAGTAGATCTTTTTCAGGTTTCTTTGATGAATAGAAAGTCAGAAGAACAGCATTTATCTGAAATAAAAAAAATCTTATGTAACATTAAAAATGCCTTTATCATCACTTTTGATCAATTTAAAACATCCTCGCTAAATGAAAGTAATAATTTCTATAATATACATTTTTAAAAGAGCTTTTTTTTTTTTTTGAATGTATAGGTGTATAATGTTACAAAAGATTTTTATTCAGATAAATGCTGATCTTTGGATCTTTCTATTTAGAGAATCCTGAAAAAAATTTACTCAACTGTATTAAATATTGATAATCAGCAAATCAGCATATTAAAATGTTTTTGAAGGATCATGTGACACTGAAGACTGGAGTAATGATGTGAAAATTCAGCTTTGATAATCACTGGAATAAATTACATTTAAAATATATTCAAATAGAAAACAATTATTTTAAATAGTAAAAATATTTCAATGTTACTGCTTTTGGTGCATTTTGAATCAAATAAATGCAGGCTTGGCGAGCACAAGAGAATTCTTTCAAAAACATAAAAAATCTTACTGTTCAAAAACTTTTGACTGGTAGTGTGGGCTGATTATTCTTATAGATTGAACCGTGCATTAACCATGATAACGAGTATGAAACATGCTCCGAAGTTGCTTCAGAAAACAAAAAAATAGAGCAACAACAAAAGCATGTTGCTGGAAATGGGTTTATTGAAAATGCAAACTGATTGTCTGCCAGCAGGAGGCGCGGTGGAACTAACGGTTTCTCCAGTAACGCTGTAAACAAAGCAGCTCCGCTCATAAACGCTACTTTATCAGATAAAAATGCAATCTAAACTATTCTGAAGACAGTCGGTTCCCTTCAGAGATGCATTAATATAAAACACCCGCGACGCGTTTTGATACGTGCAGTGCTCATGTTTATTCAACAAAACCAAACATCACAAATAAATCAATGTATGGGAAAACACTGGTAATTTATATCGAAATATCGGAAATGTGTTTAAAAATCATATCACCGTTATTGAAAAAAATTATATCGCGATACATATTGATATTGAGTTATTGTCCAGCCCTATGTTTAATTATCATCAAAATTTAACAATGAAATCACACTGAAGAGCAAAGCATTAACTTTATAATTTTTATTTCCTGTTATTAAAGGAACACTCCACTATTTGAAAATAGGCTATTTTTCCAATACCCTATAGTTTAAATAGTTTAGTTTTTACCTGTTTTAAATCCATTCAACCGATACCAGTCTGGCGGTAGCATGTTAGCGTAGTTAGCATAGATCATGAATCTGATTCATCTTAGGACCGTTAGCATCGAGCTCAAAAATGACCAAGAATTTCTATATTTTTCCTATTTAAAACTTTACTATTCTGTACTTACATCAATGAGAAGTTGAGATTTTGTAGGCCGATATGGCTAGGAACTATACTCTCATTCCGGCGTAATAATCAAGGAACTTTGCTGCCGTACTATGTGTGCATGTACCGCCTTCTGTAACTACAGAAGAGTCAAGTTTTAAATAGGAAAAATATAGAAACTCTTTGGTCATTTTGAGTCGGGGGGGGGGGGGGGGGGGGGTGAGAGATAACGTCTATCAGATCAATGATCTATGCTAAGCTACAGCTAAAAGTGATACCGCCAGACCCGGAGATCGGCTGAATTGATTCGAAAACGGTAAAACTCAACTGTTTAACTGGAAAGTTGGAAGATGAGCCTATTTTCAAAAATAGTGGAGTGTTCCTTTAATGTCATCCACACTATTGAAGGTTATTTCAAATTATTTTAAGTTAATTTAATGAAATGTCATTTAAAATTTTACTTTATGAAATAGATTCTGTTTACAATAATAGCCTTTCTTCAAGGTTCAAGAGCTCAACTCCTTTTTTAGAACTTCTCTATCTGTCAAAAAGGTTTTGAAGAGGTAATAGAGAGCAAAGAGCAAAGGACCATCATCAACTGACAGTTAATTTAACGGCATCAAGAAGTCTAACCTGTGGGTTGATTTCTAGTGTTAAGTTGACCATGTTTTTTTCTTTTCAATCTCTTTTTCTCTCTCTCCTCTCTCAGGTCTCAGTCTCATTCCCCCAGCCGCAGAGACAGACAAGCACGCCCTTCAGACAGAAAGCGTGATGAGAGGGAGAAGGAGAGCTACGGTCCAAGCACCTACCGCCTTGGCAGCAACCCAGTGCTGGGCAGGAAGCGCTCCAGATCAAGGTGGGTTGGCACTTAGGCTATCAGGGCTTGTTGTTTTTTCTTGCTTTGTGACAAAAACAAAAAAATATTTTCTAAATGTATTTTATACACTACGTTTTAAAAATTTGAGGGTCAGTAATTTTTTTTTTATTCAGTAAGAAATTAATACTTCAGAAAAGATGCATTAAATTGAAACGTGACATTAAATTGTAATAATATTTAACAATACTCCTGTTTTTACTGTTTTTGATCAAATAAAAGCAGCTTTTGTGAGCATAGGAGATTAAAATACATTATTAAAAAAATGTATCAACCCCAAACTTTTTAACTGTAGTGTACATATACAAACCTGTATCCAAAATATTTAGTTTTATAAACAGTGGGTATAGAAAAGAATCACCCCCTTTAAAGTAATCACATTTTGTTGCTTTGCAGCCTGAAATGAAGATGGACACAGTTTTTGTTTTATTCAGCTGTATTTACTCAGTACAACTTATATCATCCAAGTGAAAGATAGAACACCAACATGTCAGAAAATAAAAAAACAAAGTCACTGAGTTGGAAAAAGGATCACCCCCTTGTGTCCGTATTTTGTTGAACCACCTTTTGCTTTAATTACAGCGTTTAGTCTGTTGGGCTATGTCTCTACTAACTTTACACATATAGACTTTGCAATATTTGCACACTTTTCTTTGCAGAACTGCTCAAGCTCAGTTGTTACCATCAAATTGAAGGGGACCATCTGTGGACTGCAGCTCACAGATTTTTCACTGGTGTTTAAGTTGGCTTGACTAGGCCATACAAGGGACATTCACCGTTTCATCCTCACCACTGTGGCCCAGTTTTGCTTTGGGTCATGTTGGAAGGTAAACCTTCTTCCAATTGACAACTTTCTGGCAGAGGGCAGCAGTTTTTCCTCAAGAATTTGATTGTATTTTGCCCCATCCATTTTTCCTTCTATCCTGGCAAGTGTTCCAGTCCCTGCTGCAGAGAAACACCACATAACAGGATATCACCACCTCCATGATTTACTGTAGGAATGCTGAATGGTGAGCTATACTGGCTTTCCGCCAGACATATCGTTTGGTGTCAAATAATTAAATTTTAGTCTCATCTACCTCAGAATCTTCAAGGTTCATTTTGGCAAAGCTCAGTCATGACTGCAAGTGGCCTTTCTTGAGGAGTGGCTTTTTCTTGCAACCCTCCCATACAAGCCACATTTGTGGAGAATTTGTGATATTATTGTCACATGCACACAATGACCACTCTTTGTCATAAATTCCTGCAACTGCTTCAGAGTTGCTGTAGACCTCTTGGTAGCCTCTCTGACCAGTTTCCTCCTGGCTCTTTTATCCAGTTTGGAGTGACATCCTGATCCAGGGAGGGTCTGTGTTGTACCAAATACCTTCCACTTCTTAATAATAGACTACTCTGTGCATTGATAAAGCCTTTGATCCATCACCTGACTTGTGCTGGAGGTCCTGGACATCTTGTTCAGATACATGGCATCGTGAATTCTATCAAATACCAACAGATAAAAAGTCGATACCTGACTGCCTCTGTTAGAAATCTTATAATGGGCCGTGGTTGGATCTTCCATCAGGACAATGATCCAAAAAGACCATCAAACTCAACACAAAAATGGTGTCAGGAAGTCCAAAGGAAGCTTCTGCCATGGCCGTCCCTGTCCTCTGTAGAAATTAGTGGGGTGAACTGAAGAGAAAAAGCACCAACCTGAAGGATCTGGAGAGATTCTGTATGAAGGAATGGTCTCTGATCTCTTGTCAGAATCTGTTCTCCAAACTCACAGGCATTATAGGAGAAAACTCAGAGCTGTTATCTTGGGAATAATTGGGTTGCAATAACGGGTGCCAATAATTGTGGCCAATGTGAACTAGATAAAAACATTTATTTCATGATGAGATTTTCCCTCCACGTTCAATTGTTTTACTTCAATGATAGGTTAGAATTTTGTGAATTTTGAATAAAAGATCAAAGGATAAACGATGCAGATTTATCTTTGCTCATATTTACCAAGGGTGCCAATATTAATGGAGGGCACTATATATATATACAATTTTTATTTTTTTTAAAAGATTTACTGTGACTATAATATAATGACAGTAAGGAAGAACATGTGTTTGTATTAACGACATCTGTGATATTGCCTCATTTTAAACCCTGTAGCTGTATATCATCACAAGGAGCAGTTTGGCTGATTGTCAGCATGCATGCTGCTGTTCACAGTGGGTAAAAAGTGCTTTCCTGGTGTTTCCCCAGAGTCTGCAGCAAACATGATCTTTTCATTCACTGTAATCCTTCTATTGAAGAGTCCTGTGAGACTCCACTCCATGACACGGTTATCATCACCCTTCCCTCTCTCTCATTTCCTCTGCCTTCCCGTTATTTTCTTACCAACACCTATAATGCTAAAGCACCACAGAAAGAGATGGTCATGGTGACTTCTTAGATCTCACCCGCCTTTTATGACATTGGTTTTTGTCTGAGCGGCCCATTCTCTCCAGTACTCTTTAAAGCTTAGCTGAGACGTTTCTCCATATTCTGCTGCCGAGGAGGTTGCAGAAAGCAAAGGCAAGCTTTTTACACATCTCCTACAAAAGAAAAAAAAAGTTCAGCATCTTTCATTACACCCTCGACCCTTTCTGGTTTGAACCGAGGGAAGAATTGAGAGCGAGAGAGAGCGATGGTTGGATCACTTACAGGGTTTTAGTGAGATCTGGTTTGTCAGTGATGATAGAAGCATCTCAGATGCAGAACCTCGCTTACATGTGAGCAGAGGAAGATTGAGTACTGGTCTTAGACCAGGCAGCAGCTGTTGTCTTGGAAATATAGCATAACAGTCGGGTTACGGAAGTAAAATATCATTTATTCTCTCCATTGGAAAATATGTTTTTAACAAAATATGTAAATCTTTCAAGACAGAACAGCCATGAGCTCTGAGGTTAAGTGATGGTATGCGTCTGTAGAAACCATCCTGTAAGTCGCAGTGAATCACTGCTTTATATTTTAAAGAAAGAAATGCTTTTATAGCCTAATTCTTTGTAAATAACTACACTATCTATTATTCTGAAGAGAGACTCATTATTTAGAAAAATCGTAATCCTATGTATTTGTATATTCGTTTGAAAATTATATTTTAAAATGCTTTAGTATTTGTAATTGTTGTAAACTCGTAATCATGTATATGCGTGTATATATACAGGTGCATCTCAATAAATTAGAATGTCGTGGAAAAGTTCATTTATTTCAGTAATTCAACTCAAATTGTGAAACTCGTGTATTAAATAAATTCAATGCACACAGACTGAAGTAGTTTAAGTCTTTGGTTCTTTTAATTGTGATGATTTTGGCTCACATTTAACAAAAACCCACCAATTCACTATCTTTTCCACGACCTTTAATTTATTGAGAGATGCACTGGGGAGGGACTAATATATAATAAATAAATATGTTAAAATATGATTTTAAATATTATATATTTTACAATACCAGTTATGATTGTCATTGGCATTTGTTTTTTAAATGAACCTTTAACCCTTTAAACGTTTGCCTTTTTTATGATTAAAAGTTTCTGCTGTTCTGATTCATCTCAAGAGCTGAATGGCTTTGTTCATTGCTTAGAAATTTTATTAAATAATTTTTTTTTAATCCCTTTTGAGAAAATTAATGGGGAAAAATGCATTCGGAAGTCACTGTTGAACTCCATACTGCTCTCCTGTCCAATAAGCTATAAGATAATCTTAATCATGCCAATCAGATAGGGTAGGTGAGAGGACTTAAGTGTTTCTGTCTTTTTTGCGTGAACTTAGCTTGATTTTCCTGTACTGATTCAATTAGTCATAATAGTTTACGCCTCGGGTGGAATTCTTGGCATGTCTGCAGCAGCGCATTTTTAACCTCGTGTCTCCTAGGACTGCTTTGATCCACTCTCTCTTTTGCTACAGTGCCACAGGTAATTAGAGGTCACTATGCCCATTAACTGAAGTTGGGTGCGCCTTTAAAAATGTATTGTTCCAACTAAAGGACATGCCTGAGGTATTCAAATAAAATAATCATAAAGGGCCGTCTGGGAGATAAAGGCCCCTTGATAATATGGACTGTATGTGCTTTTTCTCTGGAGAGAGAGCACGTGCTGAGACTTTAATGTGTGTGTGAATGGCCTATTCCAGTCCCGTCGCTGATGCAGAGCTGGATCAGGGGGTCTTGCTGAAGGGACGTGTGCATGTTTTAAGACTCCACAGTGTTACCTCCTGTCAAACAGTAACTCTCACTCCACTGCTTCGTCCACAGAGCCGCAAGAATGAAGGCTTTTTCAAAGTGACAATACTTGTATTGTGCATTATTTATATATTGTTGTTCTAACCTTATGACTTTCCATATTCTGTGGAACAAAGAAGGAAGAATTTTGTGAATCTCAATAAATTCAAAATAATTGTTCCAATGCAACAAAAGCATGTAGTGACTTAATATGTGAATTATGGTTTCAAAATCAAAAAAATCAAAAAAAAAAAAAAGGCATCAGAAAAATGCAATACTCCAATATGTTTGCAATATTCCAAAGCTATACAATAACTTAGTGTGAGAAACAAGTCAAGGCAATTTTATTTATATAGTATATTTTATACACAGTGCTAATTCAAAGTGCTTCACATAACATTTTTTTTTTTTAATAATGTAAACATAAAAAGGTTCAAAGAAATAATTAATGCATAAGATAATTGAAGAAAATAATCAATAAATTCATTCATTTAAAAAATAAAAATAAACATGCCGTTATTAACCTAAAATGTTCCCCTCTCAAATCTTATTTGTCTGATGCATAACACCAGATTTGATTTAAATAAAAATGAATGGCAGTGTTTCTTGTAACCAAACATAATGCAGCAGATTTTGTTTTGAGCTGATCTTAACTTTTTTTTTTATTGTTTTTTTTCTTTTTCTTTTTCCAGATCACCTCATGAAAAGAAGAAGAAGAAGGGTTCAAAGTCATCGCACCAATTTAAGGGTTCCTCCTGTTCGCCCGCAGCATCCCCTGACAGAGGCATAGCCATGGCCAGAGTTTCTGCAAGCCCCTCCCCTGCCACAAGCCCCGCCTCAAGCCTGGGGAGGTCCAGGTAAAGGGCATCTCTCTCTGGTCCCATTGCTCAACGATCAGTCAGCGTGAACCTCGCGAGAGAGCCACCCACCTTCTGAAGTTCGGTCTGCTTCAGTCAGAATCATAGATTTCAAGCATATTTTTCCCCACTTTGTTGCAATATTTATTTAAGCTTTGCCAAGAGCACTGCGTGTGAGACACAAAGACAGTCTGCGCTGTAGCTTTTTGATTTGGAAGTTGTAATGGTTTTAGGTGTGATTTGACAACTTGACTAATTACTTGTTGAACAAAGCATGAAAGCTTCAGACGCTCAAAATCAGCAATGATGACATTTTGATAAAATGGTTTGACAGCATAATATGCATGAACTGTACAATAAATTTGTACATTACGGAGAGGTTTTGATTCGAAAACCTGAGAAAACACCACACTGCAAAGGGGGACTGACTTTTTTGAAACAACTTCTCAAGTTCCATCAAAAAGATGCTCTAAACTCCCTCGGCCTTCAGTTGTTTTTGCTGCTGCTTCTTTACCTCCCACCGTGTGACTCTCTCTAGATTTTGTTTTTATTTGTGCAGTTGTGTCTCTTCCGGCATTGGGTGAATATTTCATGTCCTTCTTCTGGTCTGCGGTGGTTACGCAGTCACCAGTCGTCATGAATACTGTATTAAGGTGTTTTTCACAAACCGTGCCAATTGGCAGGGCTCTGTCTCACTTTCTCTTTCTTTTTGTTTGTCAAACAGGAATGGCTCTCAGGAGAAAGACAAGCAAGTGTCTTCCACTATTGTCTCTTCGGTGCAAAGCAAAATCACTCAGGTATGCTATTAAGAAATTTTTAACTTCCATATAGCAACAAAGCTTTTGTGTAAACTAGGGCTTTCACTTGATTAAAATGTGTGAATTTAATTTAATTAATTATAGGCCGCTAATTAAATAATAACATTATATATAATATATTATATATATATATATATATATATATAGTATATATATATATATTATATGTTGTGTTTTGCAGATTAAATGTCATCAAGGAAAGAATTAATGAAGAAATGGCATTTTTTTATTTATATTATTATGCAACTCTCGTATTATATAGGACACTGGAGGCTTTAATCAGGATACTTTCTGTGCCACTTTTTGACCAAAAAAAAATTTTCTATGAAAAAGGCTCGATGGCAATACTGCCCCAGTCATTTATATAATATTAAATTAAATATAATATAATTCAGGGCCCATAAACCTTCAAACTTTAGGAATTTTTTAACTTTTTTTCCCCCAGAACTTTAAAAACAGGTCTCGACAAACTTTGCTTTCTAGTTAAAAATTATATGTAGAACATTCTCAGTTCATTTTAATTCTGCTTTTTAAAATTTTAATTAGAATTTTACATCAGCATTAAAGCATTATTTTTTATTCTATAGGACATTGAAGAGTTGTCAGAACTACTTTCTGCACCACTCTTTGACCATAAACATTAACTTTTATTACGGTTTTTCTATTTAAATGTGCTAGACGGCCGTAATTTACCATTGTGTTGCATCTTGCTGCTTTTACAGCATCTTTCAGCACCATATTAAAAGTTAAAGTAATTTCATTCTTTTTAAGAATGTGTCTTGACACCCTGCATTCTTTTCCATTCTTTAGCATTTTAATGCAACGTTCTATGCGAATGCCCTCTTGGACTGATGTTTTCAACTGGAGATTTGATTGCATTTTGTACATTAAGCAGTTTCGGGCCGAATTAATTTGTAAGGTTGAGGTTTCAGAATAAACCTCTAAACAGAATGCTTGAGAAATATCAATACAGTGCTGCCTTGCAAACACTGTAATAAGCTAAAAAACACAAAACTTTCCCTTCCTCTCCCGTTTTAATTCAGTGCCTAAGGGAAAAACAGACTGAAATTGTGTAGCAGAGCTGATGAGACCCTTAGATGCTTAGTAAGGCTTTAATATAGGTAATTTAGAGCCAGACGGTCTCAGTGGTTCATGTTTGCCGAGCCTTACGTGCTGAAACTGAAAAATACAGTTATTTGGTTTCATGACCCTGTCGCCAGGGGTGGTTATGTAGGTGTGTGTATGTTTATGGGAGAAAGAGAGCTTGTCGCTATCGCATGCTGATTCAATGCAGCTGTCAGTCCCTGCAGCTCTGTTATAATCTCTGGCCTTGTGCAGCGAGGATGAAATGCAGAGTGCACTTACTTTCCTTCCTTTTGCGTATTGTTAGAGCAGACGAAAGGTAGCTACTATGTGCATTAAAAAAAATGCAGTTGTGTCAGAGGGAAGAGGATGCGAGTAATGCATAACGTAAGAAGATAGACAAAGTACACCGTACTGTGTTTCACTTGCAGCCATCTGGTCTTCAACAAAAAGAGAAGTCAGCAGGATAGCAGCCTTTTTATTCTCCCTCTCTCTACTAAAAAAAGTCCACAGTCTTGACATGATTTCAGATCTTTTGGAAACCTAATTCACTTCCCTTTTCTCCCGGCGCATGAAATCAATTCTGACACCTCAGAACTGGGGCAGGACTTCCAGGGGGCAACATCTTGCAAAAACGAGTTGGCTCTTATTAAAACCAGCAATTGCTGCTTGAAACAATAGAAGCATGGTTCACCTTGACAAATAACTACCGGCAGGAACTTCTGCAGGCCTGTACATGCTTGCATTTCAGTTGCGTGAGGACGTTCCTTTGTCCCAAGTTACCCCCTCTAGCCAAGGCAACGAAAGCTCTAGGCTACACGGACCACCCGTAGATCCTGCCGGTAGGGAAGCAGGTTTCAGCTTGGCTCAGTTTGATCCTTTGCCCGTAGCTCTACCTCATGCAACTATATTGGATCCTCCAGAGGAGAATGTTCCAGCGCAGACATGCACATCCCGACTATTGATAGAGGAAGAAGTGCTCTCATGAGGCACTCCGGTAGAGACTGGCGGGGTTTTTTTACAACCGGCAAAGGAAAAAGCTGTAACATTAAAGGCTGGGGAAGCGTGTTCTCGATCTTAAAACTACTCCCCTGGGATTTTACGAACCCTCTATCTTCCTGTCAGACGAACAACAAGGGAGGCTGGTTTATAATTCTCCCTGAGGAACCCTATAGTCTCTTTTTCTTTTCTAGTGCACTGTGCTGTCCTCCCCATGTTTAAAATGTTGGTGCTCCTTTCTTATTTGCCACTGTTTAGCATGGACTGCGTGTGAAGGGTGGCAGGTGACTGATGGTTTGATTAGGAGGGGTTTATGGGTTGCAAGGTTATGAGAACATTACTGTTGTCGTGTGCAAGATGAGAAACCTAAAAGCTTTGCGTTCCCGAGTACCCCCTACTGTGACTCTGGGTGAAAAGACATCTCTTGTACTAACTGATGTGATCAACATGTGGAGGGTCCTCATGGTATAGTAACAACACTAAAATTATACTGTATCGTAGCTGTGTCTTTCTCACCTAACCTTAGGGCTCTGAATGTTGGAGCAACCTTACACTGAATCCAGTACAAGCTGAAAATTCTAAAACATTTTTTATTTTATAAAATGCATCGTGCAAAAAGTGCAAAAAAATCTTACCAATCTGTGAGCTTTCCACACAAGGAACCTTTGAAGAATCCTGGAAATCACCTAGCCCAAAACCATCTCTAACCAACAACTACTCATGCAGTGCTAGCAAGAAAGTATGAACACCATCACCATCAGGTGATTGTAGATGAGAAGACATCACCTTGTTTGGCCTTTTGTATGGAGCCAGATCAGCCTCAAAAATAATACATTTACAAAACAAAATTCATAAATGCACAGCACAATTTACATTTAAAAAATCTGATTCGTAAATTCAAAACACAATTCATAAATACACAAGTAAAAGCATAAATATTTCTCCAAATGCTCACACAAATGCATCTTACCTAAATAAATTAAAATGTTTACACAAATATGTATATATCAAGTTCTTGAATTAATTTCCATCACATACAGTATATGAATAATGTTGCATGTGTTTATGGATCGTTGAATCTGCATTTGCAAATCGTCACACGTGCGTAGAGATCATGGAACAATGCACGGTACAAGCTCAGCGTTGAGCTTCTTGAGTCTGTTCAATAAGGAGCGTTTTGATTGTTGAATTAAAAGCTCACCGCGATTGGCTGAACGGAACATCCTCCAAAAAAATGATATTTATGAATCTCAACCTGTCGGGAAGGTCTCAAAAATACCGCACACAAACTCAAAGCAGTCCACACACGTGTGACGATTTGCAAATGCAGATTCAACGATCCATAAATACATGTAACATCATTCATAAATTAATTCAAGAACTTGATATATACATATTTGTGTAAGCGTTTTAAATTTATTTAGGTAAGATGCATTTGTGGGAGCATTTGGGGGGAAGTATTTATGCTTTTACTTGTGTATGTATGAATTGTGAATTTACGAATCGGATTTTGTAAATGTAAATTGTGCTGTGCATTTATGAATTTTGTTTTGTAAATGTATTATTTTTGACGCTGATCTGGCTCCATATTTTGTGGACACCAGAGGGAAAACGAAAGGGAGAAAGACCAAAAAGCACCTGTCACTGAACAGTGGAAGCAGAATTGAAGACCCTAAACCACACCTGGGACACCATTCTGAAGCTGGCCTAAAACAGACAGGACTAAAGGGCCATGAAGAAGACGACTAAATGACAGAGTCAGAACGTTTTTTTAAAAACGTGGGGTGAGTTCAGAGTGATATTGGATGTGAGATTTCAAAATTGCTTTTAAATGGCCTGGGCCTGTGATTGAAGTACCTTCTCCTTGTACTGAAAGTGGGGTGATCCTCTGAACTCTGAAAATATAGGTACAAATGTGGGTTATCTGTTAGATTGGTTTGAGGTCTGGATCCAAATAGCTACAGAGGAAGCAGCCGACTGCAAAAAGCAGTCCTCAGTCCCAATTACGACTAGCTCTTTTTTTGGTCATTTGATGTCAGAAAGCAACTCTTAGGTTTCCATCGAGCAAGAGTAGAGTTAGGCGGCCACATTTTCAGATGTCCTCAGACTATAGCCAGCAGTCGTCTCATAATGAGACATAACGAGAGAGCCCTTTATCCCACCTTAGGGCTGTCACTCTAATGTACTGGACCAACACTATGATTAGAGAGATATTCTCATTGGTTCTTCGTCTTTTAGCAATGTATATGTGTTCGAGTAGTGTGGGAATTTTAATTGAATTAGTCACACAATACAGAAAGTTGATGTGGAATTTGAAGTGCATTTTTAGGTTTATTCTGGATGGCACACAAACCTGGTGGGTGGTGATGTGCAAGATTCCCCAACCCAGACCCTGATTTAGTCAGTTTTAGTCAGTCTCTGTACACTATGTAATGCCATCCATGTAATTTTGTGGTTTCACTTCCCCAGAACGACTTTCATGATGATTTCACCCTATGAAGTACAACAGCAGACCCTTCTCTCTAGAGGCACGTTGGTCCTTGCCTGTGTTGTTTGTGCTTTTCTTGACCACTTGTTTGTTTAATGATTAATTCTGCAGGGGTTTTATTGGAAATTCAGAGTTAATAACTTTCCTTCGACTGGACGAGGGGGTGGAAGGCAGCGGTGACTTTAATTCTGCAAACGTCAATGAACAAACCTTGCTCCTATGACAACCGTGCAATTCAGCCACCTGTTTCGAAAGATTATTTTACTGATTTGATATGTAATGCCAAGTTGAGCTGCTTTCAAATTTGAAAGCAGTAAAGAACCTTGAAGTGATTTTATGCTGGTGGCACAGAAAGGCATCATTATAAGGGAAACAGGCCGAAATGTATTTTATTAGTATTTTAAAGTAATATGATATATTATTGGAATATTGTTTTTATGTAATCAACATTATAGAGCTTAACTTCTACTGAACCCACAATATTTCAATAAGATTTTTTAATTTTTTTGTGGAGATTCCTTGATGGAAATTCCATTTCTATGAAATCAGTGAGACCAATTAAGTGCATATTCATTGAGCAAATGTTTATTCAAGTGCCAAGCTGTTAGATCTCTGGTGTCACACTCTCCCTATGGGCTCTTAGCATGCAACTGGCCTTGGGTAAGGTAACCTGAGCCACATAGAATGAGGGGAGGCATTTGAAGAGCAGGAATCCAGCTATTTGCCGATGGCCTTCTCTTCTATAGGATGCCACTAGACATCCGTATGCATATTTAGCACGTTGGATTCTCATGCATACAAAGCCAGAAGCCAATCTGAATTTCAAATTGCGAAAGTTGTCTGCAAGCATATGGATTTGTGTTTTGGTTTTCTTGTTTTGTGTTTATACTATGATTAGTTTCTCTCACAAACTCTCCCAGCTCTGCTCCCCTACGAATACTGTAACTTTTTCTCCATTTCTTCTTGCTTGTAGGACCTCATGGCGAAAGTGCGAGCAATGCTTGCTGCCTCCAAAGGCCTTCAGCCGAACGCCTCCTGAGAGAGTTCCACCACATCCAGACAGGATCAGTCTCCAGCTACATCTCGCAAGGTAGCAACAGACTTCTGGCTAACTACTGGACCGCTGTTCGCCTGACAAGCTGCACAATGCTGGATGCTTTTATCCCTTTATGAATGCCTGTTTGGATCTGGCGTTAGATGTTTGTATTTCGCCTCCAGATTAGTATTAGGCATGGAGGTCTGCTTTATTTCGAAGGTGCAGGTGGAACCCAAGCAGGTGAAGAAAGAACGAAACCAGCAGCAGATGGTGGAGCCTCAGTCCTGCTGTGTGTTTTTGCTGTAAAGCAACATGTAGAGAGTATTAAAGGCGTAATTCCTTGGATGCAACTGAGAACGTTCTTTCCTTTGTAATGTTGTGTCTGCCAGAAGGACACCGTTATATCCTTCTGTGAAGGATAAGGCTGTTTATTTCTCTCCTGGCTCCTTTTTTCCTCTCTGTCTCTGAGCTCTTTTCAACATGAAGTTGTCAGCTTTCTCGGTTGTTGTTTTTTTTTTCTTTGAATATGTGGCCTTCAGTTTTTGATTTCTAAGTTTGTACAGGCCTAATTTTGGAGCTACTTTGGAAAACCATCAATAAAGTTTGAATTATGGAACATGAGTGTGGTTGCCTTACTTTCCGCAAGTGAAATCTCATCATCTTCGCCTTTTGCTCCGTCTGTTTTTCATTTCCTGCACCTGCGAGCTCTGGCCCTTCGACCGTCGGCGCATGTACTGCATCCCAGCATGCACTCTGCATGATAATTAGGCCCCATGTTCTGCTGAAGAGTCCATATGAGTGGGGTTCTCAAGAGGGAGAGAGCGAACGGTGGGAATCATGGTCCATTTTAAATTAGCCTTTAATCTTGTTGCAGTTCTGCCAGCAGAAGCAATGCGGGGAGTCTCATTTGGTCCTACAAGAGAGCAAAATGGACTGGTTAGAGATCCCTGGAGCAGGTCGGTCTCATCCAAACCCATATTTACACTCACTACAAACTCTCTTGACATGGCGAACTTAACGCTTTCCCATGTTCAGATTATGCGAAGTCCAATTCAAGTGGGGTTTTCCTGGAAAAGGGCACAGAGGAAGTGTTTTTTGCCAAAAAATAAATTTTAAAATGTCCATCTGGCATGCTTTTTTTGATCATCGTTTTCATTGTTCACTCTGTCCTGTATGTTCAGCTAAACCTGCACAATTTAATCAAGGCACTTCATTTACTCAAGTCATTTTTGATTTGCATTATATCAAAAAAAATGTATCATTTGTAAATTGATGCTTAAATGTTCCATAATTGCACCAATCGCAATAATCATAATGCTACGTGCTTTTGAAAAGGGCAGCTTTGAACTAGACTTAATAGTAGACCCTGCATTTGTATTACTCTTATGTTTGAATTGTAACAATTCTCGTTGCACAGTTGTTTGGATCTTATGGGTTAAATTTTATTTTATTTAATTTGTCAAATTAATTACTTTTTCTTTGCTTTCATGTATTTTTGGTCAGTAACGAACAATAAATTACATTGAAAAAATATTAAAATAGATTTTAATTATATTAATATTACTAGTGTAGCAACATAAAAATCCAATATTATTAATTTATTAATATTTTGTCTATTTCTTATAAATATGTATTTAATTATTAGTAGCAGTAGTAGTATATAATGTGTCTTCATTTCAATAGGCTTGAAAAAGCCAAGTGTTTCTAAAATGAAATTCATGCTTTACAAAGGCTTTGTTGTGAACTGAGCCTGTGTTAAGTGAGCCATTCACTTTGAAACAGACCTGAATGTCTATTCCTGATGGCCTTCTTCCCTTCTAGATTTCCATTATTCTGTTTATTATTTGTATCCTTTTATCAAATTCACTACACACCGAGTCTTGGAAATAAAAGGCTTTGCTAGAGTTGCAGTTTAGTTTGTCGCTGTTTGCTGGAGTACAATATTTCATTGCGACACGGTTGTTAAGGGCAATTTTCACGCCAGGTCTTTATAGGCAATTAACTAATTATAATCATTAAATGGAACCGAAATTAGCTGGATTGAAAATGAAGGTACCATCTCTGGAGGGCTGTTTTTGGCATCGACACTGACCTGTTGTCAGAGCCGGTACACAGAAGATGGGTCGTGAATGAGGCTACTTGCAGGCCGGGAAATCTTTTTTTTCTTTCTCGCCCGAGAGTCTGTGTTCATCATTACACACCAGCAATCTGCTCAGCCAAAGCGAGTAAACACATAGCTCATTTTTGGCCAAGGCTTCACTCATTCCAGGCTTGTAATAGCCGCAATATTCCCTCCAATAACTGGATTTATATGCAATTAAATGCACCTCATAACATCGATTTGATTCCGAAGGGCTGCATTCAAGGTTTCGCCCACTCACACTGTCTTGAGTTTTTGTGTATGGCAAATAGAATGGCTGTGTGGTACCAAGAAGTCACTTACAGGGCAGAATGAGGAGGCCAGGGGTCTCATTTATAAACATTGCGTACGCACAAAATGGGCATAGAAATTGCATACGCAATTTTCCACGCACATATCGGTATTTATAAAAAAAAACTTATATAAATATGTACGCTCCGTATGGACACTAGACCATGCGTACGCACTCTTTTTTTCCTGGAGTGAGAAAAGTAATGAAGTAAACAACGATTTTAAACTCTTGTTTTCATTTCGATATACACATTTACATTAAATATTCCACTCTCATTAATGGAGATAAGCACTGAAATTACATAAAGTCATTACGCAGAAGTTAAACAAAAATTATATGAATTTAGACATATTTAGTGGATGAGCTTGATCACTTTTCCTTTGCCATGCTATGTTTTAATGACAGCGAGGAGTGCTATGGTGCCCACGTACTATCTTTAAATCTAAAACGCAGATCTCAAGTGGAGAGAACTGTTTTAGTGAGAAGGATCAGTATGAGCCGCACTTACTTCGATGGCAGGACCTGCTGGGTCGTGATCGAACGGTCCATTGTCCGGTTTGAATGGCTCCAATGATAGCATACTGTACAACCACAGCTGCATGTGTTGATGCCATGTGAAGGCATCTCCACAACTTTTTGAGAGAAGCCCCACTTTATTTGAAGGATACAACTGAAGAAAATGGTACTTTGCATGTTTCCTTTTAAAATAGGCTACTTTGTCAACTCTATTTACACTGCAATAAATATAGGCTAAAAATAATTAATAGACTAGATATAATTAAATAGCTGCATAATAAAATTTGTAGATTTGTTTAAACAAGTGAAATACTATTTGCCAGTGGAAAAGAAGAGACAACTCTATTCTAAAAAAATTTGAATTTTAATAACAGTTTTGTTTTTATGGATTTTGTATACTTGGATGCTAAATGACATAACAAAGGATACTGGATGATTTTTAGCAAAATAAAATTGTGTATGGCACAGCAGTCCCATTATATTCAGATTCCTTTCCTTTGACGGAATTAAACATGGTGTCACATGGATGGGAATATGCATGGAAATTATATGCAGATGAGGTTATACATAGTAAAACTAGGCATTGTCAGCTCCATATATGGTGATTTCAGGGAGGAGTCGGGGTGGAGATGCACGTACGCACAATCTTCCCCTGACTGGGATTGCAGGTTCTGGGGTACACATGGTTTTATAAATATGAAAACTTTTGTGTGTATGCAAAATCTAGCTTTTGTGCCTATGTACACTTTTAGGATGAAATCTACATAGAGTTTTATAAATGAGACCCCTGGTGTGTTGCATGAACTTGTATAAGATTTGAGAACTACTGGCTTCAGTCTGGTCCAGTGAAATGCTGAAAGGAACAGCCTCCTGCAAGGGAAAAGGTTTGTTGATTTATCAATTGATCTTTTGGTGACTTTTTTGCAAATTCAAAGGAAAGTACATGCAAAATTTACTATCTAAAGTCAAATGAACTTAGGTTGGGTTGAGAATGATGTTTCATGGCCTGTTCTTAAGTTTTATTTCCCTTTGCTATAGGGTGACCATATGGGTGCCATTTTCCCAGGACGCGTCTGGCCAGGATTTCTATATTGCCTGAAATATCCAGGTTTTGGCTTCGCTTGCGCTGTGCAGACCGATCGGTGTTATGACATCAAAATACCGTGAGAGTTATAGAGAGCAGATGTCTCCCATACTTTAGAATCGCACTCACTGTACTGTCATGCAACAATCAGTCTGTGCAGCACTGCTTCAAGTCGAACTTACCTAATATGTACGCGTATTCACTTCCAGGAAATCTCTAAAATGGATAAAGGTATCCAGCTATCATAGCCAAAGCAATCTCTGCTGTAGCTAAACTGAGTAAAAAACAAAACAAAAAAAAACATTTGGACTGATGAAACGTGACGACAATAAACACAAGATTACGACAATATAAAGTTTGTGTTATTCAACAATTTGTCTCCTCCGCACCCTGTAGCGCCATTTTGGAGAGTATCAGCTGGATGTAAATAACATATGCTGTTCTGTGTCAGCTGCATCACGCCGGATCTGTTTCCTACGTTGTTGTGATTTGATCTGAACGGAAACATATCCGTGTATAGCGTATCCATGTGACGCAGCTGACACAGAACAGCATACGCTGTTTACGTCCAGCGGATATTCTCCAAAATGGCACCAGGGTGATGCTGAGGAGACGAATTGTTGAATAAAGTCTTTTTTTTTTTTCGCACAAAAAGTATTCTCATAGCTTCGTATAATTGTGGTTGAACCACTGATGTCACATGGATTATTTTACAGATCTCCTTGCTATGTTTCTGAACATTTCAGTTGCGTTGCTGTCAATGCAGGGTTAGACAGCTCTCAGATTCCATCAAAAATATCTTAATTTGTGTTCCGAAGATGAACAAAGGTCTTACGCGTTTGAAATGACATGAGGGTGAGTAATTAATGACAGAATTTTCATTTTTGGGTGAACTACCCCTTTAAGTGACAGTGGGCAAATACTACTGGCCCATTTTGGGGTGAACTAAATATGCAAGACTAGATTTACATATCACCGTTTATAACAACATCCTTTGCTGGGCTGCTAGAATGAAAGGAGTCGTGCGGCGACATGTTGGAAATCCACGCTGGACCTAATTGAGTATGTAAAATTAAAAATCCAGAAGCATGTGTGAGCTTTTGATTCTCTTGATGTGGTTATTCAGCAGTGGGTTGTTGCGCTTTTCAAAGTTGTGGCCTGAAGTCCTTTAACAGCTTTGCTGAATTTCCCACAAGGGGGAAAAAATCTCAACCAGCTGTGATATATCCTGAATATTACGAAATAGAGAGGCTTTTTTGGAAGTGCAGAGAAATTTTCTGAGCGGAAAAGAATATACATGAAAACCCAAACCCTCAAAGGCATAATTTTATGTTATGTAGGAGTTTGTATACTTTTGTGACTTTAATGTGGTAATTGAGATGTTTTCTCTCGCTATATGCCTTCCTACAAAATGTGATAGGAGGGATATGTGATGCACAGAGATGGCAATTTCTACGTCTGCTTCATTTGTCAACCCAAATGAAATGCATAGCACTAGAAAGAATAAAATGGACAATTGGTATAAGCAGTTTGAAGGTCGACTGACCAAATCCTTATTTTTTTTCAGCTGAGCTTTCCTTTAATCCAGCGCTACTGTTAGTCTTCATCACTTCTACTGTTTACCATATTCAAGGTGTCCTGATTAAAGTGTTGCAGACTGTCTTAAGTCTCACACTTGTCCTTCAAGTATCAATTCTATCCCACACAGCCTCAGGAAATGGGTTGTGTTATCTCTCCTGTGGCGATGCCATGTGATCACTCTAGCTGGGCTGTCTGCTGATTTATCCAGCAGATGTGAGATTTGTGAGATGATATCACCACCTTCCAGTATAAGGTTACAATTTCATTTAGTTTTGTTTCATGAATACAGACTTTTGTTTTAGTATTTCCTGTCTTCAGTGAAAATTTATGAACAAAATTTGATTAAGAATGTTTGGTTGAATGCAGACAAAGTAATTCAAATCGTTCATAAACAAAACATCATTATGAATGGAGTTGTGCTTCTAAATCGCAACAGGTGTAGCCTAGTTCTTGCGCACTTTAGCAGAACGCAGCGTGCCAAAGACGTGCACAGGTAAGCACTGGTGGCTGCCGCGCTCTCACTGTTCCGTTTCTAAAGGTTGACATCTCCACTGTATTGTTTGCCAGTTTATTACTACTACTAGGCTACTACTTAGTTGTAGTAGTAGTAGTATGTGGCACGTTAAGATTCAGTATTGCTGGCAAAAATGCATGTTGCTCGTTGAGTGCTCGATTATTAAATATGACTATGCCTATCCCTGTCTTTCTACATTATAGTGGGTTTTTGAAATCCTGAGATGCATTGTAGCTGTTAACAATATCTCTTGAGATGCTGTTCACTGGTTTGATTCTGTAGCGTTCTCTCTTCTCTGCTTTCAGTACCATCTCAATTTCTCTACCACTCTTTCTTGAGGCCATTTTAAGGGCTCCTTGCTACCTACTAAGTCAAGCCAGCTTGTCTTTTGTGGTGTCGAGACAGTGGTTTGTGGGGTTGAGGGAGAATAAAGGGAGTATTTTATCAAAGCCATTGACTGAAATGTTTCAGTGGACATTTGCAAGTCAAATAGTCTGTGGGATCAAGGGGCTTGACGAGCAGGAATCTTGAGAATGTTTAACTGCTTTATTCGGATGCATTATACCTCTGCCTCATGTTATATCAATGAGTTTGGTTTGATGCATCAATTGGAGAGTATTTATAAAATTAGAAATGAAGCCTTGATTCTCACACATGCAGAGACATGGCATTGTGTTTAAGTAAGTGTGTCCCCAAGGTCCTTCACCTCACAAAGGGTTGATTCAAGTGGGGGAGGCTTCATAAATCCTTGTAAATCCATTCCTGGCGCTGAGACTTTCCGCTCATTTTTTTTAAACACCTGAAACATTGTTGGATGAAACAGCTGGATGAAGTAGCTCTCCTCTAAGTGCTATATTTCCTTCTGTATCCCCATCTCTCCTGTCTTGTTTATAGAAGTGCTATTAGTCTGCAGCTAGTCCATGTCCGGAAAGCAACATTTGTCCAATGCTAATCTTGAGGAGGGAGATTTTGTTGAGGAATTATGGACTTGTATATAAGTCATCTTGTACAGCTCAAGGACTCAACAGACTTGCCCAGTTAGCTGAGCTACACTCAAAAATATTTAGGCTTACATTTAAGATGTATGCATTTGAATTGCATATAAAAATTACATCAGTTTACACACTTTTAACATAATCTAATCAGTTTAATGTGATGCATATTTGTCAGTCAAACATAAATAAGACAGGTAATATTTCTGTACTCGATAAATCACAGCATAGTTTATCATTATTATTATTTGCATCCATTTACATTTTTTCTATTTATCTTTTCAAATGTTTTTTTTTCTTCAAATTGCATAGAATGAGCATAAACCTGTTAATTGTGGGGAAAACTAAAATGTATGAAGTGAACATGGTTAAAATATGGCTATATGTAGAACAAGCAGTATTCAATTAAGATATTTGAGATTGAAACAAATTTAATTTATAAACATGGTTATGTTTAAAACACATTTAGCTTATTAGTTCTGTTACAGAAATCTTAACTGTTTCTTACCTGTTTTTATTTATGACTAACAAATATGCACCACATTAAGTTTTTTTAGTTTATGTTAAAACTGTGGAATCCAAATTGATGGGAGTTTTATATGCAATTAAAATATATAAATCTTAGGTCTAAATATTGTTTTGAGTGTACCTCACATCTATCAAAGGAACAAAAAGGAAAATTCGGCCATCATTTACCCTCGTGTCGTTCAAAGTCTGAATGATTTTTTTTTCCTCTGTAAAACACAAAATTAATTGAATTTAATGAAGGCGAGCAATGGCAACTGTCTATATTTTTCTGTAAAATGCTTTGAATATCAGGTTGTTGTTTTTTTCTCTAAAACCAATCGGGACACTTAGGAAATGGATTTTTGCTTACACTTTTGGGTGCTTTATTAAGATTTAAAATCATTTATGTTGCACTGCCATTGAATTCAATTGAGTAAATGATGGCAGCTTTTTAGTTTTTGGGTGAACTGTCCCTTTAAACATGGATGTCTGCTATAGTGAAGGTTAATGATGGCTGCTGGCACTGCCCACCTCACTAGATTGAGGACTCGATCAAATGCCCCCTTCCAAACGCCATACTCATAAATTCTCCTCCCCAATGTGCTGCTAAATGTCATTTTAACTTATGACCTTGCGGTAGAGGACCATGTAACTTGAGAGGGGAGAATCTGTGAACACCTGTGGAACAAGCCGTCTGGTCGCCCTGTGAAAAATCCCAATCAAAACAAATCAGCTTCAGTTTGCACCTGTCTAATTATCCTCTTATGAATACGAACAAGTGTTTGCCTCCACGGGGTATGCAGAATCACAGCGAGGTGGCATATCTACTTGCTTTTCTTTTGATTTCTTTGTTTCTGTCATTAACTTCCCACAGAGTCCTGAGAGGATGTTTTCAATCTTGTATTCTTTGTGTTTCTTGTGTAATGAGAGAAAAGAGCATTTAACAGGGTTCGATCACATTCTTGAGCTTGAGCTGCTGCGCTCTGATTTCGCTCTCTTCAGCGCTGCATGTTCAGACTGATTGAACTCGGAGAGAGTGAACGCGTGCCTCAAACTTGGTTGCGCCTTCTTTCACATCCCTACAGGCGGATGCTCACTGGAGAAGGTGACCCATGAGATTTCATAGGCTTTGTAAATTCTCTGAAATAAAGCTGACTGAGAAGGACTTTTAAAAAGTAATATCATTCTCCATTTCTTACATGTCGGGGTCACACCACCTTACTGGAGGTTAGCTCAGTACGTTCTATCCAAACACAGCAGCGCAGGGAGTCGTCACCCCATGTCAATGCGCCCAAAGAGCGCAACAAAAAAATACACACTTACTGTGGGCTGGGGTTGTGATACATTGCTTTCTTGCAGCCATGGGACTGCAGGGTGATGTAAAATCAGGTCTCAAGTCTTTGAGTTGAGTCCAAGTCAAGTTTTCTAAGTTGCTTGTCAAGGACAGTTTACCAGTCACTCCCAAGTTTTTTTGCCTGTTTTAGTAGTAGGATAATTTTGATGTAAGGATGCACCAATATTACTCTTTAGGCCAATACTGATAAGCTGACAGTTGATTTTATGTTGGGCGTCTAACTGATAAATTGCAGATTACATAATTTTCTAATACATTAATAAATTAAACAAATCATTGTTCCCAGAAGCGATTTAGACATTAGGACGTTAAGAAGTACAACTATGAAGACATGGATATTAATTTTGAGATGTACTAAAGATTGCTTTTAACAGTGTTATTAAATTGTTATTGCGAAACACTTTTTACAATACGATCTCAGTGTTCACAGTAGTTAAAGCTTTTTTAAACAGTGACAACACGCCACATGTTTAACAGCTGTGTTTAAGCTTTGTTGATGTTGGGTAATCAGTTTTTGTTGTTGTGTGTCATAAAGTAACACAACTTTTTTTATAACAAAAAACTTGATATTAGCCGAATATATTCCTATAGAGCATTGTTTCATTATTGTCATTTTACCATTAGTTTACTGTGTAACAAAAATTGACCTCCTTATTGTAAAGTGCTGTCCTAGTGATTTTAGAGTAATTTAAAATGCAAGGGGGGGGGGAGTTTATTTTTGTGCCAAAAAATGATCTAAGTGCAAAGGAAATATAAATGTTGTAAAAACGAGTCAATGACTTAACCATATGGTTTCACTATACACTACCGGAGGCAAAAAAAAAAAAAAAAAAAAAAAAAAAAAAGGGGGGGGGGCAGCAAGACTCATCCTCCGCCTGTCGGTTGGCCATATAGAAGTCATCCATCTACTCACTCGGATTTCGCTGCTTACCACAACCAAAGCCACAGATTTCTTGAACTTACTAAAACATGCCCACTATCTAACAGTGCGGGCAATATCGAGATGCAAATCAGGTTCCTGTGACACCCGAACCTCGATCGCGCTAACACAGAAGAAAGGGTGCACGAGCTCCCAAAATACAAAATGCTCTTGTTTTATTTCCCAGACAGGGACTATTGATTTTTTTACGACTTAGCTTCTACGGTTGTGTATGTTAGTACAATGATGTAGAAAGACATTAGCGTGATGTCGTGACGGTTGCGACCCTTTGACATTTTAACCTCAGAGCGTATTGGTGATTTGGCAGCCAGTCCTGGTGTTTACACATCGTGATTCGGAAATCTCCAGACTTGATACAACCATAGCTGCCGCCCCCACATCTAGACCTACGGCACACGCCGCGGGGGGTTGTGGGGGGGATCAAACAAAAAAATGATCGGGGTGTTAAAAGACACCAAACCTGCTTTAAAAGTGCCAAACTGAACATAAACCAGTTGATCATGGGGGCTTTTGAGACACACACCACACTAGAGCTGGCCAATTGACGCAAGCATCATGTCTTACACAATGCAATCCAAACACACCCGACACCGTCTTACTTATGACGGATACAGGGAGAGATATCTATAGGGGGGATTTCACATACAAAGAGAGAGTCAATTTGTTAGGGCTCTCACCCCTGAGCTGCCAATCATTCAGCGCAAATCACACATGGCTACCAAAGTAAAACGGCCTGCCGACCGGCTCAAAAACTGTGTTTCATTATTTTTCCGTTTACACGTAGGGAGCCTGCAGGCTACATACTCCAATAAGTACTCCCACACACGAAGAATCTACACTCAGCTTCGGACGCCCCTAATTGGGGCCTGTCCCCAACAACTCTGCGGCTAAGAGGGAACACTTATGACACCATCTCCCTCATTTTCCCTCTTTCTGCCTAAAAACCCGCAATAAAAAGAACGCACCACCGGTCAAACCAATTTACACAATAATAAGACAAACAAGACGAGGGGCCACGAAGTAGGCAACCCCGAGGACGACTGTGTGTCCATATGGCCGACAAAGGCTACGCGTAGACTGTACCGCCTCAAGGCAAGGAGAAAACAGAGAACTGGATGGTCGTAATCACCAACATCATATTAAACCTCTAGGAACTACCCATCTGTGAAATCTCAAACCTATGGTTTACACTGGACACAGGGACCAGACTACAGAATACCGTTAACTGTTCGAGAACATTAACAAATAGTGTCCATACATATCCTCCTAGTACTTTTAAAGCTGAACAATGCCGAACAGCGACACGAGAAGCCCCATCATAAATAAACACCAAAAAAACCCATTGTGGCTGAAGCAAAGCATGCTTACCAACAGTCCGCTAGAGGGACCCCTGTCTAGGTGACGCCAATATACTTTGCAGCGGTTTGACTAGCTAGTGGAAGAGACAAAGTTGCGTTTCCAAAATCGAAGTATGATTTACTCGACCAGCTGAGGAATCACCCATAGATGCAAGGCTATACCGTGTGTCTCTTGATATACATGCTACAATCTAGCCCCCACCATATTCTCCGTGGACTCGAGCCAAGACTTCACCACTTTCTTATTTGGTGTGGATGTGCCCATAACTCAATGCATCAAAAAAGACCTCTGAATGGAGGTATTTGTGGGGAACGTTCAGCTAAATGCTCTGCGAGACAATAATGACGAGCAAATAGCCACCACACTTAAACAAAGTTGCTTACTCTCTAGACTGAAAGTAATATCGAACACCAATAGTCACCGTACGTACCACATAGCCCTCGTATGCATCTTTAACTTGGCGATCAGCTTGGCAGAAAGTTATATGGCTCATACTTCATTGTCTATATCACCTATGTGGAACGTGCTAGCGACGCAGATCATCAGGATAGAGTAACTGGGGAAATCTGGGCAAACTAACGTGAGAAGAGACGATTACGCCGAAGAGAAGCTAAAAGAATGAAAGTACACACTTCAAATATAAAGGATAAAAGTTTAGATACCATAAATCAGAGTATTACCTTATAAAGACATACAGCTAAATTGCTCGTGGATCTTCCGAACTTTTAAGAGGTATTAACTGCCACCACCCAAATTGTAACTTCACTTCAATATACGTTGTCTTGTACCTCACCCAGTGGCTAAAAGCTAAGTGCGTTAGACATTATTTCAGCAATTACATTGGCTATCAAAGTTATGCACTAGCTTGTATCTAATTTAAAAAATTTAATTGCAAACACCTAGATGGTGTCCCCGTCAAAACTCTATATCAATTACACTAAGTATAAAACATAATTATCAAGCAACAAGTTAAATTAAAAAAATGACTGAGGACAGCAGGCCGTAGATACAAAGATAGTGCCTGATGAGGAAAAACACAGAAAATAAGACTAGAGGAGAACATAAGGATGCGTCGAATGTATGATAATTAGTTGACCAAAATCACATCAGATAGTCCCAGCAGTTGTCACCGCGAAAACACGGCCTGTCAGGATATCACGAACGTAAGCTCCCACAAGAAAAACGCTAACACCAAAAAACGCGCGAGACCCAGAAACCGACGGAACCCCCTTCATAAAAAGCTGTATCTTTACGTCGTCTATTTCGACGTCAACCAAATTCATGAGGCAAGAAACCCACCGGCCAAATCGATGGTACACTTAATAGAAAATACACGTAAAAACAGCGAAAAAGGAGCACCGTAAATACCAAGACGAGAGCGCCAGCGCAGAGCTGTACCAAAGGAGAGTAGGAGAGACGTTGCGCGCATATCGTCGCCTCGATACGCGACAAGGAAAAGAGACAGAACTACCCAAAGCCACACTCGGGCGCCCGATCTCGGTACACCCTCAATTCGGGACAAGAAGCGCCAAAGACACGACATAACCAACGCGGAATTTCATGCGTACTACCGTAGGACACCCATACCCCTCCCTCCTTAACCCTAATGCAGAGGTATACAGGGAAAAATCAACGCTGTGAACATTTGACAGCCCGACCAAGAGCCGAGGCGAAAGTGAATATAAGTTCGACAAAGGATGAGCAAGGGGAACCCAAGAGGACGAAGAAAGGCGATAGCAACATCGTCTATACAAACAAAATAGGGACAACGAAGCACCCCGAAGGAGCAAATAAGCGAGTTGAATGGAACCCAGAGATACTTTCATAAGTAAACTATAATTCTAGAGGGGAACCAGTGAAGCAGAGTGAAACTGAAATTAATGTTTCGCTGCAGAGGGGCCACCAAGGCCATATCAGTGCAGGAAGGGCCTGTTGTTTAACAGGCCCCGTTGTCTTTAATTAGAATCTGCCCCTCAAAAGTAGCTTGTATTTCTGGCTAAACATACAGCCAGTGGCTCTGTGCATGAAACTTTGGTCCAACCTGGACTTTCCTGAGATGCATGTGTACTCGGACAGAAGTTTCTCTGGCATATGCTTTGGATGTTTTAACCATATGTTATGGATGTGATTCAAGCATAAAATGTGTACGACATAGACAACCAGCACAGGGGCATGAACTTTGGCACTTGTTTCACAGTCCGGACCACTGAAGCCTTTGATCCAGTGATTTGATTTCAACGCTAGTTATGCAGTGGCATATATATGTATATGTGTCATGGATGTTCTGATTTGCTTTTGAACTTCTTTCTATTTTTATTTTTAATAATATTGTGGTAAAATCTTAAGATAACGCCCCCAACCCTAAATGTTCAGTTAAGTAGGGGGATGCTGGCCTTACCTTACCTTACCTAAGTTACCTTAGTATTTTGGTTTCTGTTAGGGATGGGGGTTTTTTCTAAAGAGATTTTGGCATCAGCTCAGCCACTTTTGGTTGTTTCTCATTTTTAAAGTTTGGCACATTGGACAGCATGGACTACAGTAGACAGAGAAATTGGTCTGCTGCAGATTGTCGGCATATTACGTCAAAAAAGCGTCGAACCAATTTGAGTCAGCAGGATTGCACCAGTGACAACCAGAACGATTAATACAATCTTACGAAGACACGGAAACCAAAATGACATATACGAGACAAGGAGATGGATCGCTTACACACCCAAAAATCTCGAAAGGGCGTGCAGACGCACACAACCAGAAAGACGTGCCGCCTCGCCAAAAAACCTCTCCAAGTGTCACTGCATTCTAAACCTGTCGAGCGGTCAGCGACATACACCCTACCCCAGATGTATAACAGATCGGATACTAACCACCCTCATAAAAATGTCTGAACGCTGCGTTTTGGGATGAAGCGGTGTAGCCACTTGTGACCTTTTTAAACCAGGCTTGATGGTCACACCCCTATCACAACGACCCACTAACAGTAATTCTCCCAACACACATGGAGCAAGACAGGTGTGAAGTAACGAATTACAAATACTCACGTTACAGTAATTAAGTAGTTTTATCAGTAATTGTACTTTTTTGAGTAAGTTTTTGTGTACTTTTACTTTTACTTGAGTACTTTTTAAGTGATGTATCGGTACTTTTACTCCACTATTTTCATCTGTTTGTGGTCGTTACATGTTTATTTTAATTTTATTTTTTATCCATCAACGTGATTGGATAGATAGTGATAGGTCTCGTGACTTTCGTCAAATCCAATTGTGCATAGAAAACTTTAACCGCCAACGGTTTTATCATGGCTGCTGGAAGGCATCTTCAGCATCTATTCAGTCGCAACTCAAAGAGCGCAGAAAATCACACAATCTCTCACAAAGAACTCATAAAAAAATAATTGAAGATGTACCAAGTGACGTAAACATTCTGTACAAGTGCCGCGCTACTTGATCGCTCGCGTAACTCACAAACAATGAACTTGAATTCATAAAACTACAGCTTTGCCTATCTACACGGCCTGAAGTTGGATAGTGAGGAAGTATCGAAACGCCCTATGTATAGCTGTAACCCGGGTTAACTCCTGCAGTGCCACTTCTGTAATTCCCACTCACTTAGAGACGCGGCGACCAGAATCGTCCGACATTGCCTCCAGAATGTCATGTGGGTAATAGCGATGGTCTGGAAAACTATGTCATTCTACACACTGAATTGTGATAACCGTAATTAGCTACAAACGTTGCGAACCACTTCTGTGTAAAGAACCAGCGGGTGAATGGCTGAACACCCACCCACAAGACTCCGAGCGGACACCACAATCTGACGACACGGATTATGTGCGTTACGGAAAGAGCCTCCACGGGCATGTAGTAAACTAAAAAGAGCATGACGTCCAATCTGGTGCACAGCGCTAGATAGGAACAAATAAACTAGAACAGAGCCGTTCGTTTGCGTAAAAACAAACAGCATGCTGAAAATATATTTAAGAAAACCGTTTTGAAATTCCCAATCCCAATAGACCTTTCAATGTATAGCAAGTGCACTCGCCTAAACAATTGTCAAGTTTCAACACTTTTTGTTCCGTTCAGTTTTGGATGCTGCTGATTCACCGAGACCGCCGTGGCTTAGCAAAGAGACGTGTGTGTGTGTGTGTGTTTTCCTTTGAAAAAGTTTCCCCAGAAATTCCTCGCTATTTAATGCATTTTTCCTTTACAAATTGTATTATCAGCATAACAATTCTAGTAAATGTGTAAAAGGTATGGCATGAGTTTGCCATCCTTCTAGAACAATGTGCATTCATGTTAAAATTGTAATATAAATTATCAAGTTTAGTTATTTTTTTCTTTATTGCAAAACGCTAAAACTGCAAGGAGACACACCAGGATTGGAGAGAAATGGTAAACTCTGCATTCTACAACAAGAGCCAGACGAACGCAATAGCATTGTGAATGCTAATTACTAGAAACATACGGCAATTTCAAATACTGCTGACCATGCGTTTTTGCTTTTGCAGAAAGAACCTGTGAATTCTAAGCCTCATATTGTATGTCAAGGAGACAGCATGCTGTCTCAGTGGCCTTACACATGATTTTAAATCTATTTTTTTTTTCAAACTTTATGATTTAAATGGGGGTGATTGTATTGAGAATAACTTTAATCTTTTCTTCAAATTAATACTGTTTCTGTGCTGTTTTGATGTTTTTTAAAGAGTTGGCAGTCAAAATTAAAAATTGCTGGATGATAGATATTCTTCATTCATTATGACAAACAAGATAATGTGAATTAAAGAATGTACAACGTAAAATTTTCAAATGATCATTGCGGGTAACAGAAAAGGGACAGTGTGATATTTATGGGGGGTAGATCCACAGCCAGATACATCACTACCATACTCCATGAGTACTTTTAATAGGCTACATCTTTTACTCTTACTCGTTAGTTTTTTGGACAAGTCCTTTTACTCGACTCACACTAATGCAGTGGGGAAAACATGGGATAAACAGCATAAGAAAATTGACTGGAGTATAGTTGCACATCCATAAAAAAAAAACTATGTCCAACCACTGACAAGCTAAGCGGGACTGAAAGTTGATATGTAGCAAAAAAGGTTTCCAGACTCTCAAAGACTTCCTGTTGGCGAAATGTGAGGTTTCAGGGAAAACATACATGTCAGTCATCCTGGTTTCATCGCAACACAAAACGCCTCTGGTTGTGGGTACTTAATGCTGGGGGGTAGAATTTATGTTGTGCTTGATGGTGCTAATTAGCCATAAATGCTAGCACTTGTTGTTTTCCTCTGGATTTCTTTGATTTTGAATCTAAAACCTTAGGTTTCTTGTTAGATTAAATACAAGCGTCGATAAAATGAAAAAAAAAATTAAGCCAAAAGTCTATGTAGCCAACAGAAACTCAAATAAAAATTAAAGCATGGAGGAATTTCCGACTCACACCAATAACGGGGGGTTAGGAGCAACTTATTGGGAATAATTTTAAAATTTTGACCACGGAGTCAAACTCAGAAAAACCAAAAAAACACTGAGACACACTCTAAAGGAAAATACAGGGGGTGCTGGAGCCGTGCAACTCGGTACAAAAATATATTCAACCACGACGGACCTCAGGTTGGTGTAACAGCAGTGTAGGGCGGGGCCTAAGAACGAATAAAACCACCACACAACAAAAAAGAGGGCATTAAGACGCTTCCTCAGTGCTCAAAGAATGGCCCAATTTCAGACAGTGCTTCCGACAGGGGGGCAACACAGGATAAAGCACATATGGTGTCGAACAACGTAACACCGCAATATTTTTTCAGTACTCTTTCCACCACTGACAAAGACTCATCTGAAGAGTTTGATATTATCAAAAATGTTTCCAGACTCTCAAACTTCTTGTTGTACTAAATGTGAGTTTTCAGTGAAAAACATATCATTTCATTCATCCTGGTTTCATCTCAAACAACAAAAGCTCCATCTTTTTGTAGCTGTATGCTGTAGAATTATGTTGTTGCTTGATGTGTCTAATTAGCTCATAAATGCTACACTTGTTGTTTTCTGGATTATCTTTGATTTTGAAATCTAAACCTTAGGTTCTTGTTAGATTAAATACAAGCCTTAGCATAAATGTTTAGCATCTATGTAGCCACGCATTAAATTAAGCTGGTTTCAGTCTCTCTTGGAGACTTATTTTTTTTGGCTGTCCTCCCCAGATACTTAGGAACTCTCTAAGGAAATCTCTGTCTACTACTGTCTTATTCGCCACACTTGAACGCATTTTGTATCTTTGCTCCCTAAGAGGAAAGAGTAAAGGAAGGAGCGACTGGGCATTAAGACGCTTCCTCAGTGCTCAAAGAATGGCCCAATTTAAGTGCTCTATCATGGGACGGATGCCTTGTTCTACTTCCCCAATGACTCAAGTACCCGAAGGCATGAACAGACTTCAAGGCATTAATGAGATGTGATGTTATGCACAATGTTGCAATTGTTACCTGCTGCTTGATCATCAATCAGATGCTGTTTCAATATTGACATAATTATAATTGGCTTTGATTACCGGTGAAAAGAGTTGATGTAAAACTCCATGAACTGCATGCATGCATTTGCTATTTTAGTGAAAATTTTACCAGACATAATGTGTGGAGACGTTTCAAAGCTGTTAGACAGCGAATGACATCCTGTACCTGTCTCCAAGGATGTGTCTGCATTATCCTCCTCTTATTCCTCCTGCAGAAATCTGGTAGTCTGAAAGAATTCAGGAAAAGAAATAATATCAAGAAAAACTTCCTATGACACTCACGTGCATGTGCACTTGAAACTTGGCATTTGCTGTCACCATCTTTTTCTAGTGTTAAGCAATCAACTTATATTTTTTTGGAGTTTTATTTCTATTTCAATTGCTAATGCAATCAAAACATAATGGGCAGAATGTGAGTATCGGCATGAGCTTATTGCCTCTTTCATTCCTGAGGGAACAGAGGCTATTAAACTGGTCATGAAAGAGAGCTGATGTGCCAGTAATGCACATCAGCTTTGGTAACGGATAGATGGATATTGTCCACAGGGGGAGAGAGTTGTAGTGATTATTTGTGGCAGCATTATGGGCAATTCTCAAGTCGCTCGATGTATTTCAGCCATGCGTTTTAATACGTTTTTAAAAGATGGATCAAGATTCAGATGGCAGTCATAGGAGGGTTGGCTGGAATGCTATTAGGCATTGTCAGCCACACAGTGGTTAGACTTTGTGCAATTGTTTTCAGGCTCAGACCAATGTTTGCAGGCTTACGCACACATTCCCACATTTAATTTGAGAAATAATGCCATCTGATGAAGCAAAAGGGACTCTGTTGGCAGCTTCTACGAATTCTTGGGAGAAATTATGACAATGACAAGTTATCAATTCTCTCTTTCTCCATCCTGTAATGATAGCTCTCAGTTGGATTGGATTTGAGCCAAATCCTCTTTTTTGATCCTATTGCTGTACCAGATGCTTAATGCAGAGGTAGTTTTAAAGTAGAGAGCAAATAGCTGTATAATAGTAATATATATATATATATATATCTCTATATATATATATATATATCTATATATATATATATATTGATTTATTTGGATATAATTTTTGTTCTTCTTGAATTTGATGGCTAAAAGTCATCTTTTTCCACATGTGCAATGAAATTTTTAGATTCCACAAGCTAAAAAGGCTGTGAAATTGAGAAGAACAATGTCATGAATTGAAAAATCATACCATTTTGCTTTGAAGTAGATTTTTGATTACTCTGATTTTAATGTTATGTGATGTTGCAGTGAAATTAGTTAGTTTTATGTGAGTAGTTAAGTGTTTACTACAGTTGTGATTGTGACTCTTGAGTGCTCCTCTTTCAAGCTGATGAATGTGAAGAGTAGCAGGGCTGATGAAGAGCACTACACTTTGAGGACCATCAAGTGACATTATTAAAATGCAAAATTAGAAAATATGATTTCAGTTAAGAAAATGTTGGTTGCTTTGCAATTCTTTAATTTAGGAATGTTATTTTCTCTGCCACACCCATATTATCTGTTTGAGTTTTGACTTCTGATCATGTTTTTGTTCAGCAGGTCATGTCATCATCATTTTTCTGTGCTGTTTCTGCTGCGTCACTGTTCTTTAATTTGATGTATAGCTGCTCTTGACAAAGCTGCCAACGTAATCCTATCCACCGACCACACAGCCAGTTCTACAGATTGTTCATCATTAATTTGCTGGATATGGCTCAATGGCCCCTTGCCTTTGGGTGCAGATTAAAAGATATCGGTCCAAGAAAATGTCAGTAGATTCCTTTTTGATTAAGGTGGGTGGTTTTCATTTGCTTAAGAAGAAGTGCTCCCTATCCTTTGTGTATTATATTAATGGGTCAATTTGGCCCCCTGGGCCTTTGTTACACCATTGATATATGAATATTTTAATAGATCCGATTTTCTGCTTGTTTTCTCTTTTAATCTTGTTTTCCTCAATTTCTTTACATGCTTTTGGTGTGTGTGTGTGTGTGTGTGTGTGTGTGTGTGTGTGTGTGTGTGTGTGTGTGTGATATTTGCACAATTATCCAAATATTCTCTTTTTAAGGAGAGGGAAAATTGTTATATCAGTATTGTATTTGCCCAAAATATTCTCTCATCTATATTATATTATTTAGAATTTATACATACACATTTATTAGTTCAATAATGTAGAATACATGATTAAATAATGTATCTTATTTAATAACAAATGTAATGTTATACATAATTTCTTTAAATAGAGATTCCATACATTGCTGTTATTAATCTTGATTTGTCAAGATCGCAAAAAAATAAAAAAATAAAACAGAATAATAATAATGGCCTCCATACTATTATAGGATACTGTCCTGATCTTGAATTAATCAGCACTTCATATTTATGAACATGATTTGTAAAATCTTCAGTTTCATACTGAAATCATTGCACATGTGGTTGAACTCCAGCTGAAATGCTGCCATTCTTTTAGCTCCCCAAATGTTTAAACTTTTTTTTTTTTTTCTGTGCAGGAGCCGCATCAGAAGTGTTCGGCCGGGCAGAGGAACATTGCTCATTTTCAGTACAGTGACGTTTTAAATTGGTCCACTTCTCAAGAAAGCTTGTTTGTGAAACCTCCATTAAGCCATCTGTTTGCGTCCCATGGCGCACTGATGAAAATGATCAAATTAGAGATCAGCGAGTAACAATACTGGCATGTGTGAGTGTAGTGGCTGTGCCAGACTCTAACCTTCTCCTTTTGAAGGAGTGTCATGGAAGCCTGTTTGAAGAGAGTAAATGATAACAGAAATACAATGGCAAAAGCCATAAGTCAAACGCAGCTGTCTTGTTAACCAGAAAATCCGCCGGACAGTATGTGTAGATGTGATGTCACAATGAGAGTTGGAAAGAGAAAACCATGTGACAGCTACAAATCAGCAACTTGAATATACACACTGTGTTACCACCAATCTGGATGATAGATTCTCACTAACGTTTTGGGGTTTGTCACACAGATTTCTTGTCATTCTAAAGTTGTATGATGACTTCTTTGGGATGGGATTACCTAATATCCCATCTTTGTACTCTTCAACATAACATATGGGGAGGAACGCCTCATCTAAAACTAGACACCTGGCAAGGGAATATCTGTATCTGCTCTCTCTTTTCATGTGGAAAATTACATGGCATCTCAAATGGTACAGTCGGAGTCTGAGGAAAGTGCTTGCCAAACGTTGACAGATCTTCCGCTTCTCTTCATTTCACATTGGTGTTATCTCACTACACACAAAATCTGGGGCGGAACCGAGCACCACATTGTGGCATGTTTAATTCAGGGAACCATGTTCCTGTATTTGTGTGCTGAGTTAAAGAGCTGTGACTCTGGGTCTCATTCACTAATTATTGCATAGAAGTTGCATGCGTTTTATGTACATTTTAAAATAACCCATTCAATTTATGTATAATATCATATATAATTTTTAAAACTATGTACAAGTTAGGTATGTACTTATGTGTGCAGAAAAGACAGGTTTTATGTCAGACAAAGCTGATCAATCATTTTGTTACATTGAAATAAGATATTGTAGGGTCGCTTACTTATTAAAATTTTATTAATATTAAGTATATGTAAAACATTTTCTTTTTTTGGCATGCATACTTAATTTTGTCCTGAAATTTCAACATAATTAAGTTTGAACTTATCAATGAATCTTGATTTTTGTGTTTGCGCACAGGTTTCACGCACAAAAGCGCACATCGGCATGCCAAAGGGACTGGAGAACATGAAGGCTTGCTGGAGATAAGACAGGCCCGAGGCCCTTTTCTCTTCTCCTGTTTTTTAATCATGAAGGCAACATTGACTCGGTAATCAAGGGAAAAGCACCAGGCCTCTTTCCTGCAAAGATCCAGTGGCTAATTAATGGAGTACTTTGAAAGGGTTAGCCGTCAGACCGTAGGGATCCATAAATCAGAATTCCCTCCCGCTCGTTTTCCTTATAGATCCAGCGTCAGTATGGATGCAAAGAGGCAGACACACCCTAAACTTGTCACTCATTCACATGGACCGACGCATACGACACATCTGAGCCCAAACCTATTAGCAGAATGGATTTAGGGAGTCAAAGAAGGACGATGGTACAAGGAAAAGGAAGCCCAGAGGAGGGAAGAAGAATCCTAGAGAGGGCACTAATGTTCTTTTAGGCCTCCAATACTCAGTGAAGGTCAACAAAGTGTTCCCAACACCAAAAGGGGGTAAAAGGGAGCCAAACAAAGAAAACAAAGTACTGTACAGAGCTGGAGTGGCGGCCCCAGCGAGTCAGTGAAGCAAGAGAGATAATCCAGTTAAAATGAGAAATGTAAATGTCAATGCCTCTCCATTTGTCTACATTAATCCATCGGTAGATCCATGTGCACTAATGGTTAAAGTGATTAGGATTGATATTTTTAAGCTCCAGTAAAGCTACCAGATGCACTTGCGATATCGACAGAATGTTTTGTGGCTTTGCCTAAACCAGTAACCTTTAAAAATAGGAAGGGTCATGTGCTCATCACTGGCTAAGTATAGATGCATATTTCAGACCTCAGAGTGTTGTTCACTGGGTGTTGAATGGGAAAGCTCACTGATCTGGCATGGTGACTGGCCTTTGTCAAGTTTCACACAAACTGGGGCATGGCATGTTGAGAGCTTCCCACTGAGGGATCCTTCAACCTTTCAACTCTGTATACCACTCACACTGAGACTCTCTTGCCCTTTTTCCACAACAACTAGTCCTAGTAATCCTAATGGAACCATTCAGTGAACTTCCGCCTAGAACTGAATTGAAAATGCCTGTTAAATTACATTTATACTCCTGAAATTGAAATGAGGTAGCAAACAAGATGCAGAGTTTAATATAAAAAAAGTAGAATTAAAATAACTTGAAAAAAAAAAAAAACTAATTTAATTCAAACCACAACTTTTAACTAGAAAAGCCAAATACAAATTCCAAATGTTGGCTTGAAGTATTGTTTGAAGGTTTTGAAAAATGTAAGTTTTGCACAGCTGCTCCAGGCACTTTATCCATATAAGATTAAAAGTAGTCTGTAAGTGACATGTAGTGACACTGAAGACTGGAATAATAGCTGCTGAAAATTCAGCTTTGTCATCATATTAATAATTTACACATTAAACTATATGAAAATATTAAGTTATTTTAAATTAAAAACAAGACAGTTTTTACTGTGTTCTTGATCAAATAAAAGTTGACTTTGTAGACTTACCAAACCCAAACTTTTAAACATTAGTGTAAATAAATTTGGCTGTTAAAATGTTTTCTCAGTTTATATGGCTTTTGAACGAAGACTATGATGTGGAGTATTTATTTATGGACAGTTTATGTGGTAACATGGGCTTTGAAAAAGAATGCCAAAAAAGACATTTTAGATCAAAGGTCCCCAACTACCGGGTCGCGACCCACTACCGGGCCATGGAAGAATTGCTACCAGGTCGCAAGAAGGTTCTGGGAAAAATGTGTATAGATATGACACTCTGTTATTTATTGCGTGTTAATGATTGTTCTTATTATTCAGTATTTACGTTGTATGCGATTGACTTTGTATGCGATTGATATGGAGTAGCAATTTGACAATTTCATGTTAACTAAGTAAATGAAAGATTGCTCTGATCTGTCACATTTGCACGGATCGCAGTTGATCTGTGAACGTACAGACGGAAGGCATATACTTTTCGGCACACATGTGATTTGCATGTACAAGCAATTTTAAACCACAGAATAAGAAATGAAAGAGAGCTCTATTCGACACACACATTTGCTGTTCTCGCACACAATCAAAAGCACGCACAAGCATATAGAGACATGTTTCAGGCAGCGTGGAAATACAGAGTTGCGTATATGTACTACACATAAAATTATATATATATATAAAGTGGGTACGGAAAGTATTCGGACCCCCTTTAATTTTTCAGTCTTTGTTATATTGCATCCATTTGCTAAAGTCATTTAAGTTAATTTGTTTTCCCCATTAATGTACACAGCACCCCATATTGACAAAAAAAACGCAGAATTGTTGACATTTTTGCAAATTTATTAAAAAAGAAAAAATGAAATATAACATGGTCCTAAGTATTCCAGGGGGGGGGGGGGGGGGGGGTGGAAAAAAACCCTTTGCGTGACACTCATAATTTAACTCAGGTACTGTCCATTTCTTCTGATATCCTTGAGATGGTTCTACACCTTCATTTTAGTTCAGCTGTGTTTGATTATACTGATTGACTTGATTAGGAAAGCCACACACCTGTCTATATAAGACCTACAGCTCACAGTGCATGTCAGAGCAAATGAGAATCATGAGGTCAAAGGAACTGCCTGAAGAGCCCAGAGACAGAACTGTGGCAAGGCACATATCTGGCCAAGGTTAAAAAAAAATTTCTGCTACACTTAAGGTTCCTAAGAGCACAGTGGCCTCATAATCCTTAAATGGAAGACGTTTGGGACGACCAGAACCCTTCCTAGAGCTGGCCGTCCGGCCAAACTGAGCTATCGGGGGAGAAGAGCCTTGGTGAGAGAGGTAAAGAAGAACCCAAAGCTCACTGTGGCTGAGCTCCAGAGATGCAACCGGGAGATGGGAGAAAGTTGTAGAAAGAACCATCACTGACGCCTCCACCAGTCAGGGTTATATGGAAGAGTGTGTAGACACATGAAGGCCTGCATGGAGTTTGCTAAAAAAAACCTGAAGGACTCCAAGATGGTGAGAAAAAAAGATTCTCTGGTCTGATGAGAACTTTTTGGCCTTAATTCTAAGCGGTATGTGTGGAGAAAACCAGGCACTGCTCATCACCTGTCCAATACAGTCCCAACAGTGAAGCATGGTGGTGGCAGCATCATGCTGTGGGGGTGTTTTTCAGCTGCAGGGACAGGTTGACTGGTTGCAATCGAGGGAAAGATAATGCGGCCAAGTACAGGGATATCCTTGATGAAAACCTTCTCCAGAGTGCTCAGTACCTCAGACTGGGCCGAAGGGTTACCTTCCAACAAGACAATGACCCTAAAAACACAGCTAAAATAACGAAGGAGTGGATTCACAACAACTCTGTGACTGTTCTTGAAAGGCCCAGCCAGAGCCCTGACTTAAACCCAATTGAGCACCTCTGGAGAGACCTAAAAAGGCTGTCCACCAACGTTTACCATCCAAAATGACAGAACTGGAGAGGATCTGCAAGAAGGAATAGCAGAGGATCCCCAAATCCAGGTGTGAAAAAACTTCTTTCCCAAAAAGACTCATGGCTGTAATTAGATCAAAAGGGTGCTTCTACTAACTACTGAGCAAAGGGTCTGAATACTTAAAACCATGTGATATTTCAGTTTCTTTTTTAATAAATCTGCAAAAAAAAATTCTGTGTTTTTCTGTCAATATTGGGGTGCTGTGTGTACATTAATGAGGAAAAAAATTAACCTAAATGATTGTAGCAAATGGCTGCAATATAACAAAGAGTGAAAAATTTAAGGGGGTCTGAATACTTTCCGTACCCACTGTATATATATATATATACAGTGGGGCAAAAAAGTATTTAGTCAGCCACCAATTGTGCAAGTTCTCCCACTTAAAAAAGATGAGAGAGGCCAGTAATTTTCATCATAGTTATACCTCAACTAAGAGACAAAATAAGAGAAAAAAATCCAGAAAATCACATTATAGGACTTTTAAAGAATTAATTAGTAAATTCCTCGGTAAAATAAGTATTTGGTCCCCTACAAACAAGCAAGATTTCTGGCTATCACAGACCTGTAACTTCTTCTTTAAAAGCCTCCTCTGTCCTCCACTGGTTACCTGTATTAATGGCATCTGTTTGAACTCGATATCAGTATAAAAGACACCTGTCCACAAACTCAAACAGTCACACTCCAAACTCCACCATGGCAAGACCAAAGAGCTGTCAAAGGACAACAGAAAAAAAATTGTAGACCTGCACCAGGCTGGAAAGACAGAATCTGCAATAGGTAAGCAGCTTGGAGTGAAGAAATCAACTGTGGGAGCAATTATTAGAAAATGGAAGACATACAAAGACCACTGATAATCTCCCTCGATCTGGGGCTACACGCAAGATCTCACCCCGTGGGGTCAAAATTGATCACAAGAACTGTGAGCAAAAATCCCAGAACCACACGGGGGGACCTAGTGAATGACCTGCAGAGAGCTGGGACCAAAGTAACAAAGGCTACCATCAGTAACACACTGCGCCGCCAGGGACTCAAATCCTGCAGTGCCAGAAGTGTCCCCCTGCTTAAGCCAGTACATATCCAGGCCCGTCTGAAGTTTGCTAGAGAGGATTTGGATGATCCAGAAGAGGATTGGGAGTATGTCATATGGTCAGATGAAACCAAATAGAACTTTTTGGTAAAAACTCAAACTTGTCGTGTTTGGAGGAGAAAGAAAGCTGAGTTGCATCCAAAGAACACCATAACTACTGAGAAGCATGGGGGTGGAAACATCATGCATTGGGACTGTTTTTCTGCAAAGGGACCAGAACGACTGATCCATGTAAACGAAAGAATGAATGGGGCCATGTATCGTGAGGTTTTGAGTGAAAACCTCCTTCCATCAGCAAGGCATTGAAGATGAAACGTGGCTGGGTCTTTCAGCATGATAATGATCCCAAACACACTGCCCGGGCAAAGAAGGAGTGGCTTCGTAAGAAGCATTTCAAGGTCCTGGAGTGGCCTAGCCAGTCTCCAGATCTCAACCCCATAGAAAGTCTTTGGAGGGAGTTGAAAATCCATGTTGCACAGCGACAGCCCCAAAACATTACTGCACTAGAGGAGATCTATATGGAGGAATGGGCCAAAATACCAGCAAAAGTGTGTGAAAACCTCGTGAAGACTTACAGAAAACGTTTGACCTCTGTCATTGCCAACAAAGGGTATATAACAACGTATTGAGATGAAATTTTGTTATTAACCAAATACTTATTTTCCACCATAATAAATTCTTTAAAAATCCTACAAATATGATTTTCTGGATTTTTTTTTTCTCATTTTGTCTCTCATAGTTGAGGTATACCTATGATGAAAATTACAGGCCTCTCTCATCTTTTTAAGTGGGAGAACTTGCACAATTGGTGGCTGACTAAATACTTTTTTCCCCCACTGTATATATATATATAAAAAATGATATATCCACCCCTGATAGACCCCTGATTTAGATGAAAAGGGGGTAAATGTCCCACATGCAGAGCTCCGCCTACTAAATTACGTCTTGTATGGTGGCCTCTGCCATCAGAATAAACCTCAAAGAGTGAAAAATAGTGATGTGTTTGAAGTTAAAATCCCCAACTTCAATGTGTGGCAGATGTCCCTAAATTGTGGGTGTCACTTGTGTCAGGGTGTGTGATTAGAAACCTAAGATGATTTGCAAGAATATCTGTCTCCTCTTCTTCTGGCTGTGGCTCTGAAAGGGCAGGATGGAGCGTGCCATAAATCTGCCCCTCTCACTTACACCCCAGTCCTCCCTGGGACATAATCTCCTTTAGAGAAGTGCACCATCTTACAAGGAAATGGGCAGCTGTTGTAATGACACCAAATTCTGATAAATTATTCTTGTAGTCACGTGACTCTCTTGAGGTTGCCTGGGATGGATTTTAACACTGTTTAGGAAGCAAGCATCTGTGTTTCACGCTACAGATGTTCTACTGAAACATATTTTCTTAATCTTTCTGGCTCTCTCGCTTTTTCTCCAGTTGTCTTTTTTCCTTTCACCTCCTTCTTAGGTGTATAATACCTGGCGAAAGTTAACCTTTAGCATTCCCATTCATCTCTACGGTGAGTAACATTTACATTTTGAGATCTGCTTTTCTTTTCCAGAAGCATTCAATTCTGCATCTGAGCACAAAAAGCCATGTGACTAATGGATCTTGAATTGCAGGAAAAGCACATCATGACAACATGCTTCATGATGCTGATGGCAACGCAAGAACACGCAATCCCAATCCCTTCACTGGTGACCATTTTACTAACCTCAAAAATATCAGGCACTGGTACAACATTTATCATAATATACTGAAATATTTTCCATTTACATGTTACTTGCCAGAAAACAAAACTAATTTTTAATTGGGGAGAAATATCCATATGGTGTAGATACAGAATGTGCCAGCCAAACCTTGACCTCTTAGTGAGGAATCAATCATGTAAAGAGAGTTTCTGGCATGTGAATGTGTTATACATCTTCTGTTTTTAATAATTTATGTTACAGAGATTGAAAAAGGGTTTGCCCCTTGACATTTAATACTACATTACTGAGGAATTTCAAATAATTGAAGTAATGTGCAGTGTGTGATGAGTAAGAAAGCAGGTTGTAATTTCTAAATGTTTGTCACACTGAGGAGTGAAAAGGTCTTAAAAGTGTGTCTTTCAGCCATCTGTTACATTGCCTTTGACATTTAAGCTCAGAGACGGGCTTTGAGTATTTCTGTGAACTTTAAACAGTGTGCTCTAGCTCGAAACACACTCTTATGGTGCCATTTCTTAAGGGTTGAATTGTTTGGAGAAATGTTTTGGGGACAGGGCAATGGTACGTAATTGATAAAAGAAATTGTGTGATAAAATGTCCCGGGTCCCAGTTCCCAATGGTTGGACAACACAGTGTTCCATGTCACAAAATTCCAAGTGGAATGTGTTTGTTTGTTTTTTGTTTTATAAACAGAGTTCTAAAAGGGCATTTCAAACTAGATTTGAACTTTTGAATGATGCTTATCCATGAAAAAACTCATCGTCATGATGTTAGGGTGTTCCAATTGGGTCCCATTTGGTATGTAGTATCTGAGGTATTCTGAATGGTGGTGAGTGCATTGCTGTATTGTTTCTAGGAACTTTTTAAGTGGTTGTTAGTTAGTCACTTACTAGCACAAGTGTAAAGAGCCAACCCTCAAGTCTATTGAAGTTTTTTGCTCATTTTATCATCCACCAGACCCTTAAAAATCTAAATCCACTTAGAAAAGTAATAGCACAACTTTCTACAATAAGCCACAAGATTTGGGGTATTATTCATGTCTGTAGCAAGAATGGTGCAGGGTGGGTTGCATGCCATTGTTTTAAACTTGTAAGAACACTGTTCAACGCTTCTATATTGATGTAATTAATTTCAGAGCAGTTTTCCAGATGTGCAGTTGGACGCAATGAAGAGTCTCAGAGTGGAGCCTAAGGCCTTTTTGTTTATACATACATACTTTTGTTTATACATACTAGCCACCAATATGGAGAGTTTGCTGAATGTGACATCATTATAAACACAGATGATTCCAGACCCAGCTGAGTGACCCACATTTCGAGCCGATGAATTTCACTCCATTACATGAGCCAGAATTTTGTTTTTATAATGACAATCTCTCTTTCTCTGCGCTGCTTGATATCTCTAAGCTCCCGCTCACTGACACTGTAATTGTTTTGTTAAACTGCAACAGGAGACTGGCACAAGTCTCCCTTGAAGAAAACCATGTAATTTAGTTTCTGCGACCGGGAGCTTTGATCAGCCGGCCATGCTACTATGTCTTCAAAGCCTCAGATTTGCGAAACCTGTCTCTGCAGGAGAGTTTCTGCTATTACAAGCTCATCAGCATATGTAGCCTGGACTGAGACATATCTTCATTTAAGCCCATTTGGGATTCTGCCACCACAGATAGTGTTGGTGCTTCACTGCTTTTAATGTTACTAGACTTTGATGGGAGGCACTTTGGTTCCAGGAAACATTTGTAGCTGAGGTCTGTTTTGTAGTTCATGCACAATCTAATCTTTCTAATGCACAATCTCTTTCCAAAGTCTTATTTTGCTGCAGAATGTCTGAATATAATGAAAGCATTTTAAACATTTTGCAATTTTTATAATAGCATTTAGTACTGCATTTTGAGGCAAAGCTATTGATATTTTCTATGGTTTTATACGTTGACATGTTTTAGATTTAGACCTGGATAAGTTAGCTTTTTATATACTTTTTGATAAATATAAGTTGTGTTTGGGTTTGTAAGGTAAATATTAAGATAATTATAAAGATGGCATAATATATTAGCATTTTATATTATTTTTATTATAATGTTTATAGTTGTAACTAAACTAACATTCTGCCTGTCTGTCTGTATGCCTGTCTGCCTGCTTTGACCACCACTATCTTGGGAAAGCTGGATTTGGATCAGACTAATCTCAGGAACTACATAGCATGCGAACTGAGATGGATACAGTTTGATACTGTTTTTTAATTGAGACTCCTGGGGTTAGCGGTAATTACTGTATCTATTCAACGTGAAAATTACACACTGCTCTTTCATATTCGCTATTTTCAAACAAAGCGACAGACAACACTGGGCAGGCATCTTAATTTGTGCACTGTTCCTGATGACTTTGACCAGGAAACTTCTAATTAATTAAAACTGTTGTACACGTAAGTTTTAATTAGGGTGGCCAGTATGTGGCAGTGATGTAAAACATAGCTCCAGCCACTGGTTCATTATTGAAAATAATTGTGTCACTTCCAGAGCACTGCAGCCAGAGCCAGTCTGCCTTTCTAAATGTGAAAACTTAGAAACTCACAAGAAAAAAAGGACAAAAATGGGTGTGTTAGGATGGTAACAAATGGTTCTAGGTGCTTTCTTGTCGGCAGAGCGAGACGAGTTCCACACCAGCATGGTAAGAAATGCAGGTCGGCACACTGCCAATGATCGTGTCACCCTTATACTGCACTGGGAATAAAATAATCCGTAAGCAAGTGACAGGGTCTGGGCTGGTTTAATGAGCTTAGAGCAACCTTACAGAAGCAGGTTGATGGTTAGCATATAAAAGAAAGGTGAGCGGCAAGGAGGGAGAAAGTAATAATGGTTTAAATTAGTAGAGCCCATCCTCCTTCCAGACTCTCTGTGCCAAAACTGATATAATTAGCCACCTCCTCACCCATCTTCTCCCAGCGTCCACCTCCCCGCTTGCTTTTTTGTCTATTTCTACACGCCTTCCTCTGGTTAGTGTCACACCAAGGAAACTATATAGCAGTAATTAGTTGAGCTGCTAAAATGCTTTTAACCTCACAAGCTTTCTCGGAGCATTGGGTCTAATATTAGGTTAGGTTAATTGGTGTGCTATTAATTGTTATTAATTAGTGCTGTTCGCTTTGTGGCCGCATTCTAACCCCGGGCCATTATATTCACTGTAAAACGAATGTGTGCAAAATTAATGCAGGTTTATTTCATCATGTATTTATGTCTCACTCACAGGCAGCGCCCCGCTGATGAGTTCTTGTAATGATGCGACATCGGCTGCTGAAATTGCCGCATGTGTTTCGGGATGTGGGGTGGTGAATGGCGCAGACTTTACCATCAATTCCCAAGATGCATTTGTTTCCTGCATCTCCTGTGGTGAGCCTGTTTGTTATATGTCAGGCTTGTAACACCATCCAGCTGCTGTAGAGCCAGAGCAGTGTTAAGCACCACACGCACAATGCACATGCAGACAAATCCCACTGTACTGAAAATGGAAACAATCTGTGCTTATCCTATAAGGGAATTCTAGAGGAACTGTAGTGTGTGCCTAGAATGTGATTACACTTCAGATACATGGATGTCGGCGGAGAATGACAACCAATCCATTTGATGACTTTGGCTGAAATGACAGCTAAAGATATTATAGCAGACTACGAGAAAAGGGCAACAAGTGCCTTTTTCTTGATGTCCCTCTTTCTTACATATTCAAAGTATGTACACATATGCAAAATAAGGGCATGTCTACTCTCAATTTGCATGTCTGCGATCTCAAATGACTTTTAGTATGCAAGATTGCCTCCAGGGTTGCCCTGCAGTTTAATCATACAACCAGCTGTTTTGTTTCACAAGATGGTATTGGTCAACATTTTATAAGTCACAAGTCACCAAAGAGATGTTATATTCAGATCGAAAAGCAACACTCTTGAACAAACCCTTAGAATAATTCAGAGTTGAATAGATTAATATGAGCCCCAGGTCATCCTCAAGAAGTGGAACTGAATTCATGGTCACAGCACATTACCTCTCTATTCATCATATTTAATGTTCACAATTTAACAAATATGCTTGCATTTTAAAATGATTAATTAGATTATTAATCAACATCACAATCAGTGAGAGCTTTTGCCGTATTGAATTAATCTTTCAAACAATTCGCTTTTCACACAATCAATGCATAGCTTGCTTAATGCAGGTAATATAATTTTTAATCTCCTGTTTTCTTAGCTAAGTGGAGTTTTTTTTTTAATAAAAGGTCTGATGTAGATTATAAAGTCTGCAAGAAATTAGATGTTATTGTGCAAGTCATAATTGAACTTAACCATGTAATGAACTTAAAAAGAAACATTATTTTAACCTTAAATCTTCATGTGTTGGCATAAATATTTATTTCCAACTTTTTACTTAATAAAAAGTATTTTTGCAATGTTTACAGTAAAATCGCTTATCACAGAGGAAAACCTGAGCAACTGCAGTCTTGATGTTGACTTGCGTGACACAGTAAGGGGGTCAAAAACAGGTTAGCTACATAGCAATGTTTTTCACCACAGCTGTCTCGTTTTTCTCACCTCTAGCACACGTCTAAACCAATGTAAGAACTTTTTCAGTATTGTTTGAGTGTTTGGTATTTAGAAAGCTACTTACAATACATTAACCACACACCCTTAAGTACCTTGCTCAGATATAATTGTGATGGGGTTCACCTGTCACATAAGGTGTTCTTTCTGCAGTTGACTCCACAACAATAGCTTTACTGGCCCATCATTCTGCTGCTATCATGCTAGGTATCCTTTATGCTTTGAACAGTTATTCCAGATGTAATGTACTAGCCGCTAGGCCTGTTATCAGAGGTGAGCTACAGGGTGACAGAGGAGAATCGAAGAGGTCTAAGCAACCATAAAACAGGAGTCTGGCACAGTTTGACACCTCCCACAGCCCCCATCATCTACAAGCCAGTGTCGTGAAGACAAACGTGTCTGATCAAATCTGCTTCAGCTGACATGCTCGAGCCCTTTTACTTTCCTTTCTTTGATTGAAATACACAATCTCATCAAGATAGAAGGAGCTTGAAAATGGCTCATAAATGACAGCAATTATGTTAATACGCTCTGTATCCAAAATGGCTCGCTCAGAAAAATGGATCTGTGGTCTGTGGTGGGTTTTGTGTATTCATGTTTTGTTCTTTCTGAATTGTAATTAGGTTTATAGTTAAGGTTGCACTGTAATAAGGAAATTACAATCACTAAATGTTTATGGAAAAGAAAAAAAAAGATTGACAATTAGATTTTTATAGTGATTTTTATAGAATTGTATAGTGCTGTATGGTAATTATGTCAATTTGTAGGTCAACCTGAATAGATAATTTATGGATTTCCTTGTAATATTGAATGGCTTTTATGAATAGCAGTTTTGGGTCTCAATCTTTTCATTTGGGTCAGATGTGTGTTTGCACACATCATCCCTTAAAAAAAATTTCAGTGTTTCCAATTCAACATGAAAATTCGCAGCTTATTTCACTTCTGTAAAGTGCTCTATTTCTGAGTATTTCATGGACCTTTTATCCATCAGCAACTGATTGAATTGTGTAAAGTGGATCATATGTGACGTGTGGAGCCTCCTTTAAACACGTCACATGCAGACCACTTTACACAATGTGGAAAAAAGTTACATTAAAAAAAGAAAGTCCCTTCAGTAGGATTTTGCTAAACATTACATAGAAAAGATCGCATGCTACAGAAATTTAAAAAAAAATGTAATTCAAGAATAAAATCAGTTCTGTGATTAAAAGTAAAAAGTAATGCCATTGTATTTTTTCAGTGTAAAGATTTAAATTTGATAATGTAGCGATAACAATAATGACATTATTAAAAAATGAATTTGTAGATTAAATGTAAGAATTTGAAATGAAAGCTGAAGTATTAAATGAGGTTAGGGGGGAAATGCCCTCTATAAAGGTAAAAAAAATGCCCTTGTATAAAATATAAAAAACACGCAGATTTATATGTAACAGCTGATAGAAAACTGATGAGAACAATTGCTTCACGAAAAATCATATTTTATGAGTTTTTTTATTATATATATATATATTTTAGTGGGTTAAAACCGATTAAGGAATCCAAAAATAAAAAGGTTTTGTTAGTAATATATGTGTGTGTGCGTGTATATGGATTATGTATATATAAATAAACACAAAGCATGTATTATTTAAAGAAATAATATGTTCTATTTCTCTATAAATATCTTTAATATAAAGGATATAAATATATACATGTAAATATTTTTTAAATATACACATGTATGTTTGTGTATTTATATACACATAATAAATAAACACAATACACACACATATATAATGTAAACAAAAACCTTTATTTTGGATGCGATTAATCGTTTGACACCACTAATATATATATATATATATATTATATATACGATATATATTAATCTTTATATATAATTGTATTAATGCCCAGTGTAGTGACGGGGACACTACTGTAAAAAGCACCGTCCTTCGGATGAGACGTTAAAACCGAGGTCCTGACTCTCTGTGGTAATTAAAAATCCCAGGATGTCTTTCGAAAAGAGTAGAGGTTTGACCTCGGCATCCTGGCCAAATTTGCCCATTGGCCTCTGATCATCATGGCCTCATAACAATCCCCATATCTACTGATTGGCATCACTCTGTCTCCTCTCCACCAATAAACTGGTGTGTGGTGGGCGTTATGGCGCACTATGGCTGCCGTCGCATCATCCAGGTGGATGATGCACACTGGTGGTGGATGAGGAGATAACCCCTGACAATGTAAAGCGCTTTGAGTGCCTAGAAAAGCGCTATGCAAATGTAATGAATTATTATTATTAGTATAGATATAGCCCAACACCACTTAGGACCCCCCCACCCCCCCCCCCGCCCCCACCCCCCACCCACCAACACACACACACACGACACATACAAATCCAATTTAACCCTGTGTGAATAATGTTTTAGAACAAAACAGAAAGTTTTCATCTACACAGAGGTCTTTGTTAGATTTCAACTTTGATGTTCTCATTGTGTTCCTTCACATGTTCAAGATGTGAAGTGTTCCTGCAGGTAAAGGGCAGGTCCTGTACTGAAGGTATTTTCTTCCTGTACTGCCAATGTCGTCTCTCACTGTGCTCTCTCTTAGTGACGTTAGAAGTGTCACTAAACTGAAACTGACCAGAGCGGCGCGAACTAGAGCTATTGACAGGATGATAACAATACCTTTCTTTCAACGGGGTGGAAATGTCCCAAAAAAAATCGAATGGTAAGGCAAGACCAGGGGCTTTAAGATAAGGGTTTTCTCCCTTTAAAACAAAGCGCTGGACAAAATGTGAATGGCATAGGAGATGCTGTGCTGAATTAAAGAAGGCATTGGGATGCTCAGAGTCGACAGCGGGTGAAAGAATGGCAATACAACTAGAGCAACCTGGGGATTTTAGTCTCTAACTTTTTAATTTGGGTCAGATGTGAGTTCACAGAGTGAAGGAGACAACATCTTCTGTTGAAAAAGTGTTTCAATTCTTCCAAGTCAGCATGAAGATTCACAGCCTATTTTGCTTCTGTACAGTAAGTACAGTTTTTCACTGTTACAATTTACAGTATTTCATGAATATTTTTTTTTTCCATCAGCAATTGATTAGATTGTTGAAAGTGATCCATGTGTGTGGAGGGGAGGAGTTCAAGTGGAAGGGATTGATGATGTCATCCAAAAAATAAAAGTCAGTTTAGTTGGAAAATACATAGGAAAATAGGGTTTCAGATTTGTTTGATTGGATAAAAGTATAAATCTATTCATGTAGATATTTGTGCTTTTTAAATGTCTGTTTAATAAAAAGGCGTTTTTGACAAGTGGGTCTCCAGATGAGGTCATGCTGAAGCTAAAAACAAAATTTGTGCAATACTTCAAATTCTTAAAACCTTTTAAAATCACTTTTCTAACCCCTCTGCTTTATGAGGCAAATGATAAAGTAACTTCTGGTAATATAATAAAGAAGCAATTTCTTTGTGTATGTGATGCTTATCTTCTGAATTATTATCTAAAATGATGCCATTTTCTCATTTGTTGACAGTATTGGAATGGGCAGAGTGGCCATATTATTGATCAATGAGACAGGTGGGCTGTCTCTTTAAGTTTCACTGTGGTTATTTTTTACTTTCATAGGGCAGTTTCCATTTATTTTCTATGCCACAAAACATCCCTTTGTCCTTGAGCTGTTTGCTTTAGCTCTCAATTCTCTCTCTCTCGCTCCATCTCGACACCCATTCAGCCACAGGAAGAGATTAATTAATGCCCAGCTGACATTTCTGTCTGTTTGTTTGTGTTTTTTACACTGTAATCTTAACCTGTCCAATGGGAATGCCCATTAGGCTTTTACTGGAGTTGCGGATTAGGCTCTCTGTGCTTCAGGATGAAAATGCTGTGCATGGAAAATATAGAGCAAACCAAGACGAGCCTATGAAAAAATGTGTAATGTGCTGCAGTCAGAAGCTCAGAATTAGAATTTTATATTAGGATAGATAGTATATCTAATATAAGATGGATTACAGACTGTTTCCCTGGAAGCAATGACATTTTAGATTTAAATGAATATGGCTGCTTTGTTGCCTGGTCTAGTTGAATTTCACGTGTAGAAGCAAAAGAATCCACACGATTCCTGCTGTTTTTAGTACTTCTTTTGTGATTCTTTAACTGTCATTCCTTAAGTGCAACTGTTCAGATACTGTACAAGCTTTTGATTTTATCTATGCAATCTTACTAGAGAACACAGATTGAACATGGGTGCTGTCTCTCTCTTACTTTTTTCTTTCTTTCTTTCCTCAGCCAAATCAAACTCCAGCCGTGCATAACATTAAGAAACTTTTAGTACAGTTTCAGAAAGGTCTCTACATTTTAAATCCTAAGTATAGCTTGCGCAAGAACTTAATATTGTCTTTGTTCAGAAGAGAAAACTCTTCCTTTATCTTCCACTGAAGACATCAGATGATTGACAGTCTGTGGTCAATTTACACCTGATTGAAAACTAAATGGGCTAAATGTAGCAATGGATATGTTGTAGTTTTAGTAGTTCCCTGTGTGATTGTTTGTTTATCCAAGCCATTGTTTGCATTGTTATTTTGAATTAATTATTAGCAAGGAAAGGCGCCAAGCAGATGGGGCAATTGCTAGTCATTTGAAGCTATGACATTCCTCCATCTCCATCACAAGGCCCAGCTCTGTCCAAAGCATTAGTTACTTTTTATAGTCATGAACAAATATTAATCTTTCACATTCACTGATTTAGATGTTTGTTCCTATACTGGAATTAATATTTATTTATTTAGCAGGAATTACAATCTGGCTATAGTGCAGACAAATAAAAATTTGACTCTGGGATTTGAAGGAGCATGTAATTGGTTAAACCCACAGTTTTGATGTCTTGTTCATAAATTAAACAACCTCCTACATCTGTTTTTGGATGAGGATCTGCTGACTGACACAGACTGAAAGAAAGGGAGCATGTTGTTCGCTCAGTTTGGCACCCGAGTCAAAATACTGTTGCCTAAAGTCTATTTATTTAGGCTATTGTTGTCTTTTTCAATAGCTTTATAAAGTCATGCCGAGAAACCCAGAACTTGCATTCGTGCAGTATTTCCACAAATGGCAATACAATTGTGTTTAAAAACTAATTTGAGAGTCTCTTTGTAGATGTCACGAATCCGGTCCGTGGCCTTCCGGCCGATTACCAGTAGAGGTCACTCTACCATTACATTGACTCTCACACTACACAGACTGGTACATGTCACTCCGGAATAACAGGCCCATCATCCATTGCATTAACAGCTGAATTCATGATACACAGCGCTCATAATTACACGCCACAGAGAGCCATTTCACTCTATTTAACAACACACTCAGTCCGTTCAGATTGCCGAGTATTGTTGACTAGCGTTTTTCACTCCCTAGTGTTGCTGCTTACCGAGCAGTCTGTTTTCTGTTTTAGTCAGTGTATTGTTATGCATTTTCCAATCCTAGTGTAGCTGACTTACGAGCCTAGTGATTGTTTTCCTGGTTTTATCATTGCCTTGTCTGTTTTCTTGTGTTCTGATCATTGCCTGTGTACTTTGATTTACCTCTCTCGTCTTGCCCTGTTCGGTTACTGTTTGCCCCTGCCTGGACCTTTGAATTGTACCTTGGATTATCCCTCTTGCCTTGCCATCAATATACATGTTTGCCATTTTCTGACCTATGCCTGTTTTCGACCACGTCTCTGTTAATAAAGCCTTGCAGATGGATCCGCACGCTTCCTGTGTTCCCTCCGTTACAGAATACTCACCACACAAGGATCCAGCAGCTTTTCAGAGGAACATTGGCCAGGTATGGACACGGCAAGGATTTTGTTAGCCCTTAGACAGGGCCCGCGATCACTAGAGCACTATGTTCGCGAATTTTTAGCCATAGCACACTATTCTGATCTACCAGACTGTCTTTTGATTGAGTTTTTTTGTGATGGCCTTAATCAACCTCTACGATCTGAGCTTAGACGCGAGGGTCCACGTTCGTCACCGAGTTGTTTTTTGGACTTTGCTTTGTTGACTTGACTCTCTATTCACTGTGGGTATCGCGGAGGAACGTGACCCCGCACTCACTCGTTTTATGGCCCCCGCACTAGATTACGCTCACAAAATGGCGGACACAAAAGCACCCCGTTATGTGAAAGTTGATCTTCATGAACCAAGTCAAATCACAGCTGATCGTCATGAGGCAAGTCAAGTCACGGCCAATCTTCAAAAGTCAAGTCACAGTTGATTACCCTGAGTCAAGTCAACTCACAGCAGATCTTCCCGAGTCAAGTCACAATTGACGTCAGAGTCAAGTCAAACCACAGTTGATTACCCTGAGTCAAGTCAACTCACAGCAGATCTTCATGAGGCAAGTCAAGTCACAGTTGATCGTCATGAGGCAAGTCAGGTCACAGTTGATCGTCATGAGTCAAGTCAAGTCACAGGATCTCCTGCGTCACGTCAGATCACACGCCTGCGCACGTAGGAGGCAAATGTCAGTCACAGCTTATCTTCATGAACCAAGTCAAGTCACATTTTATTGTCGTAAGTCAAGTCAAGTCACAGCTGATCTTCATGAACCAAGTCAGGTCACAGCTGATCTTCATGAACCAAGTAAAGTCACAGTTGGATCATGAGTCCAGTCAAGTCACAGCTGATCCACGAGGTCACGTTCAGCGTCACAGCTGATATCCTGAGTCAACGTCACAGTAACAGTATATCTGAGTCACGTCAAGGAAGATGATCATCCGAGCAAGTAACGTCACAGCTGATCATCCTGAGTCACGTCACGTCACAGCTGATCATCCTGAGTCACGTCACGTCAGCAGATGATCAACTGAGTACGTTCACGTCACAGATGTCATCTAGTTGTAGTCACGCACGCACATGATCGTCAGGAGTGAATGTCCTGTCTGTTGCACCAAGATCGTCAGGGTCAGTCTTTCGGTATCACAGTCTGGTATCTAGTGTGAGGGATACACAATTGGTGTCTGCACGCACAGCTGGTACCCCCAAACCCACTCACTCTAACCCTTCTGTTCACGAACTAATTCCCCTGTCTGAAGTGTTTCCCTGATGGGGATCGCCTTTTGTTGCAGTCGGGCCGCATACACCACCACAGAACTCCCAGAGGTGGCAGCGCCCACTATTAGGTCTCCAGAGTTGGCAACTGAAGTTGCAGAATCTCCTGAGGTAGTGGTGCTCGCTGCTGTGTTCCCCAAAGCGATGGTGCCCACTGCAGTTTCTCCAGAGGTGGCGGCGCGTGCTTCAGAACCTTCCGAAGTGGCGGTGCTCGCTTCAACTCCTTGCGTGGTGGCGGCACCCAGAAACGCACTTTCAACCTGTCATGTCAAGGTCGAAGGAACCTTTGCCGAACTCTCCCTGTATCCTGAGGGCACTACTGTAGAACCTCCAGAGGCGGCGGCATCCGCTGCAGAACCTCCAGAGATGTCAGTAGTACCCACCTGTGAACTTACTGTTCGTCCTGTTCCGGCTATGTTAGGCCGTTTACGAACGTCTATATCGTCTGTCACGGATATGGAGGCAGTGCGGGAAAGAAACTGTTGTGCCATCCATGAGAACGTATATGATATGTAAGTGGATGCTTGTGGTCTCAGTTCCAAAGGTCCAGATACATACAAGGGAGGGCTCCTGTTCCCGAGTTAAGCCCAGGGAGGGCTCCTGTTCCCGAGTAAAGCCCAGGGAGGGCTCCTGTTCCCGAGTTAAGCCCAGGGAGGGCTCCTGTTCCCGAGTTAAGCCCAGGAAGGGCCCCTGTTCACGAGTCAAGCCCAGGGGGGATCATGTTCCAGAGTTAAGCCCGGGAGGGACTCTGTTCCCGAGTTAAGAAAAGGAGGGATCTGTTCACGAGTCTAAGCACAAGGACGGGTCCTGTGCCCCGTTAAGGCACAGGGAGGGCTCCTGTGTACACTGTACTAACAGTGTCGGCTCCAGCCACGGAGCGCTCCAGTGTCGGATCCAGCCCCAAGACTCAATCCAGTCGCCACGCTCACCGAAAGCGCTTGCTGGTGAACTGCATCCTCCAGAGCACCTACAGGTTCAGCACCCGTAGCGATATAATGATCTCCAAGTACCGCCCTGGAAGGGGGAATGTCCGAGTTAGGCCAAGGGGGGCTCCTGAATCTGTCTGCTACGACATGGAGGTCTTCTGCTCGTTTGCTCTGCCCTGGTGGGCTCCGGTCCGTCTGCTCAACTTGGTGCCCTGCTCTGACGGTTGACTCCGGTTTCCCTTGTAGTCTCTCAATTTCCACATGGACCTGGCCCACCGTTCCTCCCCCTGTTCCACCTCCGCTCCACTGCCCTCATGGATCGTATAGTGTTTGGAGCGTCTGGATGCCGCTCCTTGGGGGGCTCTGTCATGAATCCGGTCCGTGGCCTTCTGGCCGATTACCAGTAGAGGTCACTCTACCATTACATTGACTCTCACACTACACAGACTGTTACATGTCACTCTGGACTACAGTCCCATCATCCATGCACTTACACGCTGATTACGGAGCACACAGCCTAACTAATAATGCTACCTGAGAGACATTACTCACTCTATTAACACCAACTCAGTTCTGTTCAGATCGCCGAGTATTGTCTAGCGCTTTTCACTCCCCTAGTGTTAGCTGCCTTACCGAGCCTAGTGTATTGTTTTTCCTTGTTTTCATCATCTTGCCTTATCTGTTTCCCATTGTTCTGATCACTGCCTGTGTACCTAGATTATCCCGCGAGTCTCGCCTAATTGGATACTGTTCGCCCCTGCCTGGACCTTTGCCTTGTACCTGGATTATCCCTCTTGCCTTGCCATCAATATACCTGTTTGCCATTGTCTGACCTATGCCTGTTTTTGACCACGTCTCTTGCGAATAAAGCCTTGCAGATGGATCCGCAGGCTTCCTGTGTTCCCTCCGTTACTGTAGATCTGTATATATGCAATTACATTTTAATAAATAGCGTTTGTTTTGATCGTTAACTATTCTGTGTTTGTGAATCCGTTCAGCGATCTGATGATTCAGTTCAAAAAGACACTTAGTGGTTGCCAGCTACTGATATTGCTACAAAAAAAATTGTTTTTGTGAACAGAGTTAAAAGATTCAAGTCACTGGTATGAATCAAAATAACCACTACTACAAGGCATGCAGGGATCCATTGTTCTCATTATAATGGGGCACAGCTCTTGCTCATTCCTCAGCAGATCTGAATGCAACAGCAAAGTAGTTTTTCATTTGCCTTTTCCTCTGCAAAGTGTACAACAATTATACAATATTTAAGGCGTGACATAGACATGTTATACTGTGTTGCATTGTAAGTACTCCAGATTAGTACAGTAATGATGATCATGCCTTTGAAACGCTGATGTGCTTACCGTGCTGTCTTTTGAAATTTAATTATAATGAGCCTGGGAGAAAAAACAGCTTTGTATTTTAGAGGTACAGACTTTGCAGGCAAAGGAGTTTTACAAAATTTTACTCTGTGTAATAAGCTGTCAGTGCACTCCTCTTGAACACTAGTACAATTTGATCATGTTGCTCTTTAAAGACAAAGGTAGTCAAATGTATTCCTGCATTGCTCAATCAACTGATTGGCTGGTCAATTTAATGATTAACTGTAAGGTAATATATTGATTGACTGATTTGTTTAGTCAAGAGTAGCAATACCATTTTTGCATCTGTAATGCCTTTGACTTGCTAGTTGTAGTTTAAAAGATGCTTGATATTGAGTAATATTATTGATTTGACTGCACTCACTGAATTAAGCTGAATAATGACTGTATTGTCTTCTGTAGAGCTGCTTTACAGCCGATTTGAATTAGTTTCATGACAGATGAATTTTGCAACATCGACACTTATTGAACTGAACTGAATTAACATTGAACTGACTTGAGTTGAATGACAACACTTGTCTTCTATAGAGGTGCTTAACGGAATTAATATTGTTTATAAGGATGAACAAACATTACACAGACATTATTATTATTATTGTGCTTTACAGCAGAATTTGAATTTGTCACATATTTGAAGAAGTTTGCATCATTGGTTCTGTTATTTTTCTTTTTATTACACTGAAGCTGCTTTGAAAAATTCTGTATTGTATAAAGCTCTATAGAAATAAAGGTGAGTTGGCTTATACAGTGTAAAAAGTGGCAGATATTTAAACACTTAGAAATTCAACTTTACAGTCACGCCTCAATTGCATTGTATCTGAATGTTGATTAGGTTCTTTTTCATGCGCAGGCTAATCCGGCTCTCTAGAATTTTAATAATCTTATTAGGCAGTGAAGGCATTGTTGTGGGCTTTCCTTTAAAAGAGAACCTTATTTAACCCATCTATCCATCATCTGTTTAGCTGTGAGATGACTAGAATTTAATGTGATTTGGGGGGGGGGGGGGGGTTTGTTAATTAACTTGAATATACACATGACAAAAGGTGGCTTAATGTTGGCCCAGGGCTGAATTCACAGGGCCCAGGACATAATCAGGCCCAAAGAGCCCCTCTTGTCACAGGTCCATGCAACCGTGAACAGCAAAATGTAATTTATTACATGCCTCAGAAAGACAATTAGGTATTCTACATTTAAAATATGCAAAATCAGATATGTCAGACGCTGTTTCTCTCTTTGTAAGCGATATACATGGAAGGAGGCATTCCATTAAAGCTGATGTTAACAGAATTAAGAACGCTAAGTTAACTTTTTTCCCAAAGTGTAAGCTCAGCAGTCTTCAAAACATCAAGTCTGAAGCTGGTAATCACTGGGTGCCTGCGTAAAGGTAGATTATTTATTTGAATTAGAACCCTTGATAATCTTCATCTGGATTTTTCTTGACCGATGTTTCGTTTTGCGGCGCAACCGTGCAATTGATTAGCCACATGCGAAGGAGAAGCTGTCACACACTTGACACCAGTGATCCTCTGTCCTCCCTATCTCTCTTTCAGTCCTCTTTCCCCGCACCATCTCCATTAATCTTTTTCCGCCTTCAAACCACCGTCTCTCTTTATGCATCACATCCCCACACGCCTGTCTCTGTTACATGGTGTTTTTCAGTCAACAGATCTGCTCCACCGCTCCTGTCCTTCATTACCTGAGGCCAGTGCTTAATACATTACAGTCTGTCAGGTGTGCCGTCCCCTATGATGCATGTTTTACCCTTAGCTTCATTTAGATTATTGACTCATGGGGAGATTTCTAGCAGCACTGTTCTTTGTACGCAACAAAAAGTATTTGTACTTTAAACACATACATAGTGTGATATTTAGAGAAGGCACAAAGCAGTTTTATAACTGAAAGGTCACACTTACAATACAGTATTTATGTTACTGTGTAAACTGTTGTACTTACTGAATACATCTTGTATTTTATGTACAATTTGATTTTAGATTTTCATTTTCTGCAGAAAGGTTGGTTGCCAGAGTGTTATTAAGGCGGTTGCTTACTAGTTAGGTGCTTACTGGTTGCTTACTTGCCCAGAAGCATTATTTACAGAAATTGCTTATCGCAGGGATGTATCTAATACAGAGGATTCAGTTCTTCAGTTTTTATTTCATAAGTATGTGTTATATTGACGGGAAATAGAGCTTGGAATTTGTTGTTGTTAATACTTTGTGTTCATTGCAGGTGTTAAAGTAACAGTTCATACAGAAAAATGAAAATTACTTACCCTCTTGTCATTCCAATTCTGTATGACTTCCTTTTTCTGCAGAACACAAAAGAATATATTTTTTGAAAGAATGTTGATAATCAAATGTTGCTATCAACGTTTTGGTTACCACTGTAAAAAAAATAAATAAATCTGTCATTTCTCAAAATATCCTCTTAAAATCCATGTAATACTTGTTTGTGTATTTGAATAAGAGTCTAATATGAGTTTCTTAAGATAAATATCTATTGTAGGACATCTATCCACTGACCTCTCCAGACTGATAGCAGATTTAAAAGTTCCAGCCATCCATTCTCCAGCTGCTTGTCCTATGTAGGGCAATAAATGAAGATGTCAAGTTAATTTCAGAATCTTAAAACAGTAAATGAGCATGCTAAATTATTGGTGCGTATGACATAATTAATATTCATGAATTAAGCTTGAGCAACTTTTAGGCGTTCAAAAAACTAGACATATGGGGGACCCCCCCCCCCCCCCCCCCCCCCCCCAACTGTCTCCAAAGGGTCATTTAATTTAAAAGAATTATTATTAATTGATTCGAATTTGAACATGCTTTAAAAGGAAACTTGAATGTAGAAAATTTAAAAGCGCACAGTTCTCAGCTGGAGGACAATGCCCCCGCAGAGATCCCTCCCCTCCTCCTCCCATCTGGGAAGTATACAAGTTCTCATCGCGCTTACCGCGCATCAGTCCGCTGTGTTCGGCGCTGAGCGCGACACCTCTTCTCTGACAGCACACGCACTGATCTCAAATGGCTTCGGATTAGGACTGAAAGAAGACGTTTGACTTTTGTTTTTTTGGGGAGTGAATGCGTACACGGTTCATCTTTGGTAAATCGTGATGACCACTGTGAATGACATTTCGTTTGGAGACAGAGATCCTTGAGGAAATGAATTGTCCCGTATTGTGTTGTATGTGATGTGTTTCACGTGTTTGCGCACCACAGTGAGGTAGTTTGACTGACACGTGTTCCCACGGACCGTTAAATGCCCGGGATCCGGATCCTTTGGGTGATCTATACGGTGGATGCGGCGGAAAGAAAGGCCGTTCTGTGATCACCGGGAGCGGGGACAATATGAAGTATCTCAGAAAGTGGAATTGCACCCGGACCATTTGGATTATTTATCCAGAGATGATTCTTTTTCCAGTTCTTTGGTTTTTATCTCAAACTCGGGCGGCCCCGTCTATAACAGCCGAGCAGATGGATATGGGGGTGGTAGGTGCTCTTTCAAGCCTGTCTTAAGAATAATAATTATCGTTTAGGGGGAAAGGCTTGAAATAAAAACCTGTGGCCTGTAGGTATAGATAATTACACGTATCAGACACGTGTATGAAATCGAAAATATATTCGTACTTGCGCTCCCACGCGTCTGAATCTACACACGTAACGGATTTATTTCATTTATTTCTTCACAGAAGTCAAGTTTCACCCGCGACGATTCAGAACCAGATCGTGCGTGAGAGTGTTAAAGAAATAGTTCAGCCAAAAATGAAACCGTGTCATCGTTTACTCACCATCATTTTGTTCCAAACCTGTATGACTTTCTGTCACGCACAGAAGACTGGCGTTCTCAGTCACCATTCATTGCATTTTTCTTTCCTTATAATAAAAGTGAATGGTGACTCTGAGGCTGTCGTTTTCCTTTTGTGTACCGCTGAAGAATGTCAGTCAGACTAATCTGGAATAATATGACTCTGAGGGTGAGTAAATTACGGCAGAATTGGTGAACTATCACTTTAAATATCGAGCCGTTCACTTGTGGGTTATTTTCATATTCGTTACGCGATTATGTGCGAAGTATAACTTACACAAACACCGTATATCTCATCCACACACGCATTCCTCAATTAGACCGACGAGAAGGGTCGTGGGTCGTATTTATGCAAATCGAGTGTCCCGTTTACGCTGGAAGATGTCGATAAAGTTGATATGGCCAGATGCTGTAGCCCATGTAAGACGCTATTTTTGTGTTTGTCTATAATTGGAGCCATAATCAACCTCTTCTCAGATACTTTCCCCCTCAAACTCACTTTCATTCTGCGCGCGGTTTCAGAGATAATCCTTGACGTGACATTTTCACGCGCACCGAGCTTTGGAGAGCGCGTGAACCGTGCACATTTTCTGTTGAATTTGTCTAGAGAAATGTTTGTTTATTTACTAGGATTCTTTGGCTGAGAATTTGTCCATTGCGCAAACTATATTTAAGTTATTATTAAATTATTTATTTGTACAGTTCACACTGGGGAAAATCAGGATAGCGCAAAGAGGCGCAGACTAAATAAATAAATTTGCTTGCTCTTTAGTTGCATTCAATCATCCCTTTTTCATGCCTTTACATATTCATCTCTGAAACAGAGGTCATTCACCCATTTTGTTTTTGATGATGTACTTGGCTCAATGTGAACCCTAGGTAAGAAAAGCAGCATTTTTTAACAATAAGGAGTTATGCGTATGAATTAGTCTAGTGCAGTTTTTCATTTTTGTGTGCACAGAGATTTATATAATATATATTATATATATATATATATATATATATAAACCAATCAATATTTACTTGCACCGTACATGATAAGAGTTGTTTTTTCATGGGGGAAAAAAAATTAAAGTATGGCTATGGGTATATGCATTTTAAATATAATGGTTTGGAGAATGTGCTATTCAGTTGGACTGACCACATTTAGACACGCATTTTAGACGATAACTTTTTTTCCTACAAAAATCATGCCTACTAAATAAAAAAAATTTAATAATTTTTCCCCCTAAAGCTTTAAAATAGGTTATGCTTAAAAATCCCAGGTGGTCCATGTCCCCAGACTTTGAATGGGCTTGAGTTTGTGTTCTTGCATTCATATTTATGTGTTTATCACGCTTGGCTATACATCGGCAACAAAAGCATGTAATTTCAGTTAACAAGAGTACTCCAATACTCACTTGTTAAGTTGTTCTGTTCTATATTTGATTTTACTCTTCAAAGATATAGATTTTCCTAATCAATATCCTTTTATCTTTCATATCCAGTAACTTTCCAAGTATTCATAAAGTACTGTGTATTGATCACTTATGGTCAGATTTTGCCTTCACTTTAATAACCTCTTGTAGTAGAAACTTTTAGCAGCGTCCAATAGGATTTTCATTTAAACTCTCAAATGACTGGCAGAGAGTTTAAAGGCTCCTTTTTTTTTAATGACCCTCAAAAATCTAATCTTGCACTTCTGAGCAGTTGCTCCGTGCATATAATGAGGCTGTTGATATATGTTAGCATGTGACACTGCATGTCACCAAATCTCTGATCATTAAATGTGGCATAGACGCTCTGCAAAGAACAGCTCTCTGTGACAGCAGCTGATAATAACATGACACATACAGAAAAACACTTCTTTCAGATTACATCTCCCATATCTCCTGCAGTGTCCATATGACTGTAGACGACAGTGCCGCTGTTGTTGTTAACTTTGCACCCAGACCTATCATGCTTGAATGAAGACTTACGGAGTCTTGTCCACCTCCAGGGAGACTGGCCATAGTTTTGTGGGCTGTTGGCACAGCAACACTTGACAGGCGCAGACGATGCTTTTAGAGATCTAAAAGCCACGGGTGATGGCACAGATGGTGGGGTATTGTTGGGCTGGGGTGGACGGATGTTAAGTAAGAGAGTCGTGATGGAGCAGATGGGCATGTGGCATGATGATTGGTTTTAAAAATGTTGCTCGGACTGCACAGAATGGGACGAGTCAGCACAATAATGATTACAAACCCCATGCGACACAGTGGATCTCTCTCAGCATCCCTCCCCTTGAACAGTGCAGCTGAAAATGAAAATTCATGTCACATTCACTAATAATTGCCTGGATTATTTTGTATTTGTATGCACAGGAGAACATCTCACAAAAAATCTAAATACACAACATGTTTGTGAGCACATGTATTATTAGTGAATTTAGAGTATTCTAATATTAGTGAGTTTAGAGTATTCTAAATGAGCGGCCACATGCTCGAGGTTTGTCATTTGCATAAAACACACCCAAACAAGCTCCATATAAGTACTTTCCACACAACATTTCCTTTACAGCCTTTCATCGCCTGCCAGACGTGCAGCAAGATCCTGTAGCTGTGTGCCATCCTTAAAACCAGTTCAAACACATAAAACGCCTTTAAAACAGACCCAGATTATGGAGTTACAGTGGTTTTGTTTTATATATAATATATACAACAAAATTTGTTATTGTTATATATTTAGACCAAACAGAGTATATGTTTTTTGCCTATGTGTGGTGTCAGTTGTTCCCACATTTTCTTGTAAATTTGGAATAAATTGGAAGTGTGGAATTTTTTTGGTGAACCATGAATTGTTTAAAACATTCATACATTGGTTTCACGCACAAATTGAGAATGAGACCCATTGTTTTTACAGGTTAAAAATACTTTATTGTTACAGTTTGTGCAGTTTTTATTTATTAAAATATGTGCAATTTTAATGAACTAAATACACTACAGTGATGTGTGTGCCAATTCTCATTACTGTAATGCATTTGGTATTGTCTGTCTTATTTTAGTGATGATTATTTTGATTATTACTTCTCATTATTTTAATTTCATTATAGTAGTCATGATACAGATTAAAAACTGTACAATAGTTTTTAGAGTTTTTGCAGTTAAATTCTACCAAATACAAATTCTACCATGTATAAATATTTCAAATTTGATTAAAAAAATGTATATATTATCTTATTAAATGTTTATATATATATATAATAGTAATTGGAGGGTAGCATGTTCAATTTCCCTGAAAATAATTTCACAATGCAAAAGGGGGCCTAAAAAAAATATTTTATTTTGGGTTGTTTTTTTATTTTATTTCACTTTGTGAGAATAACCAAAGTAGGTACATTCAGTTAGATTACCTTTTTGTAACATGCTCCAAATGTGTTTTTCTAGCTTTTTTTTATTTTGCATTACATTGCATTCTGTTTTAAAATCCTCCTATGTCAAACAAATTAGATAACGTCTTTAACCACAAGCAGGCACAGCTGCCACAGCCACCACCCATCAACGGATGAATGCAGCAGCGCATGCCCTCCACTGCCTGCCACCCTCACCCATGCTGTACTCATAGTACACACCACATATTAGCTCACAAGCTCCGAGTGGCACATCCTCAACTGAGCCAAAGAGAGTCAGCCACCTCTGCTGTCATGAGCCTGTCCATCATTCACAATGTCAATTTGACCAATGTTCTCACTCACTGGCTCTCACTTCTAATTACCCAGAAATACTTCAGCATGAGTGGGGCGGGCCTGCAGTTGACATCCAAAGCGAGGTGGCCGAAAGCCAGCGTAGCCCCACCACAAAGTAATCAAGAGAAAGGGATGAGTATGAGAGCGCAGCCTTGCAGACTAAAAGGGGCCACAGCATTTAGAGAACTGGTAAACATTAAATCAGTAGCGTTTCTCTTTGGCTAATATAGACCCGTTTCTCTGGAATAATGTACTGTGGATTGATTTGCAGCTGCAGTAAATCAGGTGATTAGTCATACCTGTCTGTCGGAATTGGCTCCATTTTGCATTTCCTTACTGCTCAGACAGATATATAACAATGCAGTGAGTTGTAGTAACTATTCTTGTGCTGGGTGGTCCTGTAGTTTGGTGCATGTCCTACTTTCGGCTGTCGTTCTGGATTCTGGTGACCTCTAGTCCATTGCCAGGCATCTGGAATTTGGGATTTGGAACGAGGAGATTATTTCAGGAACAAGGTCTGTGGAGAGGTGGCGGAGGTGTGGATGAGAATAGATTTGGCACAGTGAGGCAGCAGAGTAATGTGTGTTGAATTATACACCTGCTAAACCTGCATGCCTATAGTCATATTTTTGAATGTCTATTAGTCTGCTTAATTAGATTCTCTCACGACCTGGAAGTTATGGTGCACAACTTCCAGGAAATCAGGTTTAAAGTTTGGCAGTCACCAAACAACAACAACAACAACAGTGATGTATCTTTGTCCCAAGCTATCACACTGTTTTTGTTTTGTGTTTTTATCTTTTAGGCTTTGTGCTTCTTTCTGACCCTGTAGCCTGTCTTGATGACATGAGCAGCAATCTGGATGCTGGGTCAGGCACATGGTTTGCACTCTTTAATAAGAGCCATGCCTTGTGTCAGACAAAGTCAAATGGCTTTGGAAAAACTTGTATACATTGTCAATTTGTCCTTACTGACTTACGGCATTTGTACGGGGGAATAGCAACCATTTATATTAACTCACCTTTTGGGAGAAAAAAAGTTGATACGGCCAAAATTTATATCACAATATATTTCTTAATTTTGGTCGATACGATATAATTCCGATATCAATATGAACACTATTAAAAAAGCCTCATAAAAACGGCCAAGAACGGCCACAACAGATGTCTGTACCTACAAACTTATGAAAAATTAATTTGCCAACTCTATGAAACCTATAAAACTATATAATATTTTAGGAAAAAAACGGCGCAAATAAATAAATGTTCACCTTTATTGGTATTTAGCCTTCATACAAAAAAGAAATGTGAAATCACTGTCAAATAAACATCAGACTCTCCTTAGTCTCTTGTATACTATTAATAGTTTTTACCCTTCAACTATAGGCCCTAACATACCACCCCCCCCCCCCCCCACCCCCCCCCCCGACCCCCCCCCCGGTCAAACGTATTTTTGAACAGTACGATTTTTTATGTTTTTAAAGAATTATCGTCTGCTCACCAAGCCTGCATTTATATAAAATACAGTAACATATTTGAAATATTGTACTATTAAAATTGAATGTTTTCTATTTGCAAAATAATAAAGTTTATTTCTGTATTTCAAGTCAAGCCACAGAGCGTTTAGAATTCATTACTCAGTAACAGGATCCTTCAGAAATCATGCTAAGTATTTGATTTGCCTGCTCAAACACATTATTATATATGATGTGGTGCTGAAGACAGCGGAGTAGATTTTTGCCTTTATCATCCCCTCTTTTGCATACAATTTAAAACATCCTGCCCTAATGACCCCCACAAGTAATAATTTCTATAATATACCATTTTAAAAGAGCCTTTTAGAATGGTATAGTGTCTATAATGTTACAAAAGCTTATTTATTAGGATAAATCGCATGATCTTTGGGATCTGTCTATTCATCAAAGCAATCCTGCAAAAAATGTACTCACCCCCCCCCCTGTTTTTAATATATGATAATCACGGCCCAAATCAAATATTAAATGATGGCTGAAGGATCATTTGACACTGAAGACTTGAGTAGCCTAATGATGCTGAAAATTCAGCTTTGCATCGACATGCAATAATATTAATTTTCTAATAATATGATTCAAATAGAAAGCATGTTATTTTAAGATACGTAAAAATATTTCAAATGTACTGCCCTCTTTGGTGACATTGCGATCCAAATAAATGCAGACACCTTTGCGGAGCAAGAGAGAATGCTGTTAAGAACATTAAAATCTATGCAGCTTCCCAAAACCTTTGAACTGGCTAGTGTAGGCTGATTATTCCATAGATTGAACGCTAAGAATACATCTGCTCGCTACCCAGAGATAACGAAGTATGAAACATGCTCCGAAACGTTACTTCAGAAAACAAAAAAATTAAAGCAACAACAAAGCATGTTGATGCAAAATGGGCGTTTATATTGACAAGACAAACTGCCTTGTCTGCCAGCAAGGAGGCGCTGGTTCTTAATCAGAAGAGCGGCAGAACAGCGGTTCTCCGTAGTAACTGCCCTCGTAACAAAGCCCAAGCCCTCGCTCATGAACGCTACTTTATCAGGATAAAATGCCATCTAAACTCATTCTGAAGACAGTCGCGTCTGCTTCAGAGATACATTCATATAACACCCTTGTCGACGTGTCTTTGATTTGAAACGTGCAGTGCTCATGTTTATTTAACGAAGTCAAACGCCACAAATAAATAATTGTATGGGAAACACTGGTAATGTATATTGGAAATGTGTTTAAAAATCATATCAACGTTATTGAAAAAAATTATATCGCGAAACATATTGATATTGAATTATTGTCAGCTAGTTGATAACACACAATATACTCATATGAATAAGAAGTTACGAACTCATACGTATAACATATAATCATGTTGTGTGTATTGTATCAATATTATTAAGTTTCATGCATTGAAAACAAAGTATTTAGTAATTATAAGTTATAATTCAAGAAATATGTAATAAATAATTATTCTATCATGCCCGGATTTGCCCTCCTCAAAAAAATCATGTTTATTATTATCAGTGTTAAAACAGTTGTGTAATTTATTTCAGGCAATTCTTGATGAATAGAAAATTGAAGAAAACACATGAACAGCATATATAAATGCGATTTTATGGAAAGAATTAAAGAAATTGAACACTATTATTCAGCCCAAGATGACCATTAAAGTTGATCAAAAGTGACGGCTAAAGACATTTATATGGTTGTATACTGAACAAAAATTTCTATTTGTTTTTTTTTTCGTATTTGTGTTTTGGTCGCCTAACTTCTGTTTGTGATGTGTAGTTTAGCATTTTTTCCAGCGCTGAAAAAAAAATAGTATTGCTAAATTTCTCTAGTGAATTGCAAATTTCATTGATAAGGCCAAAATTCATGAATAACAGTCATTGTCAAAATTGTGGAGAACCCTGAAAGATGCAACACATAATAGTTGAAACGCTACCACCCCCGCCATTCTGATGACTTTATGGTTGACACAATGCATATATATAATATATATAGTATATCATAATGTATATATAATATATAGTATATAGTAATATAGAAGTGTGTATCATTTGTTACAACGATGCCTACAATGACAAAGAACACCTAAAATAGCTAGTGCTCTGTGCACGGTAATGATGTATTTTTGGTATGGGCCCTATGAACGTTACCAGCCAGAGGCTAGGTGATTTACTGAAAGCCTACAGTTGGCAAAACCTCAGGGAAACACCACACCCCCCCCCCCTCAGTGCCCTGTAATAAGTCAAATGCATGAGGGAATGAAAAGAGCAGGACCCTACGCCAGCAGCTAGCTCTGAGTACTTGCAGATCAAACTGTGTGCGTAAAGCAGAAGTAAGAAAGCGAGTTGTACTGTAGTTGCACGCAATATTACATGCTTTCCATTGGATTGCACGGATTTCAGCACTTCAGAACCAATGCTGTTCAAGTCAAAATTACTAAAGAAAACCCTAAATTAACTCCATGTGCACATTTGGTCTTATTTTAGCCCGGGGTACCCCTATCCTCCCCTGGCAGGCTGAGATCAAGGACGTCTTTGCCATGGCTGTCCAAGCAACCGACTGGTTCTTATAGTTACGGTGGTTTTGTGTTGGTTTGGCCTACTCTTTCTCAGATTAAAATAACCCACACCGAAACAGGCAACCACGAAACACCATCAAAAAAAGCCCCAGCAACAACAAAGCTTGTCTTAAATTGCTTGCAGAATTGTTTAAACAGTTGCTGTGAAGTTTGTAAGTGAAGTGTTTTGTTTTTTCATTATTTAACTCAACTGCCATCCCCACCATAAACACATCGGCAAAAGGCCAAGTGATTTTAAAAAGCATCCTGTAGATTTTGGTGACAACCCCATTATGGCATCTACTAAGTCTGTTCATTTTTCAGGTCTTCAGAGGCACCCAGCAGGTGCTCCTTTGGTTTTTGTCTCATTTGCATATTTTCAGTTTCTAACGAGGTGAATGGGGGCAAAGGGGAAAAGAGCGAAGAAAGGTTACCGATGCAATTGTGCGGAGGAAAGGGTGGAAAAAAAAATTGCCGTCTCAGAGGATGCAAAGGAGTGCCAGGGAGAATGAAATCATTTTGCGCGATGAGGTGAAGTTTTTGATGTGTGCACAAAAAAAAAAAAAAGACTTCAAGATGATTCCACCTTTTAAATGACACGGCTCCTTCCACTTCTGGTCCCCGTGAGAATGGCAGAGAGAAAGAAAGGTATGTCTGAGCCAGTGAAACCTGTAGATTTAGACAGACTCAGGATGCATGACCACACCATGGTCAAATAGATAAAAAAGGTGGGGGGGGGGGATTTTGACAGTATAATGAAAGCCCCGTATTAATTCTCTTTCACCATGAATTGATGACTTGCTACAGCATAGAAATTTTCTGCAGTTAAAAATGAAATATCAGCATTGTTAGATTTAATAAATGAGGCTTTCACTGAAATTACCTCATGAATACACAGAGTTTCTTGAAGAAACTGAATAAGGGTGCCGCCACACCATGATTTAAATTGGGATGGTGTGCTGCAAGAAAGTGACACTCTCTCATGCAACCCAAAGTTGTATTGTATTGTATTCCCATAATGCACCTTTAACAAGTGGAGTTTTTTTTAATTTTTTTGATCCTTGATCCTTGATCCTTCATCAGTGTGCCCTTGGCAAGGCTCTTAACCTCAGGGAGCTTTACAGTATTTTAGGATAAAAGCGATAACCGCTTTCCTGCTAAACCTTATTTTAACACAGCCATGTTGAATGCATGCATGTTATATAAAAATTATCACCTTCAAATGTCTTTTGTTATGACCTATTTGTTGAATTTACTTGAATCCAGTGAGTACAATCTAATGAAAGTGTGGCCAACATAGTTGCGGGAAACCACTTGACATGGCATTTTGATGGAAATCTAACATCTAATACTTTTGAGTGCACAGTGAAGGATTAAATTGCTATAGAGCACAACAGCGACTGACCACCTTTTAAGCGGCCTTGGTTCCGGAATTTTTTTTATATTATTTTATTTGTCATTCACTTTCATAAAGATTTAAAAAAAAAAAAGACATTCCAATAAAGTATTCTAAACCATGAACTGAACAAACCCATTCCGGGATGAATCACAGCAGTACATATTTTGTTTTACAGAAAGCGCTAGTAAAGCTTTATTAGTAAATATTCCAGAGAGTTAGAGAATGCATAAGTAGACTTACGCCTCATTTAGCAATCTAAAACACAGCTAGTGAATTCAGCTATCAACAATGTGATTGAAAGTGACTTTCTCCTATAGCACTAATATATAGTTTCTTTATCTCTGTGGAGATCAAGTTAGCGAGTCTTAATTGTCTTAGTTCGCCCAAAAAATGAGAATTTTACCTATTATAGCCATCATCACATCTGATTCTAACAGTGTTTGAATACTTAATCTATCTGCTGAACACAAAAGATGATGTTTTAAAGAATCTCTCGACTGTTCTTGTCCATACAAAGTCAGTGGCCCGGACCAAAACAACATTGGACGACACTAGAGCGAAAAAAAAAGAAATATTGAGTGAAATATTGGTGGCTAACAGCCAATGCATCATGCATTTTCATGCCCAATAACTCCAGAAGACTGTTTAAGAACAGCTATGAGAATGTCTTTGGCCCTTGCCGGTCGACATTGCCACAGCGTATTGCACATGGAAGAACGGAGGCAATGCTGTATGGAGTGTTCTGCTGAAACTTGTTGTTTCTGAGTTCAGTGATGATGTCACAGTTGTAGGAAGTCAGGACTGCATGCCCCATGAAGCCTTCTTTGCCATTTAGACTGCCATATTGCCATAAACTGCCCCAGAGATCTGAAAACAGCTCTAGTGGAATTATGAATACTTCGGGGCTAGATAGGCGACGCATCTTCACCATCATAAAGGATTAAACCAACTTTCAGGTAAACGATCTACAACAATAGATAGACATGCAAAAAAGTGTAGAATAAAATCTAGCATCTGTTAAAAATATGACTGACGCCCACTGATCATCCTAGCAACAGCTTTGACATGATGGAGATACTGTACGAGTGAGGAACGCCGTACTGAAGAGACTAAGAAGAAACAATCAGGAACGGCTATGTTTCGTTTTTTATTCATGTCTGCCCTCGGATAGACAATTACATGCAGCAATTATTTGTCCATGAAATTCTCGCCATCGCTTTCCATAGAAAAAAAAAAAAAAGTAAATCCCGACGAGAAATGCCACAATGAATTAGAGGGACTTAGAAATCATATGGATACTGATCAGAGTACCATTTGAAGGCCTAGCCAAGGAACGACAAATTATCACATTACTTCCGTTTGCATTTGTTTGATTTATCGCAGGATGTCTCTTGATGGCCAGTTCGGAACTTTTTTCGGACTACGTTTGTCATGGTTAATGTCCGAATGTTTAGCCCTATAAAAAGAGGGCCCTTGGGCATTTTTTTCTGATAATTTCGTCTCACTTGGATTGCTTGTGATGAACCGAGTAGTTGGGCTCCAGTGGAGGCGTGGTGGTCTGGACGATGTGAGGCGCCAGTGAGGTTTTAAGTGCACTTTTTATGATAATTTCTGTTCTTAGCATCTCAGGGAGATGAAATACAGAACACAAATCGCCAAATAAAAATTACAGTTCACAGCCACCAAGCTAAGGTGAATATCTTACCTCTTGTTGAGAAGTAACAAAGCCAAGTGCACACTAAAAGACTCAGAGTTTTCTGTGTTTGTTGATGTGCTTTTTTCCAGTTCTTTGTAATTCAGTGCAAAAGCAAAAGCCTTCTTTAGTGTTGCTTGAAGACACATTGTCATGAATCGTTTCCTATTGCTTTGTGCATCAGTTTGTTTGAGGAGCGTTGTGAGCTAGTTAGGAAGAGAATGATCTTGTATCAGATTGGGCAAAAATATGTGTAGTGCAACATGAGTCATCGATATTTTGTTCCATTTTACTAGAAGAAAAAAAAGTCAGTAATTTGAAATATGTATATCTGCTGTAGCAAATGAGCTCATTGGGAAATGTATATAAATAATTACAATTAATTATTTTTTTATAATAAATAATTAGTTCTTTAATATATCAGCTGCCAGAGTAGCTGTAGCAGCAATTAAGTATTACCATCAAGTAATCATGTTCGTCCAGGCCGCAACATCATGCAATTTCATATCAACTCATTATAGAAGATGATATTTTTGCCTGCCATGTCGAAAATAACTTTCTTCAGCTACTAGCTGCATTAGAGCAATGTAATAAGATCGTTTTAACATGGCCCGAAATTAATACCACAAGCCAGATGACAGAATAAGAAACTAAGTTTTGTAATTGATGCACTAACGTTTATTTAACTAAACACTAACACACTAGTCTAACAAGCACTATACCAACGTGATCTCATGATAATTCATATGTATTTTACTTAAAATGTGGTTCTATAAAACGTATATTTACTTACGTTTTTACAGGCACTAAAAAACTTACAATACTGACGTATTTTCAGCATTTTAACGAACAAAACAGACGTATTGACACCTAAAAATAAATCCTTATGAATATTTTAATTGCGGCATTAATTTTATTAGTTTAGTTGTCATATGAATTACCTTGTTTACAATTGCATTATTAAATTGTTTACTCAAGGAATTAGAAACATATTGTTTGTTGCTGAATTTCTCGCTCCCCAGCTCAGTTTCCAATGAATAGCTAACATAATGTTAAACACTGACTTTCACTTAAACTGTAAATAAATAACATGTTCTGCAATCTGCCTTTACAACCTTACTTGTCATGTTATATGACTGTGACTGTTGATGCGTCATGGGCACAAAAGGCGATTTTCTACACCAAAAACAGCAACATAATCTATGCCGCACAACAATTTTATTAGTGCGCGCCATCTAATCCAAAGCTGACGAATCCATACGACGTGCCCGAGAACAGACCCAAATCGCAAGCCCCGGGGGACTTTTTTTGCCGAGATCTGCTTGCTTCTCCATCTCCGAGCCAGCCGAGTTTTCCCAGATGACCAGTACATGTGAGCAGACAAAGCCCGCTGGAATGACGCCCGACTCTTTACTAATTATAATGTTGCCATGCCCACCCTTACAAACGACAGGTTCTTACGACAGGATCAATCGACGTACGCCACTCATTGGCTCTCGCCCTGCATTCGTCACAGAATTGCCGGACAGCCGTGTTGTGGCCTGAGTGGTGTTTGAAAGATGCCTAGTGACCGCACCTTCACGAGGTTCACGAGAGTGGATCGCCGGAAAATTATCATAGATAATATTTCAGCGTATATAACAACATAAATCTGCTCTGCGATCACACACCCCCCAACTACGATTCCGCCAGAGGCCGAGCTGCAAGCGTGCCAACGCACAGTCATTTGGATTATTTTTGGTACTGCTTTTGACATTTTTGCAAAAAAATTTTTTAATTGCATTTATCTGTCTGTCATGTTTTTATACTGTACAGAAATGTTAGGCTTATAGGTAGGAGTACAATTAGCGACTATAAATATATTTTAATGATATATTGTTTAAAAAAAAATTATTTTCCTGCGTATTTCGGTCATTCGCGTTTTATATCCTTTACTATTGCGGCCTATAAAATGGGCTAGGTTAAGGTTGGGTAGGTTAAGGGGTCTAAAATCTAAATAGCTAATTGTTAAAATTATACAAATGCATATTCGCTATAAAATGGGTAAGTTTACGTTTGGGGGTAGGTTAAGGGGTCTAAAAATCTAAATCGCTTATTGATAAAAATGCATTGATATGAATATCTAATGATATAAAACAGTGGGTTCCCAACCTGTCCTGGAGGCCACCTGCTCTGCACATTTTGTATGTCTCCCTTATCAGACACACCCAATTTAGTTCTTGTAGTCTCTACTAATGAGCTGATGAGTGTAATCAGGTGTGTTAGATAAGGGAGACATACAAAAGGTGCAGGGCAGGGGGGCCTCCAGGACAGGTTTGGGAAGCACTGATATAAAAGATACGTAAATATTTTTACGTTTTTTAGCTAAAAATACGTAGCGATTTGTAAGTTTTAAACGTTGAAATACGTCTAAATTGTACGTTTTAGCATGATTAAAAACGTACAAACGTGTACGTTTTGTGCTTGTAAATGTTACGTATTAATACCTACGTATAAACATGAGACCAGGCTGGATTACACCACTCCAAAATAACCTACCGGTGAGTCAAGTGATTAAATGAAACTGTTAAAAGAAACCAGAGAATGCGGCTATGGAAAATGAGTCAGTTAACCACCTGAGCAGAAACCATCAGCAGCGTTTTTTATAACGGGGTCAACAGCTTATACTAAACCTCAGTTTAGTTTAGTTAAATGTACGATACTTGCATTGAACGAGCATCCAGATACAGTCTCAGATGAAAGTCTTGATGGTTTCAAGGTTTGGATCACGTTCTTCCGGGTTTGAAGAGTGATGAACTCCAAAGATGTTTCTCTGACTCTGTGGTGTTTGGGAGAGTTCTCTCCCGGGTGAAAAGTTGCAACATGTCTTGCTGCAACTGTGATGTCCTGACAGCGTGGATTAGGTCATCCGAATACGAATTCATAGATACAAAACATGGTATAGGTGAGGTTACATGAACTAGTGGTTCTATCATAAGCATGCATAAAAATAGTCTACAATACAACAGATAATATAACAAGGAAGAGTAGTGTATACCAGTCTGAAGATGTTCATTCATTGAAGGTTTTCTATAAATGAATAGGGAAGAGTCCATTTTTAAAGGCATTATGTGTCTTTCCTATGGGGAAATGGAGTGAGAGTTGCTCTGCCCACATTCCTTTGAGCAGTGAAACTGCAAGTTATAAGAGTCGGTCAAGGCAATATCCCAAAGCACGCTAGAAGCTGTATATTCAATGCTTCCGCAACAACATATTTTCTCCACCTCTTTTATTTTGCGAAGGTCAGAAATCTTCTGAAAGTGATGTGTGTGTACAGTGCTCAATGACCGTTTTATTGTGCTTTGTGCCCATTCGGATTCACAGATAAGTATAAAACAAACCTTTTGGTTTGTTGTTATTTATCTTTGTAAATATTAGTGTATAAGTCAGTGCCACTACAGTATATACTACACTCATTTGTGCACAAAAGTTAATTTAACTAAACACTAACACAAACTAGTCTAACAAACAAACAAACACCGCCGATAAATACACAGGGGAGTTCAAAGTGAATGAGACTGAACCAGAGAATGCAGCTATGGAAAATGAGTCCGTTAACCACCTGAGCAGAAACCATCAGCACCGTTTTATAATGGGGTCTACAGCTTATACTAAACCTAAAAAACCTGACATATAGTCTCAATCTCCTCTAAATAGTAATTGTGTCTTCAGATTCAGTTTTTAATCTGTACTGTAGTGTACACTCTAAAAAAAATGGACTAACCCAACTTTTAGGTTAAAAATTTAATAAAAAAAAATTAACACAACAGCTGAGTTAGTCCATATTTAACCCAAAGTTGGGTTGAAACAACCCATCATTTTTTTAGAGTGTACACTACAGTACAGATTAAAAACTGAATCTGAAGACACAATTACTATTTAGAGGAGATTGAGACTATATGTCATATGGGCATGTTGTCATAAGGGCTGTAACTAGAGATTTTAAATTAGATAAATGTGTTTTCTGGAAATGTATTTTTTTATTGCATTCACAAACCTATAATTACAATATCAGTTTTATAAATGTCAGCGTATGTTTTTTGGAAACATATTTCAAAACTTAATATCTCACAGTTACAGTTTTATTTCTCACAATAGTGACTGTTTCTCAAAATTGCAATATTATTTCTTTAAATTGTGACTGTAGCTCACTTTATAGAATCTCTCTCTCTATCTCTACATATTGACTTTTTATTTTAGAATGTGATTTTTTAATTTTATTTTACAGAATGTGATTTTTTTTGTTTTTCATTTTTACAGGCAAGAACAGACTTTCATACTGTAGATATGTTCAGAAATTGACTTTTTAACTTACCCTGAGAGGTATTCACTGAAGTAAGAAGTGTGACAGATAGCCTACTAGATACAAGGCTCTGAAAATAATCAAATATAATTTTGCCCCGTCCCATGTTTTGTAGATGTTGATGTATTTGTTGACATTTAAACATGATAACATCTTAAATTGTAAAGTCACAGACTCTTGTTTCAATTTTCAATTTTTCATTACCTAACAGAACCTTTGGGGGCTCTTGGTAATTTCATAAACTGATTTTACTATACAGTTGACCTTCTCTGGTCGGGACTCATTTGGTTGACAAAAGCCACATTAGAGAGTACGTTACTTTTCAGGGCGGCCTTCTCATCCATCACCTGTGTGCTTCTGTTCGGCACATTTACGTATCTGCTTGAAAGCGAACATCTGTGGTTATGCTTTGTTGAAGTGCCCTGCAGCGAGGCCCAATGCTTGCGTCACAGGACTCATGAGTCTGGCCCCAGAAAAGATAGGAATTGAGCTAATGAGCTAATTAGCAGTTGTTAGTAGCTCAGGGCCCTGGGATGATTTGTAACAAGAGAATGGATGAGAATCCTTCTTTTGTTGTGGCGCCTCTCTAATGATATGACGGACCTTCCCTGATTACTCATCCACAAAAAACTTGCCCCCGTTCCGCTGCACTATACAGAGGAAATAGACATCTAATTTCATCTGGTTCAGAGCGTCTTGAAAGAATTGATTTACAGATACTGACAAGGACACAAAAGCTATTTTTATGCCTTCCTCACTTTATTCAGCTGTGTATGTATGTTTGTTTGGAATAAGCTGAGATATTATTACAAGAATGCAAAAGCAGTCAGTTGGCTCTCAATTCCCACAGGACTGATTTAGCAGTGCGGTAAAGTTCTCATACAATTATCCTAAACTGAGTTATTCAAGTAAAAGTAAAAGCTTCCTTGGTTGATGGGGAGTAAGCAAGTAACAAAATATGATGTCTTATTACATTGTCCATTCAGTATTTATCAAACAGTGACATTTGTCAGTCTAACGCAGAAAACAGTGTCCGCATAGAAAGTTGAAGTTGACTGCAACTTTTCATGTCTTCCTGGCGTTTGTTAGTTTCTATGAATACACATATTCTCCTGTCAACACTCAGCCCCAGTTGCCACCATTCCTCAGGTCTGTCTAAGACAGAACACTTCCAGGCTTTGTGTGGGTGTGCGTGTGCGTCTGTGTGCGTGTGCGCACAAATCTCCATCACAGTGATATATATGTCTGACCATGACAGCTGCTCTAGAATTGCATTGGTACCTCACAGATTGAACCAAAGCAAAAGGCTTTTCATAAAGTATTAGTCAAAAGTTTGGACCCATTGGACCCAAATGTTTGGTAAATTAAAGAATTTACCAAAGAAGTAAAGTTATCGAATGTTTTATATTTATGTGTATATATATATTATATATCTTATATTAGATATATAGATATATTTTTTTTAACTTTTTTAATTATATTTTTTAATTATTGTTTTATTTTAGTTTATAATATACATATATATATATATATATATAAATTAGTGCATGATTACCATGATATAGAAAATACAAAAAAAATATTATACAAGTACAAAAATAAGTTCTGTATACAAATATATACTATATATATATATATCCTAATTTATATAATATTATTATATATATATTAAATACTGTAAAAAAGTTTGGATTAATATCTATATATATTTTGTTTTTTGAAAGATACTTTTATTCAGAAAGGATGCATTCAATTGATCAAAAATTGACAGTAAAGATGTTTATAATGTTATAAAAGATTTCTTTTTCAAATAAATGCTGTCTCTCTATTCATTAATGAAACCTTGAAAAGAATCACTGGAGTAATGGCTGCTGAAAGTTCAGCTTTTCCAACATGGGAATAAATTACATTTTAAAATATATTTAAATAGAAAGACAAATTGTAATAATATTTCACAAAATTACATCTTCACTGTATGTTAGATACCCCCACTTAAACTACATAGATAAAGCGCAGCCTTGGAGTGACAAGAGACTTGCACCAACCCAAATAATAAAAACCCTTTTTGAATGGTAGTGTACTGCTGCATTCAGTTTAAGTCAAAAATTTGGACAAAATATGCTTAAATTTTTTGTGATATTTCACAAAATATCACAAAAAATTAAAGCATATTTTGTCCAAATTTTTGACTGAAACTGAATGCAGCAGTAACAGGACGTACACCAAAGAGTCTACTTTTTTGTTTTGAAGAGTTAGTTTTCCGATTCAATTCTCTGGAGCTTTATTAAGGGTATATTGGAGAGTTTGTCGGGAGGCACTGTGTATCTGTGTGACTTTTGTGCCTACCGTGTTCTGTGCGGAACATATAATAAATAACGCAGTCACTGCTCTGTTCCAGACATATTCTTTCCATTTGTGAGCTTTGGCTAACTGCCATTTCAGACTGCTGGCCAAAAGGGATGCGACTTCAAGTGCTTATGAAGGCTCGGGCTCACTATGGCCCTTACTTTTCACTACTGTAATAGAAAATTGTTCCTGGAGTCAGGGTTTGTTTATTTTAAAACCAGTGCCGGCTCTTGTTTACCATTCACTGCTTCCCATTGAGAAAAAAAAAATCCCGATCGTGAACGCACATGAAAAGTGACTACTGGCTGCTTTGATGTGGGATTTCATCACTCCATTCTAACTAAATATTTGATTGGAAATATGTTGTTTGAAACTCTGTATATGAGCGATGGAAATACCTTCTTGGCAAATTGTGCCAACAGAAGCAGACAGATCAAATGCTGTTAACTTCAGCAGGGATTTTCACCCAGAAGTCTTGAAGTACGTGAGTGAACGTGAGGTGCCCAAGCTTTGTTGAACAACCCTCACTCACTCTCGCTTATAAAAGAGGAATAGGAATTAGAGAGAATATGTCAAGTGACAGAAGCAGGAAGCATGGTGAGGAATACCAAGGAAAATAGGTCTAGCTTATTTAAATGTGCATAGCTTGTGCATAGTTGGCTCCTGCACACCACTGAATATGAATTGATTTTCAAGTCTTTCAGCAAATGTGGTTTAGTAATGGCATTGTGCTTGGTGTTCTCTTTGGGGGAAATGAAAAAAAAAATGTTTTTGTTGACTAAGGCTTTGAAACTCATTTGCCGTAAATACAGTTGCCTACCAGTGACCCATCATTCACAGCTTTTGACAGAAGATTAGGGCCCGAAATTAACTTTTTGCCACACATAGGTGAGTTGAGAAATTTTAGCTGACATAGTCTTCAGTTCAATTCACGTTTATTTGTATAGGTTTATTTATTGGCATGAAAACTGTATTTGCATTATTCTGTTGCAAAAATATATATATTTGTCACGACAGTCTGTTGTTTGTGTGTGTGTGTGTGTGACTCACTGTCTCACAGTGAAACTGTATCTGACACAAAAATGTTGTTTCTCATTTATAATAAAGTAAAAAAAAATACATCCTAGATAAACTTCTGATTGTAAATCTTACGTTGGGAATGGGCGAGTGACAAATGTGTGCTTAGTAGTTGTGATACCTTGATATGAATTGCTTCAGTAAGATTTATTTATTTATTTATTTATTATTTATTGAGAGAATTTGATAGTTTGATTCAGTCAGAGATAGATTAAAATTGACAGTAAAGTAACAGAAAATCAATTTCAAATAAATGCTGTTTTTAACTTTCTATTAATCAAAATATCATGGGGGAAAATGTATAAAATGCTAGGTTCAACTGTGTTCAACACTGGTAATAAGAAGAAATATTTCTTGAGCCGCAAATCAGCATATTAAAATGATTTCTGAAGGATCATGTGACACTGAAGACTGGAGTAACAGCTGCTGAAAAGTCGGTTTCGCAATCACAGGAATAAAAGACATTAGAAAATCTAAATAATAAACTAATCTATGTAATATAAATTATTTTAAAATAGTAATTAATATGTCATAATATTACTGCATTCACTGTAGTTTTTTTTTTAAAGTTAAAAAAAAAAAGTTAGATAAAACTAAATTTTTAACTGTATTTAATGATAGGCAAGTGTTAATTTTGGATGATTCTGCTTCCTTAGTTCTAGCCCTTTGACCCAGTAACCCGTCCGTGATGTCTTTTTGCTATGCAGGTTGACCCCTATTGAGCTGTGAGGAGATCAAATTAACCTGGACCATAGCCTGACACAGAAGGTGGCTGTTTGAAGGATCTGACATATTGATCCCCTCCGAGGGTATAATGAATCGGCTTGCATTTGTCCACCAGTGGTTTCCACTCAAATTTAATTGAGTGTGACGTCAATTAGCCTCTGCTCACTGATGTTTCAGATGAGACAGATTTGACAAATTCTTACTCTCATTCTCTCTCTATTCAGTCGTTTTGTTCTCACTTCTGTATATCTCATAAGGGTGTTTTTTAAAGGTTACAGGTAAAGCCCTTACAACTGAAGTACACATGACCAAGCAGTGTATTTTATACATACACACTTTTTCAAATGTATAGCCTCAAGACAAACATTAAATGTTTTATAGAATTATACTAGTGTGATAGAATTGCTGCTGACTTTGTCTGTTAATTATGGCCAAACTTTTTTAATTGGCCATGACAGTGCTACTCTGGTAAACCTGGTTACTCACATAATATGTGCAAAAACACCAGAACGGGGGAGTGACGCATCTGTAACTATATTTACACAAGTACTGTTTAAATGGAGTAAACTCCCAACTGCAGAAATTGCAATGTTAGCACATAACCACAAGCTCATCCACCTAGAAAAGCTGTCCCACATAACAATGGATGATTTAGACAACTTTACAGGTCAAATAATAATAAGGGGTTTTGCCTGAAATATTCATGAAAGTGCTTCAAAAAAAATACAAGCTTCACATCTAGGCTTTTAAACTCTCCTGAATGCAGTCTTGAATAGCATCCATTGTAAGTGCATTACTGTAGCATTTATTTATTCATTCATTCATTCAGTTAGTTAGTTAGTTATCTTCTTCTTAAGCTATATTTATTTTAACTAAGGGCTGAATCATTATTATTATTAATAGTAATAAATCAGTTGAAATAAATTAATAAATATCATTATTATTTATCTATTTTAACTAAGGGCTGAATTATTAGTAGTATTAATAATTAGTAACTCATTAGTTGAAATACAATACAAGCATAAATAAATAATACTATTTATTTTAACTTAGGGCTGAGTCATTATTAAATTATTATTATTGATTATTTAAAATCAAATTGAGCTTAGTGACAACAATTGTCTCATTTTAGGAGAAATATCTAAGACAAAGTTTAATGAACTTTAATGAAACTTAACTGAGATCTCTGTTAAGTCTGTTAAGCTTTGAAAGAGCCACATCTGAGAAATATTTGAAGTAGCTTTTAGCTTCAGGGGAAGTGAAAGGATAGACAGACAGGCAGCATTCTGTCTAATCAAAGTACAGCCATGAGTGAAGTGTGAGTGTTCGGGTGCGGATAGATGCAATACTCTACAGATCTCTAGATCTTCAGCATATGTGTGTACTGTACATACAGTAATGGAGATATTGGAAACTCTCACCTGTAGTAAGTCAGTCTTTTATAAAGTGATAAGAAACCTTTATAAACCTTTAGAAAGTGAAAAAAAAACCTATTGGTAAATTACTTTTCACTTTTTCATAAAATATTTGTGCACTGTACATACATTAAGGGAGATATTGGCAAACTCTCACCTGTAGTGAGTCAGTCTGGTCACTAGGAACATACTACCACCTTTATAACATGAAAAAACACTTTTGGTGAATAACTCTAGGTTTTTTTTCTAAAACATATTTGTATACTGTACATACAGTAAGCAAGATATTGGCGAACTCTCACCTGTAGTAAGTCAGTCTTGTATCTACGAATGTACTACAACCTTTGGAACATGGAAAAACCCTTTTGGTGAATTACAGTCATTTTTTCTAAACATAATTTGTTGCACCTGTAGATATCCGTCTAAGGCTGTATTGCGGCAAAATTTTTTACACTGTTATAGATAGTGCTTCACGTAGGAATGTACGACAACCTTTAGAACATGAAAAACCTGTTTTTTGTGAATTCACTGTAATTGTTACTAAAAATATTTGCGTTACTGTACATACTTAGGGGATTATTGTCTAAGGCGAATATTGTCAAAATTATATTTCAGCTTCAGTTGTTGCCCACTTACCATTACTATCCCTGTACACATTAATTGAATGAACTTATTTGGACTTCGTTTTGTACTGCCAGTTAAATTTCAACCTTGGTGAATATGCTGCGAATACCAACCTAAAACTACTTGACCCATCTGGAGCGTCCTGCTCTCTATAACTCTCACGGTATTTTGATGTCATAACACCGATCGGTCTGCACAGCGCAAGCGAAGCCAAAACCTGGATATTTCAGGCAATATAGAAAACCTGGCCAGGACGTGTCCTGGAAAAAGAGCACATATGGTCACCCTACCTTAAATCATGTGCATGTATGTGGGAGACAGCTGAAGTCAGAATGGCAGAGATGGAGAGGTTCCTCACTTATTTTCTAAAAGAAATCTCACATACCCTCACTTCTCTCTGCTGCTCGTAAAATATATACAAAGCCAAATAAAAGAGTGCTCATATGGAAACACATCCACAACAGTTGCACCCCATTTGAGCAGACGACATGATATAAACCAGTGGAGACGCTCTCTTTGGGTACCGCAGGAGGTTAAAGCAGAAGTTTTTTATATGTATTATTAGCACACCTGTGCAGTATTGATCAACTCAAAGCCCTCAGGCCTTACTGAAAACCCTGCACATCTGAACCTTTATATATCAGATTGCCCATTTAATTGTATGTCTTTGTGTGTTTGTCGCTTTCTCTAGGTGTGTCTGCCCAGGGCGCTAAAACTGGCTGACAGCATGTCTGATGTGTGTAAACCGATAAACAACGTGTTAGCATCCCTTTTGTTAGAGATCAGATTATGTATTTATAATGTCTGCACACAGAGAGCGCTCTCATAGGACCAGAAGGAATTTGCTGACTTTTCTTATATTTTCTGTTGTAGTTTTGTGGGAAATGTGTGGAGTTCAGCTAAATGGAGCTAGGAACACTACACTCTGGCTGGTAATGAAAATCATAATCAAATTAGCAAAGTATTTGACAAAAAATATTTGAAAGGATCATTTAAAAGAGATGAATTCTGCTCAAAATATCTGCAAGGTGTTGTTTTTTTTCTTAGAAAAGAATGTTATCTGAATATTATTACAGTATAAGTGCCAATATCACATTTTGTTTTCTATTTGTATGTTATTTTACAGCTTAGATTATCATCTAGTGCTTAAAGGGAAAAAATAAATGGCAAAGATTTAACACTTTAGAGATTTCATCTTTAAAATCACATATCAGAGGGAGTTTCTGTGTGTATTTACTCATATAAAGTATTTAAGTTAATTTCAAAAGATTATTTGTTTTAAATATTCTCAGTTAATTCAGTTAATGATTGATTCCAACCTGGTCTCATGAGAAAATTACCATTTTACAGGTAGTTTTGCATGAACTTGTGTGATTTGGTTCATTACAAAAAATGTGCCACCAATTTGCCAAAACATCAAATACTCGCTAATTGCCATGAGAGCCTGTTGGTTTATTCATACACATATGCTAACATTTAAGCTTTGATATGAGGATTAATAAATAATGATTTTTATTTTTGGGTGAACTATTCTTTCCTAAACATTTCGGGAAGTGTCTTCCTTTGTCGCTCGTCGCTTAGCCTGTGCTTTCATGTGGTAATTCATATACGTCTAAGGAACACACATGCCACTTCAAGAAAATCGCATGTAAAGTCAATGCCACAACACCGCAGCTGCAGGACTCTTTGGGGTTAAAAACATATTTGTCTGGGTGAACAGCATTCACTTGTCTTTCTTCATCGAGAACATGTGTGAAGAGTATACACCAACCTGAAAATATGGTTGATTTTTTTTCTAGTCTGATGTGACTAGAAGTAACTAAATAATTAATAGATTGGGGCTCCAAAAGGTCTGAGCGACTTATATGTCATTTTTTTCTAATTTCACAGATTTTTTACTTACCAATTATATTATCACCATAACAATTTGAAGTGTGATCGTTTAATTGAAATTACATGAATGTCCAAAATGTCTTAGTATTCGTTTATTCTGTAATGGCAGAGCATTGAGCCCGCATGAAGTTTTGTTTGAAACTTGATGATCAGTTCACCAGCATGATTTAAATGACCTAAGATCATCTTGCTCATGGAAACAAGAACATCTTTCATCCTCAGGGGTTTTAACAGATCATTTCAAGTTTACATGACATTCTCACTCTAAAAATAAAGGTTCTTTACTTGCATCGTGGCACCATGAAGAACTTTTTACATTCATTAACTTTCCATTGCACAAATTTCTTTCTGGAGAAGGGTCGTTTAGATACAGTAAATATTTATGTTTTAAGAACTGCTCCACGGAAACGTTTCTTTGCGGTAACCATAAACTTTGTTCGTTTTGCTGCAAAAAACCCACGTTTTGGAAGCCTTTATTTTCAATAGTGTTGTCGCGAATTGACGGATGTGGTGACCCACGATAATTGTATTTATTTCTTGTTCTATTCTACTCTAACTTGTTCCGTGTCTTATCTCCAGTTTTAATATTAGATTGCTTAAACCTATATGTTCAATCTCAGTCCCTTTGGGACGCCACCTTACACTTCATTTACATTTAGTCATTTTGCAGACGCTTTTATCCAAAGCGACTTACACTTGGGCAATACATAAAGTGATTTTTCTTAAAGAGGCAGACACAGGAAGTGCTTTTAATACCAAGTTTTAGGCATTGTTCATATAAGTACAAGCTAGAAAGGGAAGGAATGAATAAAGAGAAAGACAAAGTTTTTTTCTGAATTAGGATGACCGTCACGTAGCGCTTGAATTGTCAGGATTCCGCCTTCTCTCTCTCCCCCCACGTGTCCGGATAGGGGTGGGAAGATCCTTCCACCAGCCAGGAATGGTGAACGAAAATGTTCTGGAAAGTGGTTTTGTGCCTCTCTGTGATGGTACCACGAGACTTTGCTCACTAGCGGATCTCAGACTTCTAGAGGGGATGTAGATTTGTAATAGTGACTGGAAGTAGGCGGATGCTGAGCCTGTAGCTGTTCTATATTCAAGCATCAATGTCTTGAACTTGATGCGAGCGGCAACCGGTAGCCCTGATAGGATATACAAAGGAGGCTGTAACTGGGCTCTTCCGTGGGCTCCTCTTTGAAGACCACTGTGGCCGCTGCACTTCTGAATCGTGTACTAGGCTTTTGACTGTGCTGATGTAGTTCGAGACAGAATACCATTTGCAGTAGTCCGCCTAGAAATCCCAAGGTCACTGACACTAAGCTGTGCAGCATGCCCTGTTCCAAGGGCCTGACTCTTCTCTGATTTTTCGCAGTGTCTAACCTTCACAGATTGAGCAGTCTCGTTGCAATGTGGTCTTTGTGCTCGCTGGTCATTCAAATATTACACCCCAATCATTTTGATCGAGTGATGGGTTATTTGTAGAAGAACCTAGCGGGATTGAAATCAGCGTAGAGTTGGAGTGCTCACTAAGATCAAGCCAGCTAGTCCTTTGCCAGGTCTTCACAACGTATGTGATGCTTCTCATCCATTCTGCCGAGATGTCCGCCAGGAGCCTGCGATCTGTGCAGCTACCGTTGACTCATCTGGTTGAAATTAAGATGAGCTGTGCTGTCATCAGCTCCAAAGCACTGGTACAAAGAGAGAAGCCATTGCCTGTATGATGACCTGCCTGATGTAGTATATATGGGAAGAGGAGGTTGTCAAAGCTGATCCCTAGGAACCCCAGTGACCATTTGATGTGCTTTGGAGAACCCCCACCGCCCGGCCCCACTGCAGCAACACCCTGAAGACCTACCAAATGAGTTACAGTCAATGCCCTGTTATTGCCCATGATGACGAGGGTGGCAGGCAGGATCTGAAGATGTGACACGTGTCAAAAGCAGCAGATGATCTCCAGCAAATAGAACGGAGATTTGGCATCAGCTTTGCCGTCCCGCAGGCTTCCGTGACTGACAGAGCGCAGTCTCGCTTGAATGGCCACTTCTGAATCCTGACCTGTTCAGCATCCAATTTGTTGTTCCTTGTGAAAGAAACCTGATCACCTGTTGAAAACCAGCTCGCTAGAGCACAGGTCTGTAGCTATCTGTAAGTGGAGTGTTTAATGTAGGTTTTTTGAGCTCTGGGTGACCCACCCCTCTTGATGCGTTGGGGAAGTGCCTGTGATGAGCGATGTTTTTGATGATGTGGGGAATGTGGTAAGAGTATATCTACTGCGATATACAGACAGTCTCAGGAGATTTTCTCTTTTACCTCTAGTTCCTTCCACTAGCCAGTGCATGACGGGACTGACTTACCTTAAAGGGATTTTTGTTGTCTTGAAAGCACTGTGCTACCAACCGTCCACAAAAAGTGTCCAATGCTTGCCTTCCCTCTCAGCTTGAGTTTACAGCAAACGTCAGATGCGTCCCACGAAGGAAGGTATCGATATCTGTGCCAAACAGTTGCTGTATGCACCTAGTCCCTACAGTTCTTTGTTTTTTTTCTTCTGTCCATGTTATTGATACATTGTTCTGTAGATGATTACACAGGGACACAAAAAAAAAAATGTTTGTCTGACTTTGTAAAGGACGTTGTTATTCTATCTTTGCCAAGCTCGATTAATATATAACCAACATGGCAGGTTGTTAGACACAAGACCTGAGTGTCTAGCTGGTCTGTGTCTGAGAGATGATTGATCGTGGTCCCTTGATTGTGTATTAACGCAGTTCTGAATGCTTGAAGTTGTTACTGTATTGATTTATCTGGCCTGTTTGTTTGTGTTGCCACTGCGATGCCACTCTGAATATGGATGACCAGCGAATGGCAGGCAGCTCAGCTTTATCTCCCTGCTTTTTTCATGCCCGCATCTTTCACTCACTCGCTCTCCCTCTCCTAATCTTTCAGCTTAGTCATTGCAGCTCATGAAGTTCAGCAAACATTTCAACAGCAAACTGAATCTCTTAGCCCGTACGTCTTTGTGTGTTTCTGCACTTGGTTGTGTAAAACAGCTCTTGAGTTTACGATTGGCTCTTGAATTCTGCAAGTTGATAAAAACTGCTTTTTTTCTCTTTCACCCTTCCGCTTGTTTACAATCTCCCAATCCTCTCTTGGTAGATTGAACAGGGCATTGTGATAGATGGATGGCTGGGTTTCCATTCTTTGCTTCAGCTGTGGCGTTGCCCAAATCCTTCCTGTCCCCTTACCCTCTTGATTATACACTTTCTTCAGTCACAGTGGGACAAGCTAATATGTTTATCTGGATGGAGAAAAACAGCCAAATCTTTGGTCATGTACGCTACCAGTCAAATGTAAGGACACACTTGACTAAATTTTGTTTTTTGTGAACTTAAAAATGGTTACATGCATGAAATTGTTTTTGTTGAATTATAAACTGTGCTACACATTAATTTCAAAATTAGCAACTGAACAAACATTTTTATTTGTTGCTTGGATTTAATTAATTGGTATTTTTACAGGATATTTAAAATACAACGAGAACTAAACCTATATTTTTTTGTTTAAATTAATATAAATGATAATTTGTTTCATTATATGTCTGCAGCAACATGTAGCCCTAACAATTTTCCTCTTGAGGACAATAACGTATACTACTACTACATTCATTTCTGTGTATCGTTCCTTCATCCTCTCGTTTTTCTGATTTAATACTGACAGATAACAGAAACATTAGAAAATTGAGACTTTTTTCGGGTTTTCAGCCTTGAATCTTCAGCTGACTTTTAACTTTTTTACTAGGTGATAGGTAGAACTGCATAACTGCTTGAAATATTCACTTCCAGTGTAGGCGACATTTATCGCCCCTCGTTGGCGGATTGGTCCAACTAAGAGCAACAACCCCATCCCATCATTCAGCTTTTCAGTTGTCATCTTCTGCTACAGAATTATTGTTCGCGGCTTTTATTAGTCTGTAGAATGCCTTAAAGCTTTTATAGTAAAGCGGTGGTTTGACTGTTTTTTACGGCTTGATTGTGTTTATGGTGCAGTTTAACTGGGGTTAAATGCTTCGTTTGATTATAAAAACACATTTATTTTTCACAATAATTTATACCTCTATTCCCACCACCGCCTCTGTCCCTTCTCTGAGACAACGCGCCTACTCAGTTCCTCTTTTTATGCAGCCCCCCCCTCAGAAATACGCGATGGGCTGCTGATTGGTTACGTCGCCCGTGTGTCTTGTATTCGATAAAACCTCAGTGCGCGCGTCTAATCGGCCCGCCCCTCCCCTCGGCGCACGTGCTCGTTGTATTGAAAACCCGCATGGGCCGCCTTTGCGGGCCTTTTGCCATGTAGGCGGTTCGTGTTTTCTTGGGTTGTGCAGGTCCACACCCGGAAGTAACTCGTTGTAATCCCGACCAGCTCGTTTTCTTCGTGTAGCATTAAACTTACAGAAGGTTTAAAGACGAGAGCTCCGTTTGCCTTGACCTTGCGAAAAGGTGCTAACTTTTGCAGAGTATTCTTCTATGCCAAACAGCAAGCTTACACTCTCTAACTGAAAGTTATAAAAGTCGAAATCGCGACGGACCCACCCCTGAACATATAATCTCGGCGTTTTTATTTATTTTTGTTATTAACACAACTAACAAGCGCTGAAAAAGAAAGAAAATCGGCGTGAAAAAAACGTCCAGTTTCATCTGAAGGACAAAGGCAGTCAGGTGCCATTCAGGTGTCTCGTCGGCCGGGCCTACATCAAAAGGGACGGAACACAAGTGACAACAAAGCCGAATGGTAGTGAGAGGAGGTCAGGGGACAGGGTGACTGTGAAAGCATAAGCGAACCCATAACGGAATGGGTAAAAGCCGCTAACATAATGGTCCAGCAATAGCCGGCATTACGGGTGAAATAAGGAGCCCGGCAGTCGTGTGGGTGAAGGAAGTGTCCAGAGGGAGAGACGGGGATAAAGCGGTGCGGCTTTTTAAGCAAAAGACGCCGCCAATCAGGCCGCGGCGAACGTGAAAGGAGGCGTAAGGCATGAGTCAAAGGTTGAGTTAACAGGAAATTGGGTCAGAAACGAGCCTTTCGTTGAAGACCCTAGGGGAGGAGCTTGGAACCGTAATGGGGGACCAAGACCAGGCGAGGGGGAGAAAACAAGGGCGGTGGGTCCAAGAAGGTGGCGAACCAATGAGGGCGGCTAGATGTGATTCCGCAAAGGATGTATAGTCCTAGCGCGGGATAAGGTTCTGTGGGATGGGCTCGTTGATTTCGGCTGTTATTTTCGCGGAAAGTTCAGCCAGAGCTAGAATCAGGAAACGAATGGAGGTGAATGTGGAGAGCCTCACCATGCGAGTGAGTCGCAATCTTCTTGTTTTGTAATCCTATAGAATCTTATAACAGGATAACCAGGGTCGGCAAAGAAAAAAAGATGCTTTGGCACTCTGCCTTTGGAAAGCAAAGTTGATCGCGGAAATCCCTGTTAATGACTAACAAGCAGTTGGCCCCAGGTGTGGAGTGGTGAGGAAGTGCATACCACGTGGGGGGAGGAAGACGTGGCTCAAAAGGCCCACAGGGGGTGGCTAAGTGGATGTGGATGCGCGGGGTGGGGGGGAGGAGTAGAGGGAGACCGGGCGTGGCGTTCAAACAGTTGGAGAGGAGAACGGGACTGGAAAAGCGTGAGAAGGAACAAAGCCTCAGCGGAGGTCTGCCCGAGAAACGGCGGGTGGGTCTATGATTGCAACACGTGGAGAGAAAACACGGGCTGGGAGCCTGGAGAGAGAGATTATGAGAAGACATGACAGGGGCCAGGGACTGATCTAGCGTCAAAGCGGCGGGGGGCGGCGGGAGGACTGGGGAGGGTAGGGAGGGGAAAAGGACTAAGGACGCGGGTCAACAGTACCCACTCATGCTCACTCCTCTGTGTCCTGCAGAATCGAAGACAGCTGCCTGGTATGTAAGGTAGCGTAAAAAAGAAACGTGGACAGGTTGGGCCTGACAGTTTGCGGCGTTTGTTGCGTCCATGCGTGTACGACGTGTATTTGTTACCATTTAAAGCTCAAAATAGCTGCATGGATATACGGTACACGGTCATCCACAGTGGGAAGGGGCGTAACCGTCCGTCAGCCACGTTTGAGGTATTTGGCCAATCATAACGCATTGGATAGCTGGCCAATCAGCATACACCTTGCTTTTCAGACCGGTGAGCTTTGTAAAAAATCGACGCGTTCCAGAAAGGCGGGGCATAGAGGAGAAAAAAAAATGTACAGTATGTGGAAAAAAATGTTTTTTTAACCTTAAACCAAACCTTAACACATTTCATTACACCAAATACAAAAAAATAATGTTCTTTTTAGCAACATCATATGAAGGATCCCCGTAAAGAATCCTGAAAACAAGTTGCCATTGTGTTTTTCACACTCTGAAAAAATATTTAAGCTGAGTACTCCACCCCAAAATGAAAATTTTGTGTCATTTCATAACTTACCCCCATGTCGTCTCCAAACACCGTAAAAAGCTTCCTTTTCGTCGTCGGGCACCAATTCGATTCTTTTGGATGAAACCGGAGGCTTGTGACTGTCACACTTTACTGTCAAGTAAATTCCCATGTCAAGGCGTCCAGAAAGTATTAAAGCATCTCAGAATAGTCATCTCCTGCCATCAGTGGTTCCACCAACCGTATGTTGGAGCGACTAGAATACCTTTGTACCAAAGAAAACAAAAATAAGACACAGGGAGACGAAGTGTTGTATAAATTCATTATTTGGTTTTCTTCGCATACAAATAAATATTCTCCGTCGCTTCTAACATATCAGATGCGAACCACGATGGCATGACTATTCTGAACGATGCCTCTTTCTACTGTTTTCTGATCTTGACACGGGCTTTAATTTATTGGCAGTCAATTTACCGTCACAAGCCTCGCCCGTTTTTTCATCCAAAATATCTTTAATGTTTTCCGAAGATGAAACGAAGCTTTCTACGGTTTGGAACTACATGGTGGGTAAGTGATTAATCGACAAAACTTGTCTCATTTTGGGGTGGAGTATCCCTTCTAGCAGAAAACTGTCTTACACATAATAATAAGAAATGTTCTTGATTTTTGAGGCTCAGGTGAGAGTGAGACGGTGGATGATTGGGCTGCTAAAAATTAAACTTTGTACTCACAAGATAGCCCTTTACACATTTAAATATATTATTTAGTAAACAGTTATCTTAAATTGTAAGATTATTCACAATATTTCGATTTTTTAATGAGTTTGATCAAATAAATGCAGTGCGCCTTGGGAAGTCTCAGACATTTCAAAATTGGATATTAACATAAATATAAGAAATTCCACATTTTTAACTACACATAATGTATAGAGTTAAAAATTAGGAGCATTTATAAATAGCCAATGTTTAATTAATTTCATAAATAAAACCTAAATAGTCATCATCATTTCAGTCCGGGGTCATGACCCCAAGGTTAAGAAATGACCGCTGTTTGCTTTGGCACTGGTCTGGCAGAAGTCACGGGATGGAACTTTTTCGGTAATTGAATATAGCGCTCATTTTGGGTGGGCCCACTTCCCTTGAGTTAGCTCCGGTAAACAAGCTTTATTCACTGCATCCATGAGCAGACACCATGACAAGCCTGCCAGGGATGTCAGTGTCCGGGGAGATCCAGACTAATGACTCACTTCCTCTCGGAATGATAGATGAAGGGGCTTTGTCAAATGAGCCTGTTGACTGGACACAGCAGACTGGGATGTGCTGCTGTGTGTTTAGATGCTGCCCATCAGTCAGAGACAATTGCACTCTTCATAGGAGAGACACAGCTGACTGACCACTGTGACTCTCTCCACGGGGGCCGTGTGGAGGACAAGGAAAGTGTCCTGCCATTTGACTCTTCTGCTTGACCTTTCGGAGCTCCGTATGAAAGCGCATCCTGTGACGAGAGCTCTACCCAAATGTAATTATGGACATCACATGATAATGTGGGTATTTTAATCAGATGCTCTTTAATCAGAAGGTGAACGGGTGAGATGGTGGTCAAAAACAGCTAATTTCAGTTTCTCTCTCATCTCTCAGTTGGCAAAGCACTGAAATAATGTCAAAGGAGACAGAAAAAAGGTGCCAGAAATGGAAGTTTTAAAAAAGAAAGAAAAGAAAAAAAAACAACTACTGTATTTGCTATGTGGTTGCTAGGACGTTGCTAAGAACTTTGTAGAATGTTGGTGGTTTCTAGGGGATTCTGGGTGGTTACTAGGCTGCTGGAAATCTGATTACATGTGTTTATAAATGAGGCCCACCGGAAAGCTGATTGTTAAGGTTTTCGTGTGGTTGCTAGAGCAGTGCTAGGCAGTTGTGAGTGGTTACTAGGGCATTGGCATGCTGTTGCTCGGGCAGTCTGGGTGGTTAAGGCATTGCTATGGTGTTACTATTTGCTTAATACCCCTTGTCTATAATTATGATAGTATACTGTACTACGGTTAAGTACCTGCTGATTGTGATTATCACTGCAATACTAATAAAAATGACCATTCACACAAATTTAACGAACACTGAGGGATATCTCTATCTATCTATCTATCTATCTTGTTCTGTGGTACAGGCGTAACACGCTGTGTATCTGAGCATGTCCTGATTCTAAATAACATGCCTGCTCAAAATCTTCCAGCTGTGAAAAGCTAAGTCAATGGGTATCATGTTCACTACGAATTGCGCACATTATGTGAGCAGAAACCGTTCTCTGCATGGGGGGCGGGATCATCCTCTAACAGGTGCTTATTCACATCGTTCTGACCCAGCTTCTGTTCTCATGTTCTGATTAATTTGGATTATTATAAGGGGAGCGCTCAGTTTGTCATAACACATGGTCCAAACACTAATGTTTGTTATAATGGTGTTTCCACACAACCGCCTCTACAGGGGAATGTGGAGAATAAGACCTGGGCTGCTCCACGAGAATGGGGGCTTCTTATTGTTGATACCTCTTAAGACACAGGGTCGTTTTAACCAAATTTCTAAGAAAGCCGGAATAGATAAGGAAGGTCCAATGGGAAAAAAATTACTCCAAGATGGCAGATGAGGGTATTAAAATTGAACAGCATTCAAGAGTGACAAGCAACTAACACAAATATTTAAAATACGTGGTGTGTGTGGTCCAAGGTACGGCATGCTGTGCTAAAAGTACACGGGGTTAGCGTAGCAACAGTGAAGTGTGCGTCGTCGTCGGTCGGGGGTTGGGGAATCAGGGTTTGGGTCGAATGCACTGGTGCTGGGGGGTAATTGTGGCCAAGGGGAGTTATCTCGTGTTGGCGGCGGAATAACCTACAGTGTAGCGAGTACAAGGTTGGCGTCCCAACAAGCACACTCACTCCGTTGTGACCCACTAAAATTCAGATTGGGTATGAACGTTAGACGGATTGTTGTTTAACTATTTGTGCACGCGGGTGGGGGTGGTTGGTCAGGCGAATCATTCCACAGGGCACAGGTGCTGGACGAAGTGATATAGTAATTGGGCTGTAGAGTGTGTGGGCAGAACAAGGAGATACAGGAAATACACAGCCGAGATTAGACTGTGACAGTCACCAGAAAGGGCACACATGAGGGGAACGGAGAAAAAAAGGGAAAGAGGAATCGTCACCGAATTACAACACGAAACCGTGGGGTGGCTGCGGTTCGCTGTCAAACGCTCGGGGGAACGGCAATGGAAAGCCCGTGCAGGCACGGCACACAAAAAGTCCCGTGAACCCAGTGAAGGGTTAAGAGGGTTTTATCCTCAGAGCGTCCGGTAAGGAGGGTGAAGGCCGTGGAACGTAGTATACTTGCCTGGGGGGAACGGTAGTTGCGGAGAGGTGAGACCGAAAAAAAAGATGGTAGAAACAACCAAAAGAAGGTGGGCAAAGGTGGTAGTGTAATCTGACACGATATGGATAGAAATGGTAACAATGATGGGGAAGTAATTCGAATCAGTGTGAGAATTGGAAGCGAGTATTGAATATAGAGCGATATCAGGTTAACCGAAAGGTGAAACCAGTACTGAGCTTATGGGTGTCAGCAAGAAATATAGTCTGTTGCTGTGTGGAAGAGAGAAGAGATAGAGCATACGGAGAAAAAGGACTGTAATCTGAGATGGGGTATTAAGAGAAACAGGTACAAGATCTAATAAGATAGTCAGATCGGACGGGTGGCTGGGGCTGTCTGTGTGCGGGCCCGGTGCCGTCCGGGGTTTGGCCGAGGGGGCATGTGAAGGGGTCCGCGGGAGGGGGATTAGATGGAGGGCTCCTGCACCTGCGGGCCCTGGTAGATCCCTGTGTGGACTAAAGGTGCGCGGACAAGGCAGGTCGAAGCATCGAATTTACAGGGCAACCCACCAGGTGGACGGCGGGTCCACCACAAAGTCGTTATTACGAGTGCGAAACTCGAAATTTTCTTTAAGCCCCAAGTAATTAATCCGGAGTCTGCAGTCAATTGAAACATGGCGGAATCGATGGCTTGCAACCTGTAGGTGATTGGTAGAATTGGTGTTAATAACAAAGTGATAAGGAAGGTTTTTGGAGTTTGTCCTATAACTTAATCTGGTCATGTGCTGGTCGGTTACGCAGCTATTATGAAAGCCAAGTAAAAAAAACAAACGTAAATTGTAGGTCCACCGATAGCTGAAGTCTGGGGGGGGACGTGCGCATACGGGGCTGCGGCAGGGGACTATAGTCGCGATATAAAACGCGGACACCCTGTGGGAGTGTCCGGAATGGAAGTAAAAAAGGACACCGCCGATGGCGGGGGGGTGCTGACGACACTGAAGACGGGACCGCACACCGGATGCTATTACGGACTTGCATCAGCGTAAGGCACGCACGTACCCAGAGACACAGTGGGGACACGCAGCAAACCCCAGTACTGTTCAGTTGAGTCGGGATGTCGGACGACGCATTGACATCTGATCTCGGGGGGTGAGCGGGATTGCGGGGTAGTGTCCTGCCGGTCCCGGTGTGGAATAGTGCCTGGTGTTACTGGGATTATAAAGACTTAGCGGTCTGCTATTCCTCTTCTCCAATCGTTCCGCGCCACACAATGAAAGGACAAAAAGATTATAATGTGAAAAATATGGCAAAGACAGTGATAAATTAAGTTACAGGCAAGGGAAAGGCTGGCTACAAAACATTATACAAAGGGGGTGCCAACATGTAAAATAGGATCTATTTAGAAATAATATAGGTAATACAAAGGAATAAGGTACTAGAACGCGAAGGGGAGGGAGTAGGAGTTTTCCAATGGGTAAGATGCAGTACACCCAGGGCAGCACAGGGGGACAAACTCAGCCGAAGCTAAAAAGATAAAAGAATGGTCGTGTGAGCTGTGCATCTGCTAACATGGTTGCGGCGCAGTGGGAGCCACAGAACACTCAGGAGGTGTACACAGGATATGCGGGGGGCATACCCTCAACCAAAGAGCCCCAAACAAGCCTGGAGCGGGGCGTTTGCGGCGTGCCGCTTGATAAAGGAAACAAAACTGGACTCTTTTTTTGTTTTGGGAACAAAGAAAGCGAAGAAAGGGACGCTTTAGAAAGACCACACGCTGCAGGGGGGGGACTCAGATTTTGGAGGCAGGCGAAATTTGGCGGGACAATGACGGGACTGCTCTACAGTCATACATTGCTAAACCGGCTACCGAGGACACCGAGCATCCGCTTTAAGTCGCGTGAAAGAAAGAGAAAGACAGCAGCCGTGGAGTAGCGTCAGGTGTTGTGGTCCCTCCAAAAGGGCGGGTGGTTTCTTTTAATGTCATGGATGCCTAATTGCCCTTTTTTGCTGAAAGTGGCAAAAACGGATGAAGCAGAACATATTCCCTGCTTCCTCTACGGGGGGTGCAAATGCCCATCAAAGGTCAGTTTAAAAAAAGGGTGACAATAATTTGTTTCTGACATGTAACTAGCTCTTATCTTGGGGAGGTGATGCATTAGCTACGTCATAAAAATGGGTAATCGAGGGAGACTTCTGACAGTGGTGGACAGTATTGGGTAGGACATTTTCACAATGAAAACAAATTCGCCTCCGGTGGGTCTGAGGGAAAAAGAAAACCTTGGGAGTCAGATTACCATTGACACTGAGATCCCGAACGGGTAGCCGCAGCAAAAAAATCAGCACATGAATGTATATTTTAACACTTTCGCGGTGTGGCATAATGATCCGTGATGCAGCGCGGGCGGGGGTTGGAAGGAAGCACAGAGCCAATTGCTGCGGACCGGGCGGAGTAATCTTCAATGTTTACGGGTAGGTTAGGTGTCGTATCTTGCCAAGGCCAAAAGACTTGGAATTAGCTTTTGATACACACACGATGGCAACCTCGCAAGCTAAATACAGCGACTGCGCTGGAAATATTGAGTTCAGGTTTGCACAGCCTTGTCGAGGTGAATCGTGTCCCTCTTATATTCTATGCGAGGTGTAAGATCGCTTTGTGACCATTTCTTACCCTCTCTATGCTAAGGTGAAGTCAGAAGCTTTTGGATCGCATGTGAAGTGGACGCCTCCTGTCTCACTATGCTTTGCACACTGGTGGTCATAGACAGACTGATACTGCTTGAGGTCTAATCAACGACGTGGGGAACCATACCTTCACTGCCTGCACACACTCACTCATCTCACCTCCGGACTGCCACGGTTTGGTCCATCTTTCCGCGGCCCCTCAGTAGCAACCGTGATTGCGCATTCTATCAATGTCAGCAACCCCTTACTGAGTTCTGATCTATTGGAAAATTGTCCCGCAGTAAGCCTGCAACTGCAGAGTTTGGACATCTTTTTTAGTCCGGTTCCCCTAACCATTAAAGGTTTTAATATGACAATCCCTCTAAATGTAAGAGGGCATGGTCGAGATGCAATATGCTTCGGACAAGTTTTGACTGCAGTCCTCCTTTCGTCCTATCATCATTCTGTGTGGTGTGGTGTGTTGTAACACTGTGATCTAACAAAATGTCTAACTGAACGTGAAAGATTGGTGAACATACTCTGAACATTAGTTCAGTAAGGTATTAGCTGAATATCTAAAGGCAGTAAATGTATTGTTTATTGTTTGTCTGAAAGTATGTGGTTAGTAAAAGTTTATAGGTCACTTTTGCCATAGGATCGGATTCACTAGACCATTTGCATTTAAACACATTTGCTTCTCGGTACAGCGTAAGTTAACAGCTACTGTTTCAGCAATATTAAATAAATAGTACAGCAATGACATTTACTGGTATTTGAAGTTAGTTCTCGTGACATCAGTGCACTGAAGAGTTCTCGTAGAAACTCAAATCTTTACGTTTGCCCTCACTTGCTATAAATCCCCGTGGTACAACTGTCTGTCTTGTATAAAGGGATTATCAGTCAAACAGCTTAAGGGAAACTTAATGATATTATTTGTCATAATGGTTACTGATTTACCAGTCTGTCGTTGATAAAGTTAAGAATGCGCAAAAAATAAAAAATAACAATACCTACACGGCAAGCGAGTTTAAACAACTACACCCAGTGAATTTAGGCATTCACAAACATCAGTCCAGTATAAAATTCATAAGTTCAAGGGACATTTCTTAAAGTCTAGGTTGTTAAAGAATTGACTGTCAAAGTGAGTCGTTAGACTGATGGCAAAGACATGAATGTAAAATAAAACTTGGCAAAAAAACAAATGTAAAGTACCTTAGTATGTGCACTATGTTACCACTATAAGATTTAAAGTAGTTTGTAACAAACAAAAAACGGGTACTTCACCCCTAATGGTGTCACTGCCATTGCTGTTCAATACTTTTCTTTTACTACCGGCATGATTTTGCTATTTTCCAAGAAATGGGGATACATTTCGCCCATATGGCAGTACTTGACATATCACCTCTCATAATAAATACTCAGTACGGTAATGTGTAGCATGCATCTCTTGTAGAAGCTGCTTCGAAACATATTATAGCGGGTCCAAAGTGCTAGAAAACAAATAAAGGTGATTGAATTATAATAAAGGTTGATGTGTACTACCAGACAAGTTATCGATTAGAGATGCATCCCCCTTCTGGAGTGGAGAGTCATCGCGACGACCGCAAGTTGTCCTTTCGTCTGGAACATTGGGCACTTGTACTATAGGAGTGTGTTGAGGTATCGGGGCTGCGAGACCAGCCATGGACTCGTGAGTAAGTGACGACAGGAGCCAACGCGGAAAATATGCTCACGTGGGGCGAAATCAATAAAAAAAAATATATTAAGCATGTAGTATACGTGTTGCGTCTGTGTTATAAATAGCGTTTCATGGAGATACAAATTGTATAACCATGGGTATGACATAGATTACCGTAGAAGTGATTATATGAGACATTTTCAGTTCCCCTACTGCAAAAGCGTAGAATATGCGAAGGGAAGTTGTTGGAAATCTTAAAAAATGCAAAAGGTGCCGGGAGTAGGTTGAGGTGAGGGTTGTTTAGGGGCAATAGAAAATAATGGTTTGTACGTATAAAAACCATTACGCTATGGATAGCTCCCACATAAACCGAAAACAACCTGTGGAGTGTGTGTGTGTGTGTGATATGAGATACGAGATACTGAGTATGCACAGTGGTTCGCTATGCATCAATATTTCAGCCAGCGGGAATAAAGCTCACACAAAGAGAGTAAGCCTCTTCTTCACACTTTTACACAGCTGGGCAGTGTGTCAGTACACAAATTATGTCAGCTGGTAGCGAGGAGGGAAACAGAGTAGGCAGCAGTCAGCGTAGCATAGCGCCACATAGCTGAAGAGGGCCATCATTTATCAACGGGCCACGTACGGAGTGTTTACTAGTTTGTTACAATAAGCAGTCTATTGTACACTACTTTTAAAGCTGTAGTGGCGGAAAAGGTTGGGGGTTTCTATGTGATATTATTTACAAATCCAGCGCGTCGTGTGTAACAAATGGACATGTTCGTCCTCCTGACATGCCTCTAATCTGTCCAACGGGATTCGCAGGATTGAGCTATGTGTCGCCATCAAGTCCTGTTGGCTCACACGTAGTGGTAATAGGAATCTATATTGGAGATAACTCTTACTTGACAGGGTTTGACGTATCTTAGCGTATCTAAAGTGTACCTATCCGTTTATATTCTACCGGTTGCTAGCTCGCGGTTATAGCTAGATAAGACGGTGGGTTCTGCTTGCACGATTCTGGTCCTCCACTTCTCGACGGCACGGCGAATAAGGACCAACGCAATTGGGATCTGCGCTTGAGGGACCAGCATACTTCGAGTAACACCACAGCCATGTGCTGGCACTCGCGGATTAGTGCATCCAGCTGCGCTGATCACCAGCGTGAGTGACTATAGTAGGCGAGCAGCGTGCCATGCGCCTATCGATCTCTTTCCCTTCGTAGCGCCCGCCAGCGAGCTTCACAATCGGTTCCTCTCCCTGACACTACTAACTGAGAGAAGACTGAAGCCTTCAGCACCTGGCGAGCTCCTAGTAAAGCGTGCGTTATCCGCGAGAGAGCGCATAGTGCGCAATGTGGTGCTACGGCGCAATCAGCGGTGGATGAGTTTCCCTCGTGTCGATGTGGCGTTGCACACAACTCTGCTGCACTAGATCCCTTCGGTTGCAAATAGATCATCTCCCTTTTCGCCAACGTCTAAACAGAGCTTTTTCCCCTAAAGAGCAATTTACGGGATGCAGGTTTGCTAAAGACGACGTTGCTATGCGGCATACCTTTGTGACGTGTACAGCTAATTATAAAGACGACATGTGCGGTCTTGTCAATAGACAACGTCATCACCGGTCGTCGCGGTCCTAGTTTCATTCAAGGCCTTTCTGTGAGCGGTCAGTTAACAATGGCTCTTGGCGGTTTGAGGTATCGCTTCACGATCGCTGCCTCGCGTCGGTAACGCCTGGGCATGAACTCATGCTCGAGACAACAAGTGGTGCGTGTTCGTGTGAGTAGGCGGGATCCCCATGCGGGCTCCATGGCGGGGTATGACCATCTCGATTTTGCGGACCGGCGGCGTCCTGTATACTCCCCGCAAGCGGCGGCGAGTTGCCTCGCTGGTCTTCTAGCCCAGCACAAGCCTACAAGCGATCGTGGGGATATCCCTCTTGTGTAGGGCCGGTAGGGCATCCTCCTTTAGCGCGGGGCGACTGGTTTCTCTAACGGTCCGCTATGAGGGAATTCCCTCACGGGAATGCCCAAATGTCACCAGCGCATCCGGGGCAAAAAACACCTTTCCGAAACCGCAATCGGAGCAGACTGATGATCTCCAAACAGAGCAGCATGTATCGGCCCACCCGTGTTACCACCTGTTGTCTCCGGGCCAACCCGCGCCGCGTGACGATCGGTGATGTAGAGTGCATTCCGTCTCATCGGAGGTTGACCAGAGCGTTCTGGACGATGAAGATTCGGAACTGCGTAGCGACTCACTCCGGACCGTAGCATCGCTGGATCGTAGCCAAATAATGGCCATGCGTAGCCCGTGCCCACTCGATGATGCGGTAGGGCTCGAGTGTGAAGACCTTCCACACGTGTCCCGACACACACCAATTGTGAACGATGGTTCCCGGGTGCAGATCCCGTGCGCACGGCGATAGCTTTCCCCAGAGCGCCCCTCGGTGCCTTTCGTTCCCGATGAGGTGGCAGAAGTAGCTCAAAAGTCGAGCATGGAACTCGCCCCATGTGGTTTTGGTCACTAGCATCTTGACCAAGTCCAGCCAGCTAGCGAACGGGGGGCACTCAGGATTCCCTCGCGTGGTGCACAGCACGGCCCTGCGTCTGTACACACGTGGCGGGCAGTCAGGGTTCGCTTCCAAGGTCTCCGGGCCCGGGGCGAGCGGGCGGATGGAAAATCAGTAAAAATATGTATGACATTTGTCTGCGCCAAGATATCACCTGCCTTCTACGTCCACGCGTGGAGGTGAGAAACCCTGCCATACCTCGCAAAAAAACCCAACCGATGTCGCGGGAGAGACTCGGCTCGGCAGCGATGCGGCAGTATTACGACCACCGTGGAGAAGCTGCGCTTCCGCCATTCTACCGCGCCTACCGGCGATGTGATTCTGCAAGTGCCACCATGTCAAAGGCAAGGCACTGAGCTGACTTTCCAGAGAGGGTTACTTGCTCACGGGACCTGAACGGGGTTTCAGAGAGATACCCCGCACACGTGCGGGCGGACGCTTCGTGCGGATCAGCCACGTGGGCTCGACGCAGAGTTCGCGGGGCGCCTGGTTCGGTCTATGGGTCAAATAAATAGCACAATGCCACTAGGTGGTCGCAGAGAGCGCCAATTCGCTGGCGTGGACTGGCTGTCACATTGCCGTGTCAGCCGGACAAGACACACTTGAACTCGGCCCCCCTTCCCAGGCCACGTAAAAAAAAAAAAAGGCCTGTACGGTGGCGATACAATCGGTCCAGGGCGCGTTATCCGCGTCGCGTGGCACAAAAAGTTAGGAAACACGCAAGACGGGGAATAAAAAAAAAACATACTGTACACCAAAAACCACGTAGAAAACAAAACACTCAAGGTCAGACACGGGCCATCAGAAACCTACCACAAGTCGGGCAATGAACTAACCTGATAGGCCGAGCATGGTGTCCAGCACCCCGGGCACCCGCCCGTCCTCGCGGGCCCCCGCCAAAGCCTAGGTGGCAGCCGAGATAGCAGAGGACCCGGAGACGGGGCGCAGCCCAGCGGTGTAGGGTACGTGCTACACTTCTCTCACATCGAATCCCACCCCCTCCCCTCCTCCCTGACCGACGAGGGCCGGGCGGATGAAATAAACTTTCTCCACCAAGTGCACCCTTGTGTCGTGCGGTCTGGTAGCCACAAAGTCATCGACAAAGAGTACCTCTCCTTTATTTTTGGGGTCCCACAGAGGGACGGGGGGGTTTTTGGACGATCTAGTCGTATCACACCGCACCCTCCTCGCTCGCCAGGGACATCCAGTGTGGCCGGATGCGGGAGGACGAACCAACGGGACTAACACCACCCACCTCTGCTCAACGCAACGGATCAGGAGTGATTCCGCACACACTCAGACCCACGCCGTCGACGCTGCCAACGATCGCGCCGTCAGCACGGGTCTGCGTTCTTTCACTCTGCCTACCCGAAAAGGCAAGCACCGCTGCGGGTACGTCCTGCTCTTTTCGTCGTCGATTGCCACTGTGCGCGGCGTCTGGAGCCTGAGGGCTAAAGACGCAATAGACCAGCCAGTGGTGGCGAACGCTGATCGTCCTCTCCGGCGACAACAAAAGACCTGGTCAGCTCGGCATCGCGACATCTTCAGCTTCGTCACCCCCGGCCCCGCCAGCTTCTCCATCAGGGCGTACCACTTGTGTGCATTGACAGCAGCAACATATGCCCCTTCTCAATTGGCGTGCAGTAGACGTAGTCGCAGGGTCCCTACTGCCGAAGGACAGGCGGCTGTGGGGCCAGCGGTCGCGCAATAACACCCTCCAGACCGATTCAGTCGGTGTGTTGATTGGTTTAAACCCTAGTACTTTATTGTCCCCCAATATAAGGCCGGTGGGGTTGAGAGCCCTTCTCTGGACCTGCGCGGCGGGAACCCGAGGCCCTTCACCGGGCTGCCCGTATCAAGATGCTCACCTCGTGCTGGAAATGGCATCTCTTTCCAGGTGGTACCGTGCCCCAACTATAAAAGAACACATGACAGTGTCAGCAGGGGAGCGATCTAGAACAGGAAAACATGCCTGAGGACTGGGTGCGTAACTTGCCTGTGATCAACGTTCCCTATCCGCGCCCGCATCAGCGGCGCAACTTCTGCAGGATTTGCGTTCGAGGGGGGGCGGCATACCAGTGACACATGTCCTGACCCTTGTGCGATCTGTCCCCTGTCAGCCAAACCGTCAAGCTTCTTACGAAGTTCACTTGAGCGGGGCGCAGCCCGTATTCCCGTAACGAAGAGCAAGTGGCCATTTTAGCATCCTCAACCCCTCGCAGGCGATTTGGCTCATACACACCTGCGTAACAAAAAAAAGTAACCCAAGTGAACCTGAAGACTCTCAGAGTGAGTTGGATGCGAAGGTCACCATGGAGCGTGGTGCCTCACACCTCAATCCTGTTGGGCCTTCATGTCATACTCGGAAGAGGCCACTCTCAACGGCCGAACGCAGAGGATTCTCCTTTCTATCTGGCTAGTATGGAGTTGGACTCTGGGTGGTCGAACAACGAACAAACTCCTCACTGCTAGGACAAGACGCTACGCTCAGGGGCTCTTGTCGTAGAACTAAAAAGGCTATGAATACATTCGAATGAGCATGATGGCGGTCCCACTGATGGTTTCCAAGAGGCTGCCTATGGTCATTATCATGGCGGCCATCGGCGTGCATCACAGGCCGAGGCTCTACGGTAGGGCTAAAACTACCAAGGAGGTATGGAGCCCCGAGGGGAAGAATGCCTGCACGAACACTGGCTCGCATGGCGGAGGCCGATCTTCCCCCCGAGGTCATGAGCGTGGCAAACGCGGCACGCAAAGAAATCACGGGTCGCGAAAAAGTGACCCAAATGTATGACCGTGGACCGGTGCCAACCTTCACAAGGCCCGGTGTCTGGGGGGGGTAGGGGGGGAAAAACACGTAATAAAAAGCTGCGTACTCGCTACTAAATCTTTCGTCACGGCAGGAGTATAAACCCCTGATGGCCGGGAGCAAAAGAGGGGGTTGTCTCCATTCGCTGCTGTGGTTTGCATACACAGAGCCGTGCAAGGCCCACGGGGTCTGGCCACTACAACGGGTCTTCTCTCGGCAGGGTCAGGGTTTGGCCGGGGCACCGACTGCGTACTGGCACACTCAACTGCCTCGAGTTTGCGGCACGTCCATGGCGGGGCGACCTTGCCGCTCATGCACGGTCAAAAATCATAGGGCCGCTATTACCGGGAGCGAAGCTAAGTGCCGATACTGGTGCACGACACAACACAGCGGCCGTTTGCGTACTATCACCGACAAGGTGCGTCTGGATCTCTCTCCGTTCGCTTATCGCAACTTCGCACCCACCATCACCCTTCCTTCCGTCTGGAGTCAGAAGCATCGAGGTCGCTTGTGCTGTTACAACATATCCGGTGCCGCTCAACCGGTCTGGGTGGCAGCCCGACGAGCTGTCCCGAGCTGCGCTGCCGGGAGAATGGCGACTCTATCCCCAGACGGTCCAGCTGGTTTGCGGACGTTTCGGAGCCGCTCAGGTAGACCTGTTTGCTTCTTCAGAAACCTCTCACTGCCAGTTGTTCTTCGCCCTGACCTAGGGAACACTCGGCACGGACGCACTGACACACAGCTGCCTCTGAAAAAAAGGGGCCCTCGCAAGTATCCGTTTTGCCCCCATTAGCTCTCTGCACAGTTCCTGCTGGCAAAGTCAGGGAGGACGAGGACGCTCGGTGTCTCTCCATGCTGGTGGCGCCCTATCGGCCTAACCCGACCTCTGTGCCTACGAACTAATGCTCCTCGCAGACAGCCCATCCCTGCCCGATTCCTCTTGAAAAGGATTACCTGCACTCAGAGACGGATGGCACCCTTGCCTCCCTCGCGTCCAGACCTTCTGGTAAACTTCATGTTCTGGTCCCTGGACGGATCCCGGAGGTTCTAGGTGGCCTAGCCCCACAGGTTGTAGTTGCCACCAGTCGCCACACATCAGCGACGAGCACCGTCTACGAGACATACCGCCCTTCTTCATTTGAAGTGGAACCTGTTTGTTGAGTGGTTTTCTTCTCGCCGAGAAGACCCCCGAAGTTGCCCGATCGGAGTTGTGCTGTCCTTCCT
>JADLZN010011834.1:0-79438 GCA_018155175.1 Sinocyclocheilus anophthalmus
CTTGATCTCAGCATCTCCCATGGCTTTGAGGTTAGCCTGCTGAATCTCAGAGTGCTTGGCCCAAATTATTTTTCCACTGGTGTCCATTGACATGGCTGGTTCCTCACGACCGAGCTAAAGCACAAATAAAAAGCGGTTAACTTACAGAGAACTCACCCCATGAGATATAACATTATATAAATTATTCAGATAATTTATGTTAATTTAAGTAGACAGAAATGTCATGTAAATCTATCTATATACCTTACTGTTCAAAAGCAGAAAACTGCTTAATATTTTTGTGGAAACTGATATTTTTTCAGGGTTCTTTGATAAATATTCAGAAGAGCGGCATTTATTTGAAATATAAATCGTTTGTAACATTATCTATCCTCTACCGACTCCCTGCTGACAGCCCTGGCCCTGGAGCAACATGATGGCTCTCTTGTTGCAGGGACTGAACTCTCCAATTACCAGCCCAGAGGTTCAGCCAATATGTTACACCACTGACAGGAAACAGCATGGTGTTACTTTTGAATTATTTTTAGTACCTTGATAATGATGCTGCCTTCATCATAGCCCAATGCCACATTGTTGGAGCCGCGCAAGCCAGACACGCACCACACCCGCTCCATACCATAGTTCAGGGTGCTCTCCAAACGATAAGTGCTGGAGTGCCAGATACGAACCGTGCCTGAATAACAAAAAAAAAGACAGTTAAATTTGCATCAGGAATGAGGTACTTTAGTTTTATAAAAGAGATCATTAAAAGATCTATAACATTTTAACATTATGTGCCACAACTCACCGTCCTCTGATCCAGTGATGATGATTGGCAGCTCTGGGTGGAAGTTTACACAAGACACATTCTGAGCGTGACCCTCGAGCGTCTGCACACATGTCTTATTCTAAAGAGAGAGAGGTAACACAGAACATAAGTAAATGAACAGCAAGGAGTGACTTGCTGCATTAAGCATATCAATATCATTCAAACCTGATAGTCCCAAATCTTGACCAGTCTGTCATCAGCTCCAGATATGAGGTAGGGTTTATCTCCTCCACTGTAATAATCAATGCAGTTCACCCCCTTATCATGGCCCTCCAGAGTGAAGTTAGGAGAGGAAGAGCCCAGCTGCCAAACCTGAAACAAAACACAGAAGAAATTATAGGTGAAATGTCACAAGTCAGATTCAAATTTGCTCTATCCACATGAATGTTCAAATGTACCTTGATGGTTCTATCCAGCGATGCACTTGCAAACTGGTTGTTGTCTTTAGGGTTGATGACAATCTGCATAACATAGTGTGTGTGGCCCTCAAACACCTGACTGCAGGACCATTTCTTCTCCCAGTCCCAGAGCTTTATCAACATGTCATCTAAACATACACAGAACCAATGAGTGTTAAACACAAAAAATTGTGCATATACACACCACAGTTTAAATGTTTGGGGTTGGTGCAATTTTTTTTAATGTTTTTAAAATAAGTCTCTTATCCACACCAAGGGTGCATTTATTTAATCAAAAAGAGGAACATTGTGAAATATTCTTATGATTTAAAATAACTTTTTTTTTTCTAGTTTAATATATTAAAAAAATGGCAAATTAGATTTATCAGTAGCCATTACTCCAGTCTTCAGTTTTTAATAGGAGATTTGGTGCATAAAAAAACAAACAAACAAAAAACAGCATTTATTTGGAAATAGAAAACATTTGTAAAACTATAAATGTCTTTTTTTTTAATGCCAATTTTGATCAATTTAATGCATCCTTGATGAATAAAAGTAATACTTTCTTTAAAAATAATCTTACTGACTCAACCAATGGCGGTGTAATATGTTATACACATTAATCTATGCATATATGTACAATATAAATACTTTATGCAAATTTAATCTGTACATACCACTGCTTGTGAGGATGTAGGGCTGGGTGGGATGAACAGCGATGCAACGAATGTAATCTGAATGGGCCTCAAACATGTGTACTCGCTCTAGTGTATTATAGTTGAAAACCCGAATTTGCATGTCATCTTACAAAAAAGGGAGGAAATTTATTACAAGTTCCATATTTATCTATTATCATGTATATATATCTATCTATTATATATTATTACACATTTATTTATTATTGCACCATTTCAAGAACAGTATTAATATCTATTACACACTAGTGAATATTATTATTATTCACGTATATATACTTACAGCACCAGTAATGACCCAATTTTTCCTGGCAACAAATTTGGCGGCTCTTACTGGAAGGTCACAGACTTCAAAAGTCTTAACCAGAGTCTATGAAAGATCATTATTAGACATTATCAGACAAACGTGCAACACACACTGCTGTATCCCTAATGTTAAGATGGTAATATATTGCAAATGCTGAAAAACATAAGGTCTGCTAGTCACCTGTGTTTCATGGTTCCACACACAGACACTGCCATTGTATAGACTGGCCAGCATCCATGGCTCGGACGGATGAAGGTCTACGCTTTTGACACGGTCAGATCGAGCCGTGAGTTTGCGCTTGATGTCCAACCTCAGAGGCTAGAAAAGAAGAATCAAAATCACTATTACTATTACAAACAAGTTGATCTTAATCAGCATCCATTCTCTTTGGTTAGCAGCAGCAAATAGTGTACACTGTAGTAAGTACAGTAGTAACGCCAATAGTCAACACAAAAAGCACAAAATGTATCTTTTTTTAGGAACAGAATGCAGTGACATTATACAGTCTATGCATTCAACCTTGACTGTTTTTCCCCACAAGTAAAAAACTAAATTGCTATTTGTCACCCAGTTAAAAGTCCGATATTGTAACAGCAGCTAACTTTTCAGCACAGTTAATAAGCAACAAAATTACAACAAATCAAGCCTCTTCCAGATCCAGATAATGTCAGGAATTACCGTTTTACTGAACAGAATATATACGTACAGCAGCACATTTCGACAGTGCTTATTTACAAGTCCTTAATGTTAAAGTCACACTCATATCATCAGCTGTTAGCCAGCACAAACTATTTCACTTCATAACAACATTTAAGTGAGCAATGAAGTTATAATATATGTAAGTGTAAGGCTTTACATGGACGTATTAACTATAAAAATAAGAGTAAAAATGAATAAATAATTCACAGACTGACTGAATGATAAAGCTGTCTATGTGGCCATGGGCCTTCAAGGCTAACAGCGCAAGCTAACGTTAACATTACTCAAAGCGTATTTTTCCTCAATATCTAATATTAATGTCTAATATTGCCAATAACACGGATACTGATATCACACTTACCATGTTTGTGTTTGCTGGTTTTGGTCTCCTTCACCTGTAGTATTTTATATCATCCACTGAGAGTCTGATGTGTTCTTCGGCTGCAGTTTTGTGCACGGACTGCAGCCAAATGTGACGTGGAACTTCCTCAAAGCCCGTGTGCTTGAAGTCGGAAGCGTTGACGTGACACTCGGACGGCTTCGGAGTGCTTCGGATAATTTCGGTTAAACTCGGCTTTTTTGATGGACGCTGCATGGCGATAGGCGCTTGCGGTGAAATTGAGTTTAACCCTTACCTGTAAAGCCAAAAAAGGCACCTTCAATGTACGTATGATGAATAACACGCCAAAAATACAATGCTCATGTTTAAAACATTCAGATATGATAAATATTAAAACGTAACAAATAGTGCTAGTCGTCATACAAGGAATCTGTTACAATAGCTACATCTCAGTAGCCTATAGCCTTGAGTCAAAAGTACAATTACACAATTGCTTGTTTTCTACATTGTATCTCTGTGCATATTCAAAAAACGAATTACTAATGATTATTATAATAATAGTTAGACAATATACCTATTATAATGAAGTCAACCTGTTTGCACATTCTTCTCTTGTACATTCCTGCTCATCTAAATATTTATTAAGCCTACAGTATACTGTCCTGCACATTTTATTCTTATTTTTTTCTTACTTTTTCCATACCTATATTTATATACAATTTTCTTGTGTTTGTATTCTTTAATAATTGCACTGGCATAGTTCAAGTTGGACCTCATTTTGGCTGTAGGATTGCATATTCAGCACACATTTCTGATACTTAAGGGTTCGATTCTGTCTCTTGGCTTCACTTTTAAGTCTGTCAAAAAGTTGGCTTGACAGTAACGTTGAGGTCAGCTCCGGTGTCCAATAGGGCCTCCAGCCTCAACTCATTTTCTAATGTGATGGCCAGGGAGAGTTTTTTGGCCACCCCCCTTTCGATTAAGTCCCCTAGGAGTCTCGGCACTGGGGCCTGTGTGATGACTGGCAAGCAGTCAGAGCTAATCTTGTGTGGCTCGTCAGGGAGGCAGACCACAAAAACCGCGCTTTCTGGTACTTTGCGGTCCTGACTGGAGGTGTGTTGCGGGATGTTGGCTGGTTCTGGCGGTTCCACCGTCAGCTGAGGTGGCTGAGTGATGTCACCACTTGGTGATGAGATATTTGGTTCTGTGGTTACCAGTGGATTAGCAGTGATCTGGTTGGGAAGTTCATTTTGAGGTGACTCTGAGTGGGTGTCGGGGTCAGAGCTAATGCTTAGTCAGAGCTGGTCTGACTCATCCCTTTTCTTTCCATTATGGTGCTTTTCTTGGAGGAGTTCCTATAAAAGTCTCATGATCTCTGCTGATTCAGAAGTAGCTTCCCGGTTCTGTTCTGCTGATGTTTTATATTTGGGCTTGTCCAGGGCACGTTGAGAGGGGTTCTGCTGCTGGCAGCCCGAGCTCGGTGCTTGTGTCTGTGAGCATCGGTTCCCCTTGGGCCGTCTCTTGGCTTCACATGTGGCTCCACCCCTTCGGTTGAGGGGTGGTTGTGACCTGTCCCAGGATCTCTCGGTGCGCTCATACTGGTGCTTAGGACGGGCACCACCATGGCCATGCTGCTCTCTGCTAGTTTGGAAGGACCTTGACATTGTGTTGACAAGTTTGTCAGTGTGGCTTGGCTCGGCGCCCTCTAGAGCAAGTTCAGAACTCTGATTCGTGACAGGATAGATTGTGGGGTTTTTTACTGTCTTTTCAGAAACAGTCTTTTGTTTAACATAGGCCTTGTGGGCCAAATCTCGCAGCTGTTGGGTGGACATAGTCCGTGGGCAAGCCAGAACCCCCAAGTGGTGGCTCACTGTTGGGTGCAGGTTCCGGAGAAACAGAATTTTTAAGTTGAAATCCTGTTCCATTCCTGGCTCGTTTCGTGCTCCGAAGTAGGCCTGCCTGAGCCTGTTGTAGTAAGCCTGTGTGGTTTCCTGTCTGCCCTGTTTAATGTCCATGGCAGTAATCAGTCCTTGCTATGACTCTGGGTCAGAGAACTCCTTAATCAAAGCCTGCTGCATTTGCTGATAATCCACTTCGACCGTTTCTGGCTGCCGGTCTAGAAAACTCCTCACCTCACGGCTGGCGGTGATTCGGAGCAGATAGAGTCTGTCTCTTGTGGTAACATTGGCAACAGTTTGCAAGTGAAAGTCAATGTCTTTAAGTAGGCGTGCACATCGTGGTCTCCTGCAGGGTTTGGAGTGAAAGTGGAAATATTTCTGGCCAGCTTATCCAATCCTTTAGGTGACACGCCGTGACTGGAAGACAGCCTTTGAAAAGGCTCCCAGCCCATTTCTGCTGCTGGGGGTTCAGGGATGCTGGAAGGTGATGTCTTGAGCAGTGCTCTCCCCCCTTTCGAACGGAAACCTTACTAGCTCGTATCAATCTGCTGGTTAGGGGGAGGATTCTGTGGGTTCGTTGCATTTCCCTTTCAGAGTCACTTTGCAGTCTATATGCATATTTAAGCTCCCGGTGAACCGTATCAAGTTCGTTTTAAAATAGTCTCTGTGTTGGACCAAGGCACTGACTTCAGCCCATGAACTTTGCAGGTGGCCTTCGCCGGCCTTGGACCTAGCATCTCTCTCTTTGAGTTCAGTCTCTGCTCTCATCAGGAGAGCCTCGGCTCGCTGAAGTTTTTCACTTAGTTCCTCTCTGGTGTCATTTTCCCACTGCTCTCGGTGTGTTGTGTCTACACGGAGATCAGATAAAGCTTTCTGGAGTCTCTCTACTTCCTCCTGCAGCTCTGGGTCCTTTTCATCCGCCGTCCTGTGCTGGTGCTGAGTCTCCGACGTTAGCTGGTCCAGTTGACTTTGAGCAAGAACCAGGTTTCTCTGAGCCTCCTCAGCCTAGAGCTTCAGCGCTGCTGCTTCCTGTTCCACGCGGGAGATGCTTGCTTCTCCCAGCTTTGCCTGAGCAAGGAGGTTGTGGGCGAGGGGCCCGATGATCTTGGTGAGATCTTTGTGGCTGTAGTCCTGTGTCGGATCGTGTGACATCAGGGCGCTCAGGTTGTCGTCAAGCTGTTCCCGGCTCAGGTGCTGCAGGCCGCCGGCTGCTTCAGACAGGTGTGTACCGGTTATGGCACTCAGCCAGGACTCTAGTCGATCCCAGTGGGCATCAGGGCTGGATGATCGAGACATGCTGGCTCACTGGTGAAGAGAGAGAGGGAGGAGAGGAGAGAGGGATGAGAGGGACAGCACGGGAAAAGGCAATGCAAGTATTTACGGCTGTTTAAAGTGCCGATTATAGTAAGTATAGTTTTATGACGGTCTGCTTGAGGGAAAACAAAAAGTTTTCGACCAGTGTGAGAGTAGACCAGGGGACACCTTGTTTCTCGGTAGCAATGGGGGCCGAGGTGTGGCATAATTGTTGTGGGGGGCGGCCCCAGGAACCGGATTACTCAGATTGTTGACAGGGTGATCGTCTAAAGACTTTGGCAGCTTGGGTCATCAATCTATTACTCAGCCTTCCTTGATGATTCTCAAAGGTTCGGTCTCTAGGCAAACAAAACAGAACAAAATTAAAAACAAACAAACCAACAAATCAAAACACAGGGAGAGATAGAGGAGAGAGCAGATTTAAGACTTTTACTGCTGTTAGGGGTTATGACAACTGGATGGGTTAGTATTCTATATCTAGGCTAAGTGATGATTTGAGGTGATTCAGTTTGGATCCCGTGGCACCTTGTGACCGCCGTGGAGGCAACTGTCACTTCACCAACTAAGCACTAGAGGGAGTGTTACCTGTAGGTGAACAAAAATGGCTAGAATACAGAAATTTACTTTAAATTTGAATTCAAACACTGTTTAAACTAAATTTAAATAAGTGAGTGGTAAAGTGATAGAGGGAGTGAGAGAGGAACATGATTAAACAACAATAGAAGTCAAATAAAACAAAATAATAAAATAAAATAAAAGGAACCAAAATAAAACAAACTAAACAAAATTATAAAAGTCATAAAAGATAATAAAGTAAAACAAAATTAGTACTGGATATGAAGACTAATACAAAACAAGAAATAAAAATAAATGAGTAAATAAAATTAAAAATGAAACGGCAGTTACCTAGAATGGCCAATGAAGCAGATGAGAAATTAAAATCAAACAAATTAGAGTAACCAAGTCGACCTAGCAGAGAATGCCCACCAGGGGGAGTCGGTGCGCTGAAAAACAGGAAGGCAGAAAGAGTTCACGAGATGTTAAGATACTTAAACAGCCTGCCCTCTAGCGTTAGTTTAAGGTACCGTGCTTGAACTGAAAATTTTTAGAGACTATTCTCCTTTTCAAACGGAGTTTTACTGCAGTTATCACAAGAACACAGAGTCCAATCCCAACAGAATCTATCATCTGTGCACTTAACTGCACAATGTGTGTGAAGCAGGATTTCTTCGCTGCCAGGTACACAAATAAAAATATGAACAACAGGGTTTCTTCGCTGTTGTTATACAAAATTTCACTTGATCAATGTTTAAAAAAAAAACTCCCATTTACATTTCAATCAGTCTACTGACTCGCAGTGTTTTTATGATCAAATCTGCATTAGGTGACACATTAGATAGCTACTCTAACGTTTAAACCTAAGGAGTTAGATCGTCTAGTTAAATGACATTGGAACTTCGCAATGACTTCAATCTAGCGATACTATCAAAATAAGGCCTTTAAAAGATGATAAGAGGAGCATCGCTCAAATCTATCTTTATCACAAAGCAGGAAGATTTCTTCGTTCCAACCAGCGATTTTGATAATATTAAAAATGTACTGCAAACAGATTTCTTCGTCTTTAGAGAACAATTTAATATTATAAACTGCAGTTTACTTTAATATTTCACAGTGACTAAATGTTAGACAGATAGAGGCTGTTAAAATACAGTACTGGAGGTGGCTTAACCATCCAATCCAAAAGAGTGAGTTCGCGCTGCGTCTCGTCTCACTCTGCGCGCATAATATACAAACACAAATAAATTGATACTGTTTGTTCACAAACCAAGTTTGAATGTTCCCGCGTATCTCCACCAAAACATGTAACGTTTATTATTATTTATTAGCTCTAAAAAGGGGAATATTTATGACGAATCACAACTGGTTATGATTCATAATAAATATATAGATTATATCTTCGAATTAACTGTAGCAGAATCAATATTACAATTATTTGATCTGTCCGTCCACCGAGCAGACAATATAATCATTTATCAATTCAAGGAATATTTATTTTCTGGCCACGGAACAATAAACTGTCCTTCTTTGTACAGTGCTAGCAGTAATTCTAAATGTAGCGAGGGTTCAAACATTCATTGACTTCGAACTGTGAACAGTAAACAGAGACAATTCGTTGTGAATATAAGGGATTTAATAAATGAAACTATATCTAACATATAACTAACTAAAACATATATACACAGAATGAAACAAAGTAAGGAAAAGATAGAGAATAGAAAAGAATGGCAGTATTTCACATCACTTAACCACAACCTTTGAAAATCATCAAAGAATCCAAAAATCACCTTAAAAAAGGACTGAAACTTAAACACGCATCTGAATAATTTTAAGCGGTTACTTGCATTGGTTTTCGATTGCTGAAAAAGAGTCCTGATGCGGTAGATAACGGAGCTCTTTTGATGAGTTCGTGAGGAGTCAGCTGGAAGTTTGTACTTCTGGTTCCTCTGAAGAAGAAGTCCACAGCGACTAACGTTACTTGAAAGTAAAAACTGCCGGAAAATAAAACTCAAGAGGAAGGTCTTGAGAGTCCTGAAAGGTGTTGTCTCAAACGAAGAAGAAGTTTTCTGAGCGCAGTTATTTTGGGCTGATCGCTTTTGAGAATTTCTATTCTGTGTGTGCTGGCCAATGAGAGACATGGATTTTGAGCGGGAGAGTCTTCTTTGTCTCTTGTCTTATGGCTCATTTGCATGCTTTATGGCAGGTCTGGAACATCCGTAGTTTTAACCCAAAATAACGTGCGAGTCATATGATGCGTTTCACAATCACATACTGTACGTCATTGTCCGAGGAATGAAAAACAGGTAACATTGATACCAAGAAGCAACCATTTGGAATAGATTAAACCAAAGATACATACATACACCTGAATATAAGTGTTTTATGGCTTTAACTAATACAAATAACGAGTGGTAACTCATCTAATCCAACAAAGGAATGTACACACAACACATGCATATACCAGATACAATTATAAATGATTAATTATAGTCTAAAATAAAGAAATGTCATTTTGTGTGTGTGTGTGTTTTAGTTTGGGTGTGTTGTCGTGTGTGTTCGTTTTTGGCCATTCACTACACATACATTGGCTAACAGCTCACCCTTCAGACGCCTCACAGAAGTATGGATGAATCTAATGCTAATGTACAACAGCATGTCTTGGTTCTGTGAAATGGTAGAGCAATGTTACATGTCGAGCAGAGCTCTCTAACCTCCAGCGCTGGAAAGCTTTTCCAATATAAATGCGAGTCCTAGCTCGTTCCTGATCATAACTCTTCTTTATTAGGTTATATTTCTTAGATATTTTCCTATTTGTTAATGCCTAGGCCATCTCTTTTTCTACAGTCTACAAATCTCCAGTTTGCTCCCTCTATGTATCTCCTCCCCGTCATGGATGATAAAAGGCCCTATTGCTAATTGGCTACAAGAGTGTTGTGGTGCTCGGCCTGATCGCTCCAATCCACTTCGGTTTTTCCCTATAATACGGTTATTACTGTATATTTTCCAGCAAGCACAGAACCGACAGTTAGCAAGTATTCGCAATCGTTTGTTTAGGTGTTGATTGAAATTTTCAAGTGCTTCTCAGAAATGGCTTACTGCATCTTTCAGTCGGGTCATAAGGAATACTGTTTCCAGGTCCAAGCCACTGCACATTTGAACTGAACAGCCATTTATGAGCGCTATTTATTTATATAACACTAAAGCTAGGCTTTTAAAAAACTCATGGTATGCACTACTGTCTCCGGCAGTGTTGGGGGAAAGGAAAGTTACTTGTAAAAGTAATGCATTACAATGTTGCGTTGCTTCCTTAAAAAGTAACTAATTGTGTTACTTTTTTATAGAAAGTAATAAGTTACGTTACTTTTGTGTTAATTCTAATATAAAAAAGTTTTACTTCTGGCAAATGACAAAGCCCTTTTAATTCTCTCAGGCTGAAGGAAATAAACAACCTTTCAGCTGTGCTGCCATTCTGGACTGCATGAAGAATAGGACGCAGGAGAAGAAAGTTCAACACTCTTCAGCAATAAAAGAAATCATGAAACGCAAATGTTATGTTTATCTGAAGTCATTTTTGCTTATTAGTAGGTCAGCAGCAAGCACATTGGTTAATAAAATGGGATTAAATACATAAAATATATTTGTGCTGTTTAACATTTAATTATTGCAGGTTTGCACCATATTCTGAGTGCATTTCAATGCTTTTATTCATTTTGAGGAATACTGAATCTGTTTTTGTACACAACGCCTCTGCACTTACTCCCGATTTATCTCAACTGGAGACAGGAGAGCTGTCAGTCAGTACACTTATTTGAAAAGGTAACTCAAATATTTTCTTGTAAATTAAAAAAGTAATGCATTACTTTACTAGTTACTTAAAAAAAAAAAAAAAAAAAAAAAAAAAGTAACTGAATTTTACGCAACTCGCTTTGCTTGTAATACGTTTCCCCCAACACTGGTCTCCAGGCTCACGGCATCCCGGACACAATATTGTAACTTTTCACACAAGATGAATCACTGTCTGGCCTTCTGAGATATCAGTGTGGAGATAAAGGTTAGTATTACAGCAAACCATGAGTGTATATTAGCGAAGTGTGTTCCTTGCTTTTGGCATCTGACAGAGCGTTTGGGCCCAGAAACGGTGACACGTGACGTCAGAGTTAAGATGATTGCCTCTTCTTCTTCAACACATGACTAAGCACTTATCTGCATGGTAAGTGTGTTGTTAGCTGCTGGTTGAGTGGTAGTAATGGAGACTCTGTCATGCTGGGATATGGAGCCTCAAACCTAAGGATGATAGTCTCTGAGCACTTAGCTGGCAGAGCACCTCTCCCTGTGTCACCGGTGGGGGAAAGTCCTCAAATGAGATTAAGCGGCTTGAAAAGCAGCGTGATTTCAGGCAGGGGAAGGTTGCCAAATGAGCCGAGCTCAGCGCATTTCCTTGAAAGCATGTCGCTGCGTGTTGGCATGCTGTCTGTCCACACTGACAGTAAAAAGTGCTGTGAAAGCGACAATAACAGGCAGTCGGAAATGTATTTGATGTTTAAATTATAGCCATGTGGATGGCGATTTTGGTTTTCTGGTTTATGGTTCTTATTAAAGCACAGTGTTTACTACACACAATATGACGTAGACTAAACCTCCTTTAGGATTTGCTGACTGACGGATCCAATCTTTTTTTTTTCTCCCAGCTGGATCCGGATCGTTACAGGGTCCTCAGACGCCTCAGTCGACCAGCAGTTCTATGGCAGAAGGTGGAGACCTGAAGCCCCCTACGCCTGCCTCAACACCGCACAGTCAGATGCCGCCCATGCCTGGTGTTAGGTACATCTCAATGCTGTCTCTCAGTTTTGGGACAGGACATTCAGAATGACTTTCAAGGGCCAGAGTATATCTGAAATTATCTGTCTCACACAGGAGCAGTGTGAATTTGCAGGACCCGTTTGCTGACGGTGGGGATCCAGCTTTTTCCAGACGAAACTCTGTGACCCCCAATTCAGGTTATCAGCCTGGTATGGGTGGACCAGACATGATGGGCCGCATGGGCCCTTACGAGCCCAGTAAGGACCCGTTCGGTGGAATGAGAAAAGGTGACTGTTCTGGTCTTATCCTTACAGTGGAATTTTAAGGATGCCTCTTATGAATTTATCTAGTAGTGCTACTATAATATTGAGCCAACTCCATTACTGCTGAGATTGTATATACTTTGCTACGTGAACATTTTGAACTTACAAATTGTAAGCTCTTATAAGTATTTGTACAACCCATGATTCTTATCCCAGTGACTGATTTGCTACAAGAGACATTATTTTAAACAGACATTTACTAGTTATAAGTGTAGATTGTGCTTTTTAATGATTTGGCATGTGGTAATTAACTCATAAAAATCATAGGTTGTATGTTATTTTAGTATACAAAAGAGGACACTCAGTTTGACTCTCTGCTTACATTTTCAGCAGGTGAGCAGTTCATGAGCCCAGGTCAAGGCCCAAACAGTGGCATAGCTGAACAATTTAACCGAGGCCCCCCAGGACCTATGGGAAATATGGCGATAGGTCAAAGACAACAGTACCCATTTGGTCCAGGATATGATAGAAGGTGAGTGCATTTATTCCAAGTATTTGCATCAAGTGTAGCCTAGAGCTGCACAATTAATCGAAATTAAATCGCCAAGGCAGAGCATGTGATTGTAATGCGATATTCAGTGAAGCACAGTTGTGGGACAGCAGTATCTCCATTGAAGGGCCATGGGCGCTTCTTGCCGCTAAAACTCAAATCCGGCCCCAGGAGAAACCCAGGAAATCCCTATAGCGGTTGCTGGATAAACAGAAGATTTAACTGATTTTATTGATTCAATGTGACTAATAAACACATGACTACGGCAATATATGGTTTATCTGTGTTCTTATTATTATAATTTTCATTAATATAAAGTATATTTATAATGTAATGCCTTTATCACTGTTTAGAATACTATGAAATATGTTGCGTGCATTATTCTGTGTAAGAAGCCAAATCATCTCACAGAAGGATTTATTTCAAACACTAGACGTTATGAAGTGAGTTTGGAGTAAAAAAAATTTATCAAATGTGGTATTTTCACATGCTTTCAGATGGAGCAGCATTTACTACACAGAGCCGTAGTTCACTGACAAGCTACGTAAACAGCTTTTATAATCTCAGAACGATTTCTTCGATTTCATAATTGCGCAATTAAATCGTCTGCGATTATGAACGCGATTTTGCGTAGCTAGTCAGTGAGCTACGGCTCTGTAGTAAATGCTGCTCCATCTGAAAGCACGTGCTGGAGATTTACTACTACTCACAGAACTGGCTTTACTGACGAGACGCACATGACAATCACATGCAATTTATAGTGCAGCCATAGTCGTAGCGTGAGTTGATTATAGCAATCCATTAATACAGAAATCAGATTGTGTTAATATTGCACGTTATAGTAGCTTTGCAATGGTTTTTCACATTTCAACACACAACCCAACCAAAGAGTTAGTGTCTTCAGTTGCCGTTTCTCAAATGCCGTTTCTTTATTTCCTCACAGACCAGATTCAAATATGGGCCCAGATGGCAGTATCGTTCCACAGCCTAACATGATGCCTTCAGATGCAGGGATGTACTCACCCAACCGGCCCCCACAGCAACCAAGGTTAGCATTTAATAAATATTTTCTTTGCTCATTTTTTATTTTTTATTTGCTATTGCTTTTGAGCATCCATGCTTTTTGGGCCTTTCTGAAACCACATGTGTTTTGGTTTGCAGACTTGATTCTTACAGTAATCAATACCCTGGCCAAGGTGCTCCCCCTAGTGGACCATACCCAAACCAACAATCAGGAATGTACCCACAACAGCAACCGGTCAGTGAAATACAATCTTTTTAAAATTATAATATTGTTATTAGGTGTGACATTGCCTAAAATCTAAAAAAAAAAAAAATTCTCAAATACAGAATTACACACAGAAGAGACCAGTTGATGGTGTTTATGGCCCTCCTGCAAAGCGTCATGAAGGGGACATGTACCCTTTCAGTGGTCAGCAGCAGGGACCCCAGGCCCCAGGTGGACCTCAGTCCCAACCTGATATGTATAACCAGTATAACGCCTATCCAGGCTCCGACAGACGCCCACCAGGCCCACAGAGCCAGTTTCCTTTCGGTTTTGGGAGAGATCGAGGACCTAACGCGGGTGGTCCGAACTCCCAGCCCTCCATGCCACCACAGTTGATGGGTAGCTCCATGAGTGGCTCCATGCCTTCAGTCCCCGATGGACCCCAAGGTCCCATGTGGCCTGGGCGTAATGAGATGAACTACCCAAACTATCACAATCGCCAGGGGCCCCCTGGTGTTCCATCCCAAAGTCAAGGCTACCATGGCATGAATCGTTCTGAAGACATGATGCCTTCAGATCAGCGCATGAACCACGAGGGACCTTGGGCTGGCCATGTTAACCAGCGGCAGCCCCCGTACGGACCTGGAGCCTCTGGGCCACCGATGGCCAGACCTCTTCAATCCAACTATCAATCCTCCCAGAACCACATTCCACAAGTGTCCAGCCCTGCACCCATGCCAAGACCAATGGAGAACAGGACCTCACCCAGTAAGTCTCCATACATGCACACAGGGATGAAAATCCAGAAGGCTGGACCTCCAGTTCCTGCATCACACATTGCCCAGCCGCCAGTGCAGCCCCCTCTGATTCGGAGAGATGTGGCATTCCCACCAGGTTCAACAGAGGCCACGCAGCCCATTCTGAAACCACGTCGTCGGCTTACCATGAAGGATATTGGTAAGAGGCTCATTGCATTGTTCCCATGAGTACTTGTGTCCCGATCCATTTTTTTGGAGTGGTCTAAAAATAGGTTTTGTTCTGTTTCAGGAACACCAGAGGCCTGGCGAGTCATGATGTCCCTCAAATCAGGCTTGTTAGCCGAGAGCACTTGGGCTTTGGATACCATTAATATTCTTTTGTATGATGACAACAGCATTTCTAACTTTACTGACCAGGGGCAGTAGTTTGTATAGACCAGGGGTCAACAAACTTGGTCCTGGAGGGCCGGTGTCTTGCAGATTTTTGCTCCAACTTGCCTCAACACACCTCCCTGGAAGTTTCAAGTATTACCGTAGTGAGACCTGATTAGCGCTTCAAGTGTGTTACTTAGATAAACTCTGCAGGACAATGGCCCTCCAGGACCGTGTCTGGTGACTGTTGGTATAGACCAAGGGATGGGTCAGGTTGGTCAACTAGTGTGACTAATTTATCTTTATCTTCCAATTGCAGCTTCCTGGCTTCCTTGAGCTCATTGTTGAGTATTTCCGAAGGTGCCTCATTGAGATCTTTGGCATCTTGAAAGAGTATGAGGTTGGTGACCCTGGGCAGCGTACACTAATTGACCCAGATGCCATTGACCCCGAGATGTCTGATGAGGAAGGGCCAGAGGCAGAGCAGATGGAAGAGGACGACGAGGATTACGATGAAGATATAGAGAGCAACACTATGCAGACGTCACAGGTCCAGGTCAAGCAAGAGAAAGAGGAGTCTACGCAGGTCCAAAAATCCAATGACAAGAATGATGTAGAAGACAGGGAAGGTGAGGATAATTCTTGCAAAGATCATTTCCGATCATCCACCCCATTGCAGGACACCAGTGCCTCCCAGGAGAAGCCAAAGCAGGCTAGTAAATTTGACAAGCTTCCCATCAAGATATTGAGGAAAAAAGACCCGTTTGTGATTGGGCGCACTAGTAAATTGGGTCGGCGACAAGCCTTTGATAGCGGTCTTATCCATTGGAGTGTAGGTGGTGGCGACACCACAGAGCACATACAAACCCATTTTGAGAGCAGGATGGAGCTCTTGAAACATCGGAAACGGGTGCCAGTGAATGTCGAGCCACACAAGAAGGTGTCTCAAGTAGTGGAGACCGTTACGGAGGATGCTGAGAAGCCTCCGACAAACGAAGAGCATCAGCAAGTACAACCTCAGCCATCCCCAGACCAACCATCGTCCGAAGGTAAAAGCACTACAACAGCAAGCACGTCGACGAGTATAACGGCCACCATCGATGACGTACTCTTGGCTCGGCAAGGCTCTGTGATGGAGGAAGCGGTCCGAGGCAACCAAGATGGCGACAAGGAGAATAATAAGTTGCTCTTTGGCATCGACCTTGTGCAACGGAATCGTAATATCAAGATCTTAGAGGACGAGCCGCACAGCAAAGACGAGACCCCGCTCTGTATGTTCTCGGTTTGGCAGGACTCTCTCGCTCGCCGCTGCATCTGCATTTCCAACATCATTCGCAGCCTTTCCTTCATTCCTGGCAATGATCTGGAGATGTCGAAGCATCCAGGACTTTTGCTGTTACTTGGCCGGCTGGTGCTGTTGCACCACTGGCATCCTGAACGCAAGCAGGCCCCGGTTACCTATGAGAAAGAGGAAGAGGAAGACGAAGGGGTCAGCTGCGAGCGAGACGAGTGGTGGTGGGACTGTCTCGAGGTTCTGCGGGAAAACTGCTTGGTCACGTTAGCGAACATTTCAGGCCAGCTGGACCTGTCCATCTACCCTGAAAGTATTTGCCTGCCGCTGCTGGATGGCCTGCTCCACTGGGCCGTGTGCCCTTCGGCGGAAGCCGTCGACCCTTTCCCCACGTTGGGGCTCAACGGGACACTGTCTCCCCAGAGACTTGTCCTGGAAACCCTCAGCAAGCTTAGCATCCAGGATAACAATGTTGACCTCATTCTGGCTACGCCGCCTTTCAGCCGCCTTGAGAAGCTCTACGGCTTCCTCGTGCGCATGGTCGGCGACCGCAAAGTGCCCGTCTGCCGGGAGATGGCGGTGGTGCTGCTAGCGAACCTGGCGCAAGGCGACAGCGTCGCGGCCCGGGCTATCGCCGTGCAGAAAGGCAGTGTTGGAAACCTTCTTGGCTTCTTGGAGGACAGCCTTGCAGCCACACAATTCCAACAGAGTCAGAGCTCGTTGATGCACTTACAGGGTCCGCACTTCGAGCCCACTAGTGTGGACATGATGCGGCGGGCGGCACGTGCCCTGCACGCTCTTGCCAAAGTGGAAGAGAACCACTCAGAGTTCAGGCTGTATGAGTCACGGCTACTGGACATATCGGTGTCCCCGCTCATGAACTCTTTGGTGTCCCATGTAATCTGTGACGTACTTTTTCTGATTGGCCAGTCATGACAGCCGTGGGGGTGATCATGTTTTTCCCCCACTCGTTTTTTTTAATGTGTGTGTCTGCGCGAGTGGAGAAAATTTAACAGTGAAACTGACTGACTGTATGTTCATTTTTTTTTTATTTATGCAAAATCACCTCAGATTCCACTGTTTGTCCTTGTCTACCCTTGCTTCGCTCTCAAGGACGGATATAAGTCGCGACGGATTTAACACGTATGGATAAGAATTAAACTAACACGGATGTGCCGATCAAGATCCTCGCCTGCAAGAGTGCGCTGCCCTTTTGGACTTTTTTTGTAAGGAAAAATAATGACAAAAAGACACAAAAAAACAAAACTGTAACCAAAGTTGCTGTCACGTTTACAGTGAGTTTGGGGAAAAACCGTGCCCGTGTTCATCTGGGTGAGGATGGGCACGGAGATGACCATTATCTGGTTCTTGGAGGCTAAATGGACTCTCAGACTCTGGTGTGTGGTATAAATTGCTGTAACTTGGATTATATATATACTTAGCCCTAAAGGAACCAGGTCGTTGGCTGTGAACAGACATGTAAATGGGAGGCCTGTGCAGTAGATTGTAGGACTTTTTTTCTGTACTGTACACCTTTAAACTGTAAACATACTGTAACAATACTGTTTCACACTGAGATAATGCTGGCTTGGCAGCGAAAAAACTGTAGTTTTTAAAAATTATGATTTTAGTTCATGTTGAGAGAGGAAAAAATGGCTTTCCCCCCAAAGTAACGTGAACCTACAACACCCCGACCTCTTCTTTGTCCCTCGATTGTATGACTTGACCCTTAAAGATATCACCTCTTAGGACTGGTCTTGAGCTCTAGATGCAGTCCAGGCTGCAGTGTATATAATGATGTTGTAAATTACACTTTGCTCTTTTTCTTTCTCTCTCATCTTATGGCGCTCTTCACCGTTTTTAATCTTTGACAAATTAAAGGTTTCACTCTACAGATCTCTCATTGCGCATTGCCATGTGTTTATTTACCACCTTCCTCACCTTACATCTCTGGCTGTAGGAATGCAATCTTCTGCCCTTGCGATCCCATGCACATAACATTTCAGTTCCTTTCGTTAAAGCTGTAGAGGCATATATCAAACCAGACAAGTCCATTACTCCAACCGATTTCATCATCATTCACCGGAACAGATACAGTAAACGAGTTTGGTTTCCCCTCTTTCCCAGCGGTTTCCTTAGTCGATTCCAGTGCTATGGATTCATATTTGTATTTCAGATGATGTAGCTAAAAACTTGTTGTAAATTCCTTTTTTCCCCTTTTTTGGCTTAATGAATATCATTTATTCCGTATGAAATCTTTATACTATATGTTCCACGTGTTAAGAATAAATGTACATTAAATCTTGGTAAAACGCTTGTGATTGATTCATTTATAACGACTTTTATAATCATGCAGTTGGAGGTCCATGAATTTAATACACGTCAAGCTCTACAGATTGTATTTGTTGCATCACTAATTACCATAGAAAACATTTTGATAAATCTCTCTTTAAAAAAAGGTAGTTGTAAAGCACTTGTAATGGAAGTTAATTGTTCAAATGCCACTAATTTGCAAGTATAGCCACAAGACTTCAATGTAAATACGTGTTCAGTTATTGTGATGCAATCTGTCAAAAACCATCTGTGCATAGTTGCTGTCCAATAATTCTTAACGTTATGATCCAAATTTGAATATGCATTAAGGGTGCTTTCACACCTGGCTCGTTGTTTCGGAGCCTGGCGCATTTCCCCCTTAGCTCGGTTCGTTTGGGCATATGTGAACACGGCAATCAGGCTCGGATCCGCACCAAAACAATCGATCCGAGATCGCCTGAACGAGGTGGTCTCGGCTCGATTGAAAATGAACTCTGGAGCGGTTCGGTTGTAGTGAGAAAGCAACACGATCCAACGGACCAACGAACCAGGCTATATCACAATGTATGATGGGTAATTAGTTCCGTGAAAAGCAGTAGACGATGTCTGTGGGTGAGCACGTCTTTGCCATTCAAAATCAAAGCGCGCCTTTTCATTTTATAATGCCGTCTTATTGCTCTTCGTAGTAGGTGCATTTTAACAATGTTTCCCTGACGAATCCTGGACTCCTGCTCAAAATGATAAATTAATATAACGACAGCTACAAAAAAACCCAACAATAAGCCCTCGAAGCTGTTGTAGTTCCATCCTGACGGATGACAGCTATGAGCAGAATTCCGGAAAATAAACCGTGGAACGTTGACCAATGAGAGGAAAGTTTACTCGCACGTGACTTGTATGAACAATTTTGGTCCGTTTAGAAACGTTGCCGTGTGAAAGCGAACCGCACCAAGAATAGCAATCGATCTACAGGTGTGAAACCGCCCAAGATTCCTAACAAGGACCAAATCCTTATGTATTACATTGGTGACGCAACTAATGTCCGTTCATCTATTCTAGAACAGTAATATCAGCACGGAAGTGATTTGCACAACCAAAAAAGTTTTCAAAACGCCGGTAAGTGCTTCAATACAAACTCGAGTCTCCCGTTTCTTTTGGTAAATTTTCAGAGCATGTCCCGTTTGCTTGCATTGCCACTACATCACTGTAACCTGCAAAAATGAGTTCATTTCCGTAATCGGCATTATCCACAATTGCATAACTGATAGGGCTAGACTAGACTGGAGGACTCTACAGGCATTTGTTGCTCTGCTACAGTATGGAAAATAGCATGAACCGCAAATTAGGAGTCGCAAGTTTGTTCTTCTCAGGATTAATGGTGTCCAACCCAAAGAGAAACACCTAGGCTGCCTGAAATGGAATAATTGCACACTCCACAAATATAGGACACTGTAGGCTCAAAGAGATGGTAAAATCGCAGCTGTAATTACTTGCGCTTCCTTCATTAGGCGGGAAAGTGAAGGTCAAGGCGAGCGCATTGCATTGTGGGATTAGCGGCACATGCCATGCATACAGAAAAACTGCTTCCTGTTCAGTGTAAATGTTTCATACTGCAAACCTAGTTATCGATGATGAGTGCTTAGAAAGCAATGCATTGTTATAGATTGATCCCTTCCAATGCATTTCACATACAAGATTGTGGTACAATAAGCATATTCCAAATTGTCACGGATTATTGATTCGCTTAAGGGGTAGTAATATTTTATACATCATGCTTGCATGTTATAGGCTTTTGAATCAGAATGTGGCTGCATTGATAACGGAAGCAGGCTGAGTTTATACTACAATGTTTAATCCCACAGCTCCATCTAGCGGTTATGTGCAGATAACAGCACTGATTGTTTTATCCAATACATAGACATAATTAATAAATAGGACAGGAATGAGTGCAGTGAATGTTCTCTCTAAAGTAGAACGGGTCTAATAATGGTTCTATTTATTAACAAATGTGTTACTAAAGCTCTGCTTGAAACTGCTGCTGTCATGTAGCTGTTACTTTTCTCAGCGCTTGTCAAGGCGGACTGATCGCAGTCGTTGTAATTACTACATAAGATTTTTTTTGGTAGACATTTCAGTCAGGGTAGGATTTTGCATGTGAGGTATAAATCCTTGGCATTTATACGAATGCCTGTGTGACAAACATGTTCAGAGGTTTTTGAATGGAGGACTAGTAATTTTTCTGAGCCATCCAGCGCCCTCTAGAGGAAGAATAATACAATTTCGCTCAATCCAACGTGTGTGTTACACATCTTCTCATTTATGTTGCTCATACATCCCTGTTGGAAAAAAACAGCATATGCTGGTTAGTATGTTTTGATGCTGGTCCTTTGCTGGTTTAAGCTGGTCCTTTGCTGGTTTAAGGTGGTCATGTGCTGGTTTATGCTGGTCATGTGCTGGCAAAGGACCAGCATAAACCAGCAAAGGACCAGCTTATAATATATTGTAAAATGTAATTTATTCCTGTGAGTCAAAGCTGAATTACGCCAGTTTTCAGTGTCACATGATCCTTCAGAAATCAGTCTGATATGCTGATTTGCTGCTCAAGAAACATTTCTGATTATTGTATCAATGTGATTTTTATTTATTAGTGTTTTTTTGTTTAGTAAAATCTTTTTCAAGAAGAATAATTTTTTTTTAAAGAATAGTATTTACTTAAAATAGAAGTGGTTTACAGCAACTATGATATCCTTTTCTCTAAAGGGTTACAGTGATGGATTAAAAGTGATTCAGAGACATTTCAACAATTCTACTGCTGCTGCAATTCTTAGTGTTGAGAAAAGGAAAAGCTGAAAATAAAGAAAAATATGAAAAATTAACTCGAACTAATTGTACAAGATGTTCCACTACCCAATCACAGACAGACAGACGATAGATAGCTAGACACTCCGACGATAACAAACAGAACAATCAGACATAGATCGATCATAGCTAGACATCGACATAGACCGACAAGAAGATTACAGACATGCGATAGATAGATAGACAATCAGACGATAGACAGACAGACGATCGATAGATAGACGATAGACAGACATACAGACGATAGATAGATAGACAGACAAATGACACAGACGATAGATAGATAGACAGACAAATGACACAGACGATAGATAGATAGACACGTAGACAGACAGAAATGATAGATATATATACAGACCTCATACGATAGTACGACAGACGATCGATAGATAATAGACAGACGATATATAATATACCAGACAGACCGGCGTAGATTTAGATATTAGAACGACAATCAACGATAATAGGATAGACCAGACCGACGATATCTATATAGACAGACCATCAGACGAAGACAGACAGACAATCAGACTATAGACAGACAGACATCAGACAATATACAGACAGAAATAGATAGATAGCTCGATAAAGGATAGATAGACAGACATACGATAGATATATAGACAATCAGACGATAGACAACAGAATAGATAGATAGACTGATGACAGACATTCGATAGATAGATAGACATCAGACATAACATACATACAGACATAGATATATAGACCAGCGATAATATATGATAGACAGACAATGCAGATGATATAAGATAGCAGACAGACAGACAGACAATCAACGATAGATATATAGACAGACAATCATTACGATAGACAGACAGACAGATGATTATATACAGTGGGTACGGAATATTCAGACCCCCTTAAATTTTCACAGTCTTTTTTATATGCAGCCCTTTGCTAAAATCGATTAAGTTCACTTTTTTTTTCCTCATTAAGGTCACCCAGCACCCCATATTGACAGAAAACACAAAATTGTTGACAAATTTGCAGATTTATTAAAAAAGAAAAACTGAAATTTCACATGTCCTAAGTATTCAGACCCTTTGCTCAGTATTTAGTATAGAAGCACCCTTTTGATCTAATACAGCCATGAGTCTTTTGGGAAAGATGCAACAAGTTTTTCACTCCTGGATTTGGGGATCTTCTGCCATTCCTCCTTGCAGATCCTCTTTAGTTCTGTCAGGTTGGATGGTAAACGTTGGTGGACAGCCATTTTTAGGTCTCTCCAGAGATGCTCAATTGGGTTTAAGTCAGGGCTCTGGCTGGGCCATTCAAGAACAGTCACAGAGTTTTTGTGAAGCAACTCCTTCGTTATTTTAGGTGTGTGCTTAGGGTTATTGTCTTGTTGGAAGGTAATCCTTCGGCCCAGTCTGAGTTCCTGAGCACTCTGGAGAAGGTTTTTTCGTCCAGGATATCCCTGTACTTGGCGCATTCATCTTTCCCTCGATTGCAACCAGTCGTTGTCCCTGCAGCTGAAAAACACCCCACAGCATGATGCTGCCACCACCATGCTTCACTGTTGGGACTGCATTAGACAGGTGATGAGCAGTGCCTGGTTTTCTCCACACATACCGCTTAGAATTAAGGCCAAAAAGTTCTATCTAGACCAGAGAATCTTATTTCTCACCATCTTGGAGTCCTTCAGGTGTTTTTTAAGCAAACTTTCATGTGTCTTGCATTGAGGAGAGGCTTCCGTTGGGCCACTCTGCCCTAAAGCCCCGACTGGTGGAGGGCTGCAAGTGATGGTTGACTTTCTACAACTTTCTCCCATCTCCCGACTGACTCTGGAGCTCAGCCACAGTGGATCTTGGGTTCTTTCTTTACCTCCTCTCACTAAGGCTCTTCTCCCCCGATAGTTCAGTTTGGCTGGACGGCCAGCTCTAGAAAGGGTTCTTGTCGTCCCAAACGTCTTCTATTTAAGGAATGGAGGCCACTGTGCTATTGGGAACCTTAAGTGCAGCAGAAATTTGTTTGTAACCTTGGCCAGATCTGTGCCTTGCACAATTCTGTCTCTGAGCTCTTCAGACAGTTCCTTTAACCTCATGATTCTCAATTGCTCTGACATGCACTGTGAGCTGTAAAATCTTATATAGACAGGTGTGTGGCTTTACTAATCAAGTCAAATCAGTATAATCAAACACAACTGGACTCAAATGAAGGAGTAGAACCATCTCAAGGATTATCAGAAGAAATAGACAGCACCTGAGTTAAATATATGAGTATCACAGCAAAGGGTCTGAGTACTTAGGACCATTTGATATTTCAGTTTTTCTTTTTTAATACATCTGCAAAAATGTCAACAATTTTTTGTTTTTCTGTCAATATGGGGTGCTTGGTGTACATTAATGAGGAAAAAAAATTTACTTAAATGATTTTGGCAAATGGCTGCAATATAACAGAGTGGAAAAATTTAAGGGGGTCTGAATACCTTCTGTACCCACTGTATATAGACAGACAATCAGACGAAGACAGACAGACATCGATAGATTAGACAGACAGACGATAGATAGTAGACAGACTGACCGGCGGTAGATATATAGCTAGATAGACGACAATCAGACGATAGAGGATCACAGACAGAGAGCGCATATAGAGACAGACAATCATTTCCCACGAAGCCATACAGACTCCTCGTTAGACAGACAGACAGACGATAAGATAATAGACAGACGAAGACGAAGACAACGAACAATCAACGATAGACAGACAGACATCATACCGATAGACAGACAGACTCAACGCTAGACAGACAGACAGCAGACTCGTCGATAGATATATAGATTATAACAGACATCATACGATAGATCGATATACATAGACGATAGACATACAGAACAACAGCGATAGACAGACAAGCGCTCGATAAGATAGACAGACAGACGGCGATAGATAGATATAGATAGATATAGACAGACAGACAGATGATAGATATATAGACAGACAATCAGACGATAGACAGACAGAAGATAGATAGACAGAGACAATCATACGAAGACCAGACAACAAGCATACGATAACAGACAGACAATCGACGATAACCAGCCGACAATCAACGATATAGATAGACAATCAGACGATAGATAGATAGACAATCAGACGATAGACAGACAAACTTATAAAGAAAAAACAAGTGGGCTCCTCCAAAGTCCACGGTATAGTTCGAACACCGTATCGAATAGAATAGACATACAGACAGACAGATAGATATATATCAGACAGACAGACAGACAGACATACATATGATAGATAGATAGATATACACACAGACATAGATAGATCGTCAGTCAGATCGATAGATGATATCGTAGATAGATAGATAGACACACAGAGATAGATAATAGTCAGTAGATAAAATAGCAAGCGGTGCTCGTCGGGGGAGGCAGGGGAGGCACAGCTTCCCCATAATTTTGAGGTGAAAATGGGAGGAGGACGATTTAATGTTAATAAAATTCACAATTCATTTTAGTTCATGTCTCAGAATATGTGTTTTTTTGTTTGTAATTTCACAGTTGTAATACCATAACGTGAAAGCGCCGGTTTTCTATCGCGAATGTGCCGAATCTGCTAAAGTGATTACAACCGCTAATGAAAGAGAAGGGGATGGGGAGGCTGGGGGAGAGGTGAGCTCTCGTGCCTCTGTTGGTAAAAAAATTAGCCAATCAGCATCGAGTGTTAAGAAAAGAACCCTCGCAAGGGAGGCTAGCCTCCTTCTGATATCAACCAATCATCAGAGACGTAAATTACGTGATATTAGTTTGAACGTCTGGCGCTGCGCTGATAATGTACCAAGTACTTATGATGAGTAGCAATATTGAATATTTGATGCCAACAGATGTACCAAGCTGTCATTCAAACAGTATATATACACATTTAGGGAAAACAGACTAAGCTGGATACAGGCTACAGCAGTCAACTTAATTACATGGCGCACAGGCCGCTCTCTGAACCCAGACTTTTAAGAAGGTGGATGTTTGCCCAAGGATAGGCCCCGGTAAGTGAAATTAGATTATCTGCTGGGCTTTATGTCGTTTTCTTTACGTTTTCTGCTAAAAGCAACCAAAAAGCCATTAATTGTTTATAATAATAATAATAATAATAATTGACAGGGATCTCCAGACCAATATAATTAGTGTGCCTCCTCTTTTTTTAAAACCCACGAGCCGCCACTGATAGACAGACAGACAGAGAGACACAGACAGATGCTAAATAATAGCATGACAGACAGACACAGATAGATAGATATATAGATAGACAATAGATAATCGATAGATAGACAGACAGACACAGATAACAGACAGACAGAGATAGATAATAACAGAACACGACGATAGATAACGATAGATGATATACAGACACAGAGAATAGACAATCGATAGACAGACAATAGACAGCACAGAATAGTAGATCAACAGTTGATAGATAGATAGGTAGATAGATAGACAGACAGACAGAGAACAGACAGACAGACTGACAGACAGAGATAGATAGAAAGACAGACAGACAGAAACACAGACAGAAAGACAGACAGACAGACAAACAGACAGACACAGACAGACAGACAGACAGAGATATACAACTGATCAGACGATAGATAGACCGACAGACCAGATATATGGATGATAGATAGACAGCAGATAGAGAGCTAGATAGATAGATAGACAGACAGACGGATAGATAGATGATAGATAGATAGATATAGATAGATAGATGATATATATAGATAGATGATAGATAGATAGACAGAAAGACAGAAAGACAGACAGACGGATAGATAGATAGATAGATAAATACATACATAGATATATGATAAACAGACAGACAGACGGATAGATAGTATAGATAGACATACAACAGACACAGACTGCTAGTATAAATAGATAGATAGACAGCAGATAGACTACACAATAAATAGATAGATCAGATAGATAGATAGTGATAGACAACGGTATAGATAGTAGACCGACACAGATAGATAGATAACAAACAGACAGACAGAGATTATATAGATAGATATACAGCCTCAATAACAGACGACAGGATAGATAGATCACGATAGATAGATCAGACAGATAGATCGATGACAGACCAATAATAGATAGACAGACAGACCATAGATGATCAATAGACAGACGACAGACAGACAGAGATGATAGATACCGACAGATACTATAGATAGATAGATCAGAACGTAGATAGATCAGACAGACACCGATCGATAGATAATAGATAGATAGACAGACCGACGACAGAGATAGATAGATAACAGATAGATAGACAGACAGACAGGATAGATAGATAGACGATAGTAATAGATCAACAGATAGATAGATAGACGACACAGATAGATAGATACAGACATACAGATAGATAGATCATACGACAGACAACAGACAGACCAGATAGATCTATAGTATGACACCACCCAAACACAGACTGAAGATAGGACAGATAGAATCGACAACACACAGACTGATAGATACAGACACGTATATAGACAGACAGACAGCCAGACACATCTAGTAGATAGATGATAGAATAGACAACAGCGATGATAACAGATAGTATCAGACGGAAGACAGACGTACACAGATCATAAACACATAACAGACGGATAGATAGATAGACAGCAGACAGACAGAGATAGATAGATAGATAGACAGACAGACAGACAGAGATAGATAGATAGATAGATAGATAGATAGACAGACGGATAGACAGACAGACACCAGATAGATCGACAGACAGACAGCGGATTATAATAGACAGACAGACGAGATAGAATAGATATATAACAGACGACAACAGAGTATATAATAGACAGATAGATAGATAGACAGACGGATAGATAGACAGACACAGATAGATAGATAGATAGATAGTATACAATACACAGCTGACATACGCAGACAGACAGACAGACAGACAGACAGATAGATAGATAGATAGATAGATAGATAGACAGACAGAGATAGATAGATAGATAGATCAGATAGACAGACAGACAGACAGACATAGATAGATAGATAGATAGACAGACAGACAGACAGTTAGACAGATAGATAGACAGACAGATATAACTGAATGCCACTGATCTCTGAGTCAGAATGACCCGCTAAACACCACTGATGGGTAATCCATGAGAAGCTTTCAAGAGATTATGCCATGAGCGATATTATGCAGCTGCTGCTTGTGAAGAGCATCTGAGGACTGTGGCGTCACATCCTGTGTGCAGATCACCATTCATTGCGCTCTTCACGTAAACACTGATGCTCGCTCGGTGTCCGTCGTTTAGCGCCGAGCGAAAGCGGAACGCTAGCGTTCGCGTTATTATTACAGCGAGGGACCACAGCGAAGCATGTAGCGAGGACGCGTCTGTGGCGCCACGTGCTGGTAACTCCGATCGGACTGCGACCTGTTCGCTAATAAAGCGGGACGCGGTCGTGGAATGAGGCCATTGCGCGACATCTCTCCGCGCAGCAGCTGGTGTTTGATGGACGCTCGGCGCAGTGAAGGATGAACAACCGCGAATATCAGCAAATCGATCCGCAGGCGCTCGCGACGCCTCCGCCCGAGCACATGCCCAAACGAGCCCGGAGGAGATGGGAGGTGTTCCCCGGGAAGAACCGCTTCTGCTGTGACGGACGCGTGATCGTGGCGCGTCAGGGCGGCGTGCTGCCGCTCACACTGGCACTCATCCTGATCACCAGCGGACTCTTCTTCGTGTTCGAGTAAGTGCTGAATACACTGCGGCCACTAGCCCATCTAAGCAAGAAGTGCTGTAGTACAGGACAGGAGAGTCACAGGTGCAGCTCAGGTTTCAGGTAAAAAAAAAAAAATGTCTGTTTACACCTGCTTCAAAATGCCCTTGAATTAGGACGAATGTACATTTAGTCATTTAGCAGATGCTTAAAAGTGACTTACAAATGAGTGTCTTGTTAATTAACATGCTAGAAGCACAGTATTCGGTGCAGTCTCTTGATCTGGAAAGCATCTGCTGTGTACAGATGTCTGTAACCCTGATAGCACATCTATTTGACGTCTGCATCTGCATCTGGAAGATGCATCTTTTAGTGTTTGCTCATCTGCATGCATCTATAGGACGCCTCCTTTCAGATGTCAAATAGACGTCCATGAGATGTCTTTAAGACGTTTATAACTTAGAATGTTTGTAAAACTGACGTCTGAAAGATGCTTTACACTCCTGCTTCAAAATGCCCTTTATTAGACTGTATTTTATTAAAGCTAGATAGATGTCTGTTTTACATGCATTCAAAATCATAAACATCTTAAAGACGTCTGATAGGGAACGTCCAGTAGACATACTGCAGATGAGCAAATACGTCTTGCAGAGGTCAAATAGACGTCTCCTTGATGCACGTGAGAAATTAAAAGTACAGTTCGCTCACTTGTCATAATTAGTTCACCTTCATGTCTTTATAAAATTGCATGACTTTCGTGCGTGGAGGCTAATATAAAGATCTGTCTGTCTGTCCAAACCAGTGCTGGGTAGATTACTTGTAGTCCGTTGTATGGATTACTTGTATTCTGGTACTGATTACAAAGTACATGGCAAAAATTGTAAGTGTAATGTAATGCATTTTACCTTTTAGGTAATAAAATCCGACTACTTTTTGATTGCTTTTAAATCACTGGAAAAAGGTGAAAAAGAAGATCTAATGAATAATGTATTGCTATTTTGTGAAATGTGAATAATGTTATCATGTAAAGACGAGCGCTTTATGTAATCTAATCTAATTACAAATACTGACTACTGATGTTTAAAGTCTGATTATATGTAATCCAGGTTACATGTAATCAGTTACTGCGCAGCTTACTAGAAATCTTATTTTTGGTCTTCACAGAGAAAGAAAGTAGGCTCACCGATATGAACAGTTTTGCCAAAAATTAAAGATTTTATTTAAAAGATATAAAAAACGATACCAAAATTAAAATAACTGATAATTCTTTATTTTTGAAAGCCGATAACCGATATGTTGGCCGATAAATCTATATCCAAATTTTAATATACTTTTTGAGAGCCTGATTACAAAAAAGGTCTCATCATTAAAAGCCACATCCCAAACACTTCAACATAAGCAGCCTAGTTTGAACGGTGTACGTTTTAAAAATATTTTTACTCTCCCATTACCAAATCTAGTCATAAAGTCTTACAAATAAATAAAATAATGCATAATAAGCAAACAAGTCACTGGACAATCATACACTGTAAGAATCAAAGGGGGGGGGGGGGGGGGGGGGTGGGGTGAGCCCATAGATCAAAAAAACAAATAGGCCTCTGCAGCGGACAATATTTAATGATTTGCATTACTAGAAACCCTATGCTTTATGAAAATATAAGAGAAAAACAAGTGTTGTTGTTCTATAATTTTCAATGATTTTGAAAAACGTAACAATTATATACCACTGTTTTAAATAGCAGCCTGTGAGCTGCGCGTGCTGAGCTGAAAGCTGAATGACTGGTAAACGAAGCGTTTTTGCTGCAGCTTATTCAACTCAAGGAAAGCATCCTGAGAATTATCTAATACACATAAACATAATATGACAACGTATATCTGTACAAAGCGCAGTTATTGCCGTCTGTTGATCGGTTGTTGGATGCGCTCCTTCCCATAACAACGCGCTGAACTCAGCAACTAACCAAAATTCACAACGTTGTATTATATAATGTTTCTCACTAGAATGTTATATACCGACATTCCCATCAAGTTATGATGTTGTGCACTGCTGTTGAGCTGCGTGCGCTGAGCTAAGACATCACCTGTAAACTGAAGCGCTCTTTTAACTTAACCCAACGCATTCTATAGAAGAATACATCATAATCATCCATACACAAAATTAATAAAACTACAATTGCCCAAAAGGCTGCAAACGAACAGCGCGCATCTGAAGTGTTTCTGAAGGAAATAATGCATTATTTATCGGCTTTAAGATATCGCAACATTTTCTTATCGGGCCGATACCCATAACAGAAAAAATTAACATTTATCGGCCGATACCGATATGGTGGCCGATATATCGTGCATCCCTAAAGAAAAGGAAATAAAATGAAAGTAGTTCATTTTTAAGTCGAGCATAAACTACATAATGAAGACAATATTGAACTGCAACTGCAAGATAAACAGTAGGTTTCCATTGTGACAACTTACCCCCTTTATGTGACAACATGCCCCCCCCCTCCAGTATAGCTAATTTCTATGGTATATGTACCCTATATGCAGTACCTTAATTGTTCAATTTATAATAATAGTAACTAAATATTCAGTATAGGCATGATTAATGAACTATTATATATTCACTGGAGCAAAACGTGTAACAATCGCCTCCCCGTTCTGATTCGTACAGTATTAGAGATTGTAGTATGAATCTGCATGTCTCTCTCGGGACATTATTTGTATCGAGGCCACTTTTAGGGACTTAATTAACAATGTATGGTTACTTGAATGTGGTTAATCAAACACCTTAATTTTAAAGCTTCCCCTGTGGATGCAGCACATCAAGGAGAAGCCGAGTTGGATTCTAATGTTCAGATCTTTATATTATTATGTTTATTTCCAATGCTCTGCGACACTTTAGACATCAGTTCGCTCGTTCTCTTTATAGGGCGTTTGTTTAGCGTTAGACGTGGGATTGGGAATCCGCGGCGCAGTATTTTAAAGCCTCCTCGTTCCACAATCAGTGTTTTCCTAATTGTGGCGTTGTGTGGTTCCAGCTGCCCGTTCCTGGTGGAGCACCTCACCAGCTGCATCCCGGCCATCGGAGGGGTCCTGTTTGTGTTTGTGATCATCTCTCTCCTCCAGACCAGCTTCACGGATCCGGGGATTCTGCCCCGGGCCACACCAGAGGAGGCCGCAGACATCGAGAAGCAGATCGGTGAGCGAGCACACATCTCCTCTGGATTACTAGTGCACTCTGTATACTGCATACTGTTATCATCCACAGAAATACATTGGATTGCTTTGCGTTTTTAATCTAGGTTTGGCTAAATGTCTTTTGACAGTTGATTATATGATGAGCTAAGAATGAGATGTCTGATGTTGCTTCTGCTTCATTCGTCACTCTGGATGTGTAAGGTCAAGTCTAGGGCATTGCATTATGGGATAGAGGGCTCAGTGCAGTGTGCTCTGTTGCTGCTATGTATTAGGTCCTCCATATTCATGCATACAGATATAGGAAGAGAATCATGTTATTCCAAATTTTCAACTTGTTTTGCATTCCACTGCGCCTTTCTGTTGTTTTTCTTTGTAAACATGCACTAGATGGATGTCTTCCACTGTTGACTTTGTGTCGTTTGTAGCATATATCGCATAAGAATAATATTATTATTCCTTATAAAAATGTGCCGTTCATGCTAACAAAACGTTCAACATTTAAAAAAAACACATCTGTAGATGTGGAGCTTATAATATGACAAAACTATTTGAATTTGAATTGTGTAAATTTGTGTTATTGCCAAGTGTCATTTAACAAAACTGAATTTTGATGATCTCCGAAAAGTCGAACGAAGCATTTACGCTGACCGGAGCGGACATGTTCGGTTCACTTAGGCTAGTTTTGTATGGCCACAACTAGGGCTGTGCAATATATCGAAATTATCGAAATATCGCAAATGTACGTATCGCAATATGCATATCGCTACAGCTTGCAATATTTGGGGCCATGAACAAAAGACAAAGAGAAAATCACTCACTGCTCTTACCTAAATAACTTTTGTAGCTTAAATAAGAATCAGTGCATATTGAATTCAAAGATTAAATACTACGCAGTGTTTTATTTTTCCTTTTTATTATTCCGTTCCTAAACTCCGGTTAAAATGATTACACTAATGTTAAAATGACATTTTTATGTAATGCTCGCGTAAAACACTAACGTTCACTTTCAGAAGTTGTTGTAGGGGTGCTTTCTTATAGAATCAGCTTTATTCACCGCTTAAGTGTGCGCAAACAGGAGCTCTTGATACATGCATACATACAAATAACCATATATACAGTATATGACACAAGATAGTTATAGAAGTTCACAGAACTGACTCAGCAACAGCTGAGTAAAACATCTGCGCATTTGGCACTTAAAGCATTATCGTATCGAATATCACATTATTTAATGAGTTATCGCATATCGCATTTTTCTTCAATATCGCACAGCCCTAGCCACAACATATTAACTCGTAGAACGAGATCATTGTATGGAGATGATGGCATCCAGGAATCGCCGCGTGGCTGCCGCTTTCTCTCGTAGTGGAAGTGTTTCATGTGGTCTCGGGGCAGGCATGGCCATAGTTAAAGATCGATAGATGACCTCTGACCTACTTTCCGTACGAACTGAATTTCTGCGTATTGAATTTGATGTTCCGAATTTCCTCTTCATCTTGAAAACTTGAAGCTGTATTTTTAAAAACTGGATATCTGCAGTCTAACAATTCAGAACAAAAAATCTGCTGTTTGAAAATATATGTCTATCTAAAAAAAACTGCCATAAATTAAATTGTTAAATTTCAAATGTTAAATAAAAAGTGGAAAAAAAATCAATGTTAAATGCCACATAAAATTCAGTTTTGTTAAATGACACTTGTCAATAATTAAAATAGTATCGTCATATTATAAGCTCCATATGTAGACTTTTTTAAAATTCCATTGCATTGCAATGTGTGTTACGTTTTATATGTAAACTGTGAACAGGTTAAAAAAAAAAAACGGTAGTTTTTGAAATGGAATCATTATTAGTTATCTGACCTGTGTCTGTGTAAAGAATGGGGCAAAGAATCCGTTTGGATTAAGAATTTTGCACGAGTGCGAAAGGTTTCCTAATGCTAATTTTGCATTGGGTTCAAGTTGGTCCCGTGGATGTGCTGCATTGACAATCTGGAAGCTGCTTGGTTTGAAAGACACTTCTGTGTGAGCTTCATATATCACGTAACTATTAACAACAGACGGTCAACCTTTTTGTCTGCAAAAGTTTGTCAAAGTTTCCGCATCTTAAGACATCAAAACCAGCAAAATCTTTTACAAGTTTTCATATTTTACAACATTTTGTAAATTCACAGTCACACTTACCTTTCTGTAGGCAAAATATAGTCGTCTCAGCAGCAGTCCATACGATCTGGAGTTTCCTGTGAGGAAAACCATTGACCGCATGGATTTCACATTGGATTCTAGTTTGTTCAACTTTTAACACTCAAATGTGCCGTGTTGACCAGTTTTGGAAGTGATCTCGGAGTCAGCGAAGTTTCATGCATTACGGCACTAAAATTAATGGAAAAATGGACCTTCTTTGTTTGTAAAATTGTGCAAAATTTTTGCTAATGTGACCATGATTTGGAAAGCAGATCTATAATAATCTAACATTGGTAAACCTGGCATTGTGTGCTATGGATATTGTTGGCCTTTTCCTCCCTCTGTTGTAAGTCCCTTTGGATAAAAGTGTCTGCTAAATGCATAAATATAAATAATAACCATGTTTGAGAGATGTCCCCGAGTCGGTTTGATTTGGGATTTTTATTTTATTTTTTAAATTTTGGCTTCTAACAGAGAAAGCCCCATGCCAAGGCCCTGAATAAGCCTTTGAACTGCCCTGGACGTGCCGCCATCTCTTCTTCTCCATGACAAATAAGAGGACATTCTGTCCTAATTACAGAGGACGGCCCTGACAGGATGATTGTCATGAACACACACTCCCCCAGGACTCAAAATGAGATCTTCACCTGCTCAATAGTAGCACATTCACGTCTGGTTGTTGCAGTGAGAGGTTTGTTTCTCTCTGAAGAAGGTCACATGATTGCGGTGCAGACTCCATTATTTTAGATGTCCTCCGAACAGGAACATAATCTGCCAGTCAGAGAGCTGAAGCGGTGTGCAGTTATTAGTTTTAATAATAATAAAAATGATCATCATAATAAAATGTCTGCTCTGCTCAAGTGGTTCAGCTAAAGTACTGACATGTTTGTGAGGAACTGGGAAATGGAGAAGTGCGTGATGTAGCTTTTTTCTGTGACAGCGTTTTAATATTCTTTTTTTTCTGTTTCAAGATGAATTTATAGCCGTCTGGCTTGCCTTCACCCTCTGACCTTTACTGCAGGCTGCTTCTGGAATAAGGGCTTAGTTTGTGTGTAGTTGTCATGTTTTATATCTGTGATGCATGGTAATTCTGATCTGCAAATTTGCCATTTGCAGTATATCTGTTGCGCTGAACTTAAGTCGAAATTTCAAATCAGAATTGATATCCAAGTGGCAGATATTAAGTCGAGTTTGTTTTTGAGAGCATTTGATATGGTGGCCCATTAGAACACAACGCAATTAAAAAAGCAAACATAAGCTCACAACACAACGAAATGAAGCCACAACATAACGGAAATGCTCCCAACCACTAGGGGGTAGTTGGTCTGTAGAAACGGGCAATTGTGTGCATGTCACGAGTATTCGCGGGCTTAACGCTTTTAACGCTGCTTGCTCCCTGACGTTGTTTCAGTTCGTTATTATGTGGGGATACGCTTGAAAGCTGCCCAGAGCTAAACTGTCCAAATCCAAAATAATATTGATTTATTTTCTGCTCGATTCATGAATCGATACATGAAGATTACCAGGATATCAAAACATTCGGTAAAAACACGTTCATTTAAAAATCGATTACACATATTAAGATCAATCACTTACATTGAGAGTTTCTTGTGGCGTCTGAAGGATGTATCGGTGTTTCTCTGCTAACACTGCTCCCTAGTGGTCAGGAGCATATAGGGCTGATAATGTTTTCATATCAGTCGATATCGATAATTATCACGATAAATGCCAAATTTGTATTTCTTTCAAGTTTGAAGGCAGATTTTTGCTCCAATGTGAAAGTTGTAGAAACCAGACCATTAAACTACTCTTTACGGTCAGAACACGACGACACGCTTCACGGTTTTCAATTCTTTACACTTTTCCAGTCTTTTTTCCTTAAAATAAATATCTTATTAGAAAAAAATAATTTATTAGTTTCTGCACGTTCTAATGAGTAATATTGTTTCAAATCAAGAAACCGGTTTGTGTTGCCTGATAATATTAATAATAGAACTTTTTTTGTCTCTTAGAAATACACATTTAATAGTAGCTTAAGTTAGTTTTTTTTTTTTTTGTTCATTATCAAAATCCGTAATATCTGTAAGTATTGTAGCAACCTCATTTTTATATGGAAATGTATTATTTCTGACTGTTTTTTTTAATAATTTTTTTTCCATAAAGTAGCCATAGTAGCATACATTTTAGATCATGATAATCACAGTTAAAACCATAAATATAGCCCTTCAACCACGGGGGGGGGGGGGGCATGGTAAAAATGTAATATGGCTTTTAGGTATTTGTATGAAAAACAGTAGCTAGTCTAAATAAATTTAGTATAAATGCATAAACGCTATAGCTTAATCACACAAAAAAAATACTGTAATTATATTCCATTACTCCTCCTTCAATACATTTAAAACATGCGAATACCCACATTTCTGACACAATACCATGGTGCAGTTAGTGCTGCTACAGTAAATCTATGGTAAATGATGGCAATTTTGATTAAAAAGTCTTCTAACTGTATCATTGCGCACCGTGTTTCTCCTGTTTGTCAGTGCGGTTTCATCTGGATGTAAACTGAGTTATTTGTGTTCTTTGCTGAATGCAAGCGAACTTTGATCCGAGTGGATAGTTGCGCTCTTTCGTTCCGCCTTCGCCTCATAAACATTATATCGAACGTTTTTTTCGACCTCTTGTTATCGTTTATCGAGGAAATTTATATCGCGCGATAATTATCGTGATCGATTTATCGCCCAGCCCTAGTTGTAGCTTAATTGCGTTGTGAGCTTATGTTTGCTTTTTTAATTTCGTTGTGTTGTGCACTACTGGGCCACCTTAATTTGAGGATCAATCACTGCGTACATCAGCTGATGTGTTTGACTGGGTTGGAATAAAGCATGTAAAAAAACCACACAAACAAAAAGAGTCAAATTCTAGTGCACAGACAGAAAATCACAGATTAGAGGCTGTTCACACATAACGTGTTTTTGCATTCCATTGCACTTCTTTTCCTTTGCGTAAACATGCGCTAGATGGATGTCTTTGACTGTTGCCCTTGTGTTTTTTCCAGCGTCTCGCATGACAAGACCTTCTAAAAACATGCAGTCAAATAAGTTCAGCTTTTTAGGAACGCATCTCTAGATCTTGCTTTTTACCTCTCTAGACTCTCATGGTTTCATATGCAAAATGCTGTGTTGAACGGTCTCTAAGGGGTCATTCACACACAACATGTTTTCACTGTGCTGCTTTTTCACCAAATGCATGTCTTTGACCATTGCACTCACTTTTCACATCTTTTGCAGCTTTCCAAAACTGCAGTACTCTAATTAACAGACGCAACTTTAAATTAAAACTATTATCTGTGGACCTTTTTTTGTATTATTATTTTTATAAATCTTGTGTCTTTAAATGCAAAACTGTGAGACACAGTGTAGTGGAATTAAAGTTTTTAAAAAGTTGTCTTTTAAACATCTTTTTGATTATGTGTCGTGTTTTTAGAACTCCATGTGTGAGACGCTGCAAATGATGCAATGTGTATGTTCACATACAAAAACAATGCAAATTCTTGCAAAATTTGTAATCATATTTTTATAATCCACTTTCATGCATCTGCCATTTTAAATGCAAAAACTCAATGTGTGAACCGTCTCTAAGGGGTCATTAATTTGTGCTTTTTGCTAAATGGGCGTCATCTTTTGCAGTGTTCTTAGATTAAAAGAAGCAACTTAGTTATCTATAGATCTTCATTTTGTGTGTGTGTGTTTTCTTTCTCTTTTTTTTTTTTTGAGAGTGGAGTGGAATAAAAAAAAAAGTGTCTAGAGCAGCAATTTCTTTTTCTTTTCTTTTTTTTCTTTTTTATAACTTTGCCATGTGCCATGGTTTTAGACCATTATGTGCCGTTCGCAAGACTGCAAAAGATGCAACACATGTTTACATAGAAGCACAATGGAAAAAATCAGCACAGTCGTATGACAAAACCTCATTTCGTGTGAACAGTATGCGAGTCTCTGAACTATTAGTGTGCTTTACTGTTTGTTGAGGGGGATCACATTTATTTACATCTGTTGCCATCGTTATAATCACATGTTAGAATAAATTTAGTGTAGGTGTGTGTCTCTGCTTTGATGAACTGGAACACATCTCTGTTTTCATCATGATGGCAGAATATTACAAGAAGGGAGTTTAAAATTAGTTTAGTCGGTATGAAACATAAGGTGGTGTGCATTTATTTAACAGATTATTTTAGTCTGTGACTTATACAACCACAAATCCAACATTAGACGCATCTTTTTTTTTTTCCCTGAGACGTTTTTTTTGCTTGCCTTCTTGCTTAATGCTTTTTATGTAGCATATTGTTAATGTATCTTTTTTGATGTGAGGGGGTGAAAGCAGCACCTTTAAATAACGCATTGCTCTAATGATTACACCAAATGGATATTTTTTCAAGCAGTTCTCCCTTGCACCAGTGTTTTTCTAGTGCGAGTGTTCAACTAATTTCAGCAAACTCTAAAGAGCCTTTAAACATCAGAATAAGAGTTTAGTTGTTTTCTTTAATGTTTGTTATTGAAATTCCTTCCTGACATCTCATCCTCTGCTGGAAATGTGTTTTTCTCTCTGGCAGACAACCCGACGGGCTCGTCCTCATCCTACCGCCCCCCGCCGCGCACGAAGGAGGTCGTCATCAATCAGCAGGTGGTTAAACTCAAGTATTGCTTCACCTGCAAGATCTTCCGGCCGCCGCGCACCTCCCACTGCAGCCTGTGTGACAACTGTGTGGGTGAGATGAGCTTCCAGAAGTGCGCTCGCATGCAGCAAATCTGAGGCTGCTTTTAATGATAATCATTAGTGGCGATTGCTAATGCAAGTGTCATTATCACTATTGCTCATATTAAAGGTTACAAGCTAACATTTAAATTCATGCATCTGGCAGATGCTTTTATCTAAAGCTGCTTACAGTGCACTCCAGGTATGCATTATCAATTCATATCAGCTCATCGGTCTAAGTCCATTAACGTTGTTTCATTCCCTCGGATATAACCGGAGCAACATAGGGCTGCACTATAAATTGAAATAAAAAATGCGATTTGGCTTAGTGGGATAATCAAACTGCAAAGGCTGTAGTTGAATTCAATATATGTGCTGCGTGTTTCCGCAGTATATGTGTTTAGTTACTCGTGAGCAGCTCATTCTCAGTGTTTTCAGCGTCTCGCAGTAAATGCTGCTCCGCATGAACACTCAGCTCTGCGTCTGCTCCTAGTTTGAGTCTCTGTAATGCGCATTTGTGAACGCAACATGTGCCCATCGTCTAGAAGAGCTTCTCAACAAGAGGAGTTTTCTAATCTAAAGCGTTACCAAAACCACATACTTTGAGTGTCTGAAAATGAAACCGAGGTTCAAAACCGTGTGGTTTTATGGCTTTAATGAGGGAAAGAAATACAGTCCCGATGAAGCATTGCAAATGACACAATCAAATTTAAATCGGTTGGTTTCAACAAATGCATATGCCATTGATTAACAACACTGTAGCTCACAGTAGCTCTGTAATTAAGTGCTTGTAATTTTATTAAAAATCAATTCCTCTATAAAGAAGATTAATCATTTTTTACTTGATTTTGTACTGTACAGGCAAACACTGCTATGTAATGTGGTTACTCCTAACATTCAATATTAATTGCCAGTGTGTTTATTGTGTGCAGTTTTCACACTCCTCTGCTTGTGCATCCATGTAGGATGTTATCTTTCTCAGATTTAGCGGTGTTATTTATAGCGTTAGGTTTATGAAGCCGGTTTGAAGCGGTGTGCGTTTTTGGCTTGATCTCTGAAGTTCTCACTTGTTCTTAAGCCAGCAGCCTTTTTAATTCCTGCTGTAATAAATCACGAGCTGTGTGACGGCCCGCTGTCGTGTGTGTTTGACAGAGCGCTTCGATCATCACTGCCCCTGGGTCGGCAACTGTGTGGGAAAACGAAACTATCGCTTCTTCTACACCTTCATCGTCTCACTGTCTTTCCTCACGGCCTTCATCTTCGGCTGTGTAACCACACACCTGGCTCTGAGTACGTGTCATTTCATTTTCCTTGACAACTCTTTGTGTATCTGTGAGCTCAAACAAATATATACGTCGCTGAGTGGTGTGTGAATTTAACATGGGTCCAGTGAGGTCATGTCACTTTCCAGTTAAGAGATTTGTAACCAGAGTAGTTCTAAAAAGGGAAGTTAGAGACATTTACAATGTTACAAAAGATTTCGATTTCAAATAAATGCTGTAGTATCCTAAAAAAAAAAATCCTAGTTGATCACGCTTTTCCTAAAAATGCTAATAATAAAAGATAATAATCAAATGTATTCGTGAGCCCCCCCCCCCCCCCCCCCCCCCCCCCCCCCCCCGCCCCCCACAGACCCAGTAAATCAGCATATATTGGAATATGATTCTAAAGGATGCTGTCCCCCCCTGTGACACTTGAAGGACTGCAGGAATTGATGAAAAGCAGCTTTGAGCACAGAAATCACTAATACATTACAATAGTGGTAAAGAAACGTGTATATAGGTTTATTTCACAATATTACTGTTTTTACTGTAAAAATTATACCAACCAAAATCTTTTGTATAATAGTGGCACTTACTTCACGAGGTGCATCATGGGATGTGTTTGAACAGCACTGAAGGAGTTGTTGGTTTTTAAAAAAGAAAATGCAATATAACATTGTTCCAAATTGGAACAGTTTAGACAAAACTAATTTCCAGTTTTGAAGCATAAACCATTTAATTGAGTTAGATGTGTCCAGATAACAGACTGGTAGTGTTTACATCAGCTCTTTTTAATCGAAGAGTTGGTCTGTTTGCACTCTGCTGTATTTCTAAAGGCAAGCACAGATGCCAAATGAGATGATGAGAGGCCATGTGAATCTCTTATTGGACCTAAATGGCTTAAGATCTGATAAAAGCTTTTAGTGACTAATGCTCTCTTTTATAGGGTCACAAGGAGGAAATGGGTTGGTTTTCGCTCTCCAAGCGAGTCCTGCCAGATATCCTTTCATTTGTTGTTTGAGTTCAGATGTTTAACTTGCAAAAAGTCTGTTATTGCCGTAAAGGAATGTGCTGGGTTAAATACAAGTGAAGTTCAATGAACAAGAATTGACACCGAAAATGTCAGCTTGTGCCTCAGTTTATAAAAACAAATGAAAATTGGGTTTGTAGTAACGTGCTTACAATGTGAATCTATGGGGCAAGTCATACTGGGAAAAAAAACAATGTAAAATACAGTATTTGTGATAGTATTATGTAGCTAGTATAGTCATAGCGGTTTTTACAATGCACATTTGAGTGCCTCTGAATGCAATTGTTCCAGCCACCCAAATGTCACATTTCTGCTTTAAACACTTCTGTATGGAGTACCGCACATGACATGTGGGTGGGGTAGATATTATGGCTTTATTTCCTTCATTTTAGTTAAATCATGGCCATATTGTACTGATTCATTCCCTTTAGTTTAGTTCAACTGTGGCAGTGATTTAACTAAAACAAGGGAATGAATTCCTAATCCATGGCCATAATATATGTTTTTCCCTCTGCGTGTCATATGCAGGGCTCAACACTTTGGTGCACTTTCATTATAAGTGCAATGTTTGTACAAACCAAGGGACTAATCAACTCAAAATGATGCTGTTGATCAAGTTATATTTAGCCCAGCATATTCCTGTACTGTGTGCTGTTAATATTCATTATTGGTGCAAACTCTGAAGTTTTCCTTTACTTTCTCCACTGCTCTTGAGTTAGTGGTTTGCTTCTTTTCAGTTTGGTCCATTTTGGGCCTCTCAGGCTTCCATACATACCTGGTAGCTGCAAATCTTACTACCAATGAGGATGTAAGTGTTTTCCTTTCATAACTTAAGAGGTGTAAAAGTGTTTTTTACCTCATACACTCAAAAATTTAGGCCTTAATTTAAAATAATTTATATGTAATTCAAATACATATATCTACCATTTGAATTGCACTGCTTTGTCATAAATTAATACACTTTGTGATGCTTATATTTGTTAGTCATACATAAAAAAACATCATGGCACAAGTGTTACATTCATAAATAATTGTTTTCAAAATTCTTGATTCAAAATAATTATTTAAATTGCTTAGAATCAGCATAAATCTGTTAATTGTAAAAACAATTAATTCAGTAAAAATTGATTTGTTTTGATGACGTTTAAAATTAGTAATGATTAGTTGTGAAACAAGCAATATTCGGTTAGATAAATTTATGAGATTGACACAAACTAGATTTATTGAGCTGAATTAAATATATAAATCTGGTTAGTTTGTATTTAAAACGCATTCAGTTTTACTAGTACTATTATATAGTACTATTATATAAGTCTTACAGTTTGATTTATGTATGACTGAATTAGTTTTATTAGATAAAACTGCATAATCCAAATGAGATGGATGACAATACAACCAATTACGGAAACACGCTGCAAATACTGACAATACATCAAATTACGGAAACACGCTGCAAATACTGACAATGCATCAAATTACGGAAACACGCTGCAAATACTGACAATACATCAAATTACGGAAACACGCTGCAAATACTGACAATACATCAAATTACGGAAACATGCTGCAAATACTGACCAAATACTGACAATACATCAAATTACGGAAACACGCTGCAAATACTGACAATACAACCAATTACGGAAACACGCTGCAAATACTGACAATACAACAAATTACGGAAACACGCTGCAAATACTGACAATACAACAAATTACGGAAACACGCTGCAAATACTGACAATACAACAAATTACGGAAACACGCTGCAAATACTGACAATACAACATCAAATTACTGAAACGCGCTGGGCCGATACTGGGGTGGGGGGGACAATCATCAAATTACTGAAACTACGGTGGCAAAATACTGACAATACCTCACATTACTGGAAAAGCGCTTGCGATATGCTGACAATACACCCAATTACGGAAACCGCTTGCAAATAACTGACGATTGCATCAAATTACGGAAACATGCTGCAAATACTGACAATACATCAAATTACGGAAACACGCTGCAAATACTGACAATACATCAAATTACGGAAACACGCTGCAAATACTGACAATACATCAAATTACGGAAACACGCTGCAAATACTGACAATGCATCAAATTACGGAAACACGCTGCAAATACTGACAATGCATCAAATTACGGAAACACGCTGCAAATACTGACAATGCATCAAATTACGGAAACATGCTGCAAATACTGACAATACATCAAATTACGGAAACATGCTGCAAATACTGACCAAATACTGACAATACATCAAATTACGGAAACACGCTGCAAATACTGACAATGCATCAAATTACGGAAACACGCTGCAAATACTGACAATGCATCAAATTACGGAAACACGCTGCAAATACTGACAATGCATCAAATTACGGAAACACGCTGCAAATACTGACAATGCATCAAATTACGGAAACACGCTGCAAATACTGACAATGCATCAAATTACGGAAACACGCTGCAAATACTGACAATGCATCAAATTACGGAAACACGCTGCAAATACTGACAATGCATCAAATTACGGAAACACGCTGCAAATACTGACAATGCATCAAATTACGGAAACACGCTGCAAATACTGACAATGCATCAAATTACGGAAACACGCTGCAAATACTGACAATGCATCAAATTACGGAAACACGCTGCAAATACTGACAATGCATCAAATTACGGAAACACGCTGCAAATACTGACAATGCATCAAATTACGGAAACATGCTGCAAATACTGACAATACATCAAATTACGGAAACACGCTGCAAATACTGACAATACATCAAATTACGGAAACACGCTGCAAATACTGACCAAATACTGACAATACAACCAATTACGGAAACACGCTGCAAATACTGACAATACATCAAATTACGGAAAAGCGCTGCAGATACTGACAATACAACCAATTACGGAAACACGCTGCAAATACTGACAATGCATCAAATTACGGAAACATGCTGCAAATACTGACAATACATCAAATTACGGAAACACGCTGCAAATACTGACCAAATACTGACAATACATCCAATTACGGAAACACGCTGCAAATACTGACAATGCATCAAATTACGGAAACACGCTGCAAATACTGACAATGCATCAAATTACGGAAACACGCTGCAAATACTGACAATGCATCAAATTACGGAAACACGCTGCAAATACTGACAATGCATCAAATTACGGAAACACGCTGCAAATACTGACAATGCATCAAATTACGGAAACACGCTGCAAATACTGACAATACATCAAATTACGGAAACACGCTGCAAATACTGACAATACATCAAATTACGGAAACACGCTGCAAATACTGACAATGCATCAAATTACGGAAACATGCTGCAAATACTGACAATACATCAAATTACGGAAACATGCTGCAAATACTGACAATACATCAAATTACGGAAACACGCTGCAAATACTGACAATGCATCAAATTACGGAAACATGCTGCAAATACTGACCAAATACTGACAATACATCCAATTACGGAAACGCGCTGCGAATACTGACAATACAACCAATTACGGAAACACGCTGCAAATACTGACAATACAACCAATTACGGAAACACGCTGCAAATACTGACCAAATACTGACAATACATCCAATTACGGAAACACGCTGCAAATACTGACAATACAACAAATTACGGAAACACGCTGCAAATACTGACAATACAACAAATTACGGAAACACGCTGCAAATACTGACAATACAACAAATTACGGAAACACGCTGCAAATACTGACAATACAACCAATTACGGAAACACGCTGCAAATACTGACAATACATCAAATTACGGAAACACGCTGCAAATACTGACCAAATACTGACAATACAACCAATTACGGAAACGCGTTGCTATACTGTGAACAATACACCATTACGGAACTTCTTGCCAATTAACTGACAATCCATCCAATTACGGAAAACGCGGCTGCGAATAACTTGACAATCAACCAATTACGGAACTGCTGCAATCCTGGAACAATACAACCATACGAAAAACACGCTGCAAATACTGGACCAAATACTGACAATATCATCCATTATTACAGTAACGCGCTGCAAATACTGACAATACATCCAATTACAGAAACACGCTGCAAATACTGACCAAATACTGACAATACATCCAATTACGGAAACACGCTGCGAATACTGACAATACAACCAATTACGGAAACACGCTGCAAATACTGACAATACAACCAATTACGGAAAAGCGCTGCAGATACTGACAATAGCTGACACTACATCTCTATTACAGAAACGCGCTCGGAGCTACTGACACACAACTCATTACGGAAACGCGCATGCAAAGACTGTAATACAACCAAATACAGAAATGCTCTGCAAACACTCACAACACAAACAAATACAAAGTATTTGGTCACGTTGTGCGTATTTGTCAAGGCATTTCGTAGTTAGTTTTTTTAGTGCTGGTGATTATTTGCAGCACGTGTGTTGTCCAAAGCCTAGATGAGATGTGTTTTCTATTTGGCTTGTTGTAAAGTTTGAACAGATTGACTCTCTCTCGGTGCACCACTCGAAAAATACATACAAATACATTATTTTTGTTATTTTTATTATTATGATGTAGGCCTAAATATTTCATGGATTGTATGTGTATTTTTGTGTCCATATTACAGATTAAAGGCTCCTGGTCAGGGAAAAGTGGAAATGAGGATGTTGGAAATCCTTACAGTTACAACAGCATTGTCAAAAACTGCTGTTCTGTGCTCTGTGGACCCATGCCACCCAGGTGAGACGTGTATATGGTCTCCAGTGTACCAGTAAAAACTATATCCACAATATGAAGCCTCTGTTTATCACTGTGGCTTTGTTGTAATTCCTTTGCCCCCTCTCTTGTCTTGTCAGTTTGATTGACAGGCGAGGCTTTGTGCCCTCTGATGACTCCGTCCAGACCAGTCCTGTGGAAATCGAACTCCCGGCTGCTAAAAACGACAGAAACATGGTAGGAAGGGCAGTCACCTCAGGCCGACCTCCTCCTCCTCCTCCACCCCCGGTCGTAACCCTACAGCAACCTGACATCTCCATTCAGAGCCACTCGACAGCCTGACTTCCTGTGTCTGATCCAAAGCCAGCATTTTCTCCTCTTGCCGCGTTGTTTGATGCGTTTTGGCATGGGTCGCACCCTTCATTTAGATGTCAGACAGCGTTCGGCTCCCTGGGCTGCAGCCAAGTGCGGCTGTCTCAGATTTGTTTGGTGTTGAGGAGAGCCGTTACGGCTGTGGTCAAAGTCACATATATAGATGAGATTTGTGTTGTTTACTTTGAGTTTGAAAGGGAAATAAATGTTTATGTGCTTATTCTCTATGGTTTGGCTCCCTCGTAGATCAGTGGGTTGGAGTGTTTACAGAGCAATGGGTGTAGCCGTTGTGTTATTTTGCACAACTGTGCATCTTATTACAAAAAAAGGAAATGAAACTTTTGACTTCCTGTGACACTAGGTAGAATTCACAGTTTGTGAGCAGGAAAGACGCTGTAGTTTCAGGTGATGGTGTTTATTTTTGAAGCTCTTCGATGGTTGAAAGACTTGTGCGATTATGACGCACAATGGTGCTCTTGAAAAACATCAGAGTATAAGCAAACCTCTCACAAATGTTGTTTATTTTTCATCAATTTATTAAAGTTGTTTGTTTTTAGTATAATCTGAGCATGTAAAAAGCTGTTGTTTGTTTGTATAATTCAGGTTGTTTGGTTCAAACAAACAAGCAACTTGTTTGTTTTTAGTTTTTGTGTTTTCTTGTGGCTGTTTATCAACTTACATGTGCCTTGAAGTTTTTTCAGATCTTTTTGGTTTATACTCCGATGTTGAACTTGTCACCAAAACAAAAGTGCCTCTCATCAGTGAACAAACAAACAAACCAACAGCTAACAGCTCTAGTGTTTATGTACATTTCTTTGGTTGTAACGTGGCGGAAAAGTCCACGCCATCCTGTTTTATGAAGTCAAAAATAAATAGCTATGGTGAATATGACTTCTATTAAACTATGGAAAAATATCAGTTTGATTTACGGGAAAAAATGCAGGTAAAGTTAATAAGGTGCTAATGCATCTCTGCACAGTAACCAAAGTACACTCACTTGATGTGTGCATGTGCATATATTGTGAAATAGTTTGCATGTGATATGAAAATTTCCCTATGGGATTTTACTTATTATGAATGCATATTTTTTTAAATGAAGAACATTGCTGACATTTTGTACTTTTGAACATATCTGTGCTTGTATATATTGAAAATGCATTTTAATGTTAAATAAATATTTTTCAAACTAAACCACAGAATTCTTGTCCTGCATGCATATTTGTTGTTTTGAGTATGTAGGTATCAAGTTGTTTGTTTACTCACAGTTGTGTATGTTTTCCTGGCATGTTCTGATGCGTTAGTGCACATTAGTGCTGTTACACTTATCGGTCTTCGCACATTAACCCTTGTCCTCTGTATGTGTGTGTGTGCATGCGTGTTTAGGAGAAAGATTGCCTGGATTTCGCCCTGTCTTGTGCCGGCTGATGGTTCAGTGGGCAGAAGTAGGGGATTGTGGGGAGGTTGGTAAGACTCAGGCGGGTGTTTGGGGCACACTGATAAACTCCTGTAGGTGGCGTCACATTGGCTCCACATGCTTTCGGTCTGCATGCTGCCTGAATGAGTGCTGCTGCCAGAGCTAATAGTGCTGATGCTCGACGGCTGATGTTTTACAGCATCAGCACACGATCAGCACTGCTCCTCCTCCTCCCATTCTGACCACTAACCACTATTTCATGTTTCGTTTGTGTATATATGTTTTGAGTCTGGTTATGTTTTGAGTTGTGTTTTCAGTCTGGTTAAGCTGTAGTATAATGCCATGGACCAAAATCTTAAAGGGAAATTCATCCAAACATAAAAGTCATGTTTATGCCCTCGTGTTGTTCCAAATCCTTATGTGGATAACAAAAGGAGATGTTAAGCAGAATGTCCAAGCTCTTGTTTTCCATACAATGAATGCATGTTCAAGCTTTACAGTCCTTGTTCCTGTAAAGTTATCATTAAAATAAATTCAGTAAGTCAAAATGATCTAGCAGTAAGATCTATATTTTGAGGCCAGGCGATAGCTTTGTGGGAGGAACAAAACAAAAAACATTATTCACACTTTTAAGTTTTAAGTGCTTTAGATCATATTATTGATTCATTATTTATTACAATATGCATCTTTAGTTACACATTGTCATATGAGAATAGTCAGTAAATAGATTGACGTTAGTTATGTTCTGGTTATTTCAAATTGGACCTAACAGAAAATGTTGTGGTTCAGTAACGAAAGTCAGACTGAGAGAGTCTTTTTCAAACCACTAGGCGGATCGAAACCGTTTTGTAAATCTTTTTGGTTTATTCATTAAATGAACTGCTTGTTTTGTCTGAAGCTTGGAAAGCGCCGCTAATTTCTTCTGTCTCGACACAAAAATAATTACTTTCGTTTTTAGGCAAACAAGCCTGAAGACGGCTAAAATTGCTCGCAAATTGCAGCCAGTCATTTGTTCATTCATATTAAATAAAAAATAAAATAAAAACATTTCTGCACGATAAACACCATATTTGTGAAATAAGTTAAATCATCACTCATCTTCCCGCAGGGGGCAGTCTTTTGAGTTGGTTGGGCCGTGTGTGTTCTGGCAACTGATATGATGTCCAGTGTTGCCAGATTGGCTCAATGATTTTAAGCACAAAAGCTCTTTAAGACCTGCACACTTCAAGAAAATCCCAGCCATTACATTCAGCTCTTTCACTTTTTACTGTAGCTACAACTTATATTTATGACACTTTTACATAGTGATCACTTGAATATGCAGCTACAAATTGAAAATCTGATTCCTTAGTGTTAAAAACCCATCACTCATGAATCATCATGTCTGCCTTCTATAGGCAAATTTGTTACGTGCCTATAAAATGTAAACATTATAAACTGCCAAACTGTTTCCAAACTAGCCCAAATTTTGTCCACCCCCCAAGCCAATTTTGACCCACACAATCAAACCCCAATCTGGCAACACTGGTGATGTCAGCAACAGGGGGTGTGGCTTCTTATGTTGTTCCACACATGAGCAGGGGCCAAGTTTGAATGTTTACAAACAACAACTTAAAATGTTTGCATAGTGGACCTTTAACCTTTAACATGCGCGGATTGCGTGGTGCTTGTTGCGTGCAGCAGGAGACACCGGTGCGCAGTGATTAGTTTTTTTTTGTCACATTTGCGGTTAATTAGTCTCATTTTAGAGCCCTTGTTTTTTTTTTGTGCAGCACATCTACTGCTAAACATCTCCTTTAATGTATGGGAGCTAAAAAAAAAAAAAGATACGTTTGTACAGGGTGAGTACATAACCATATAATTTTAATTTTTCAGTGAAAAACCCTTTAAGATAGTATTTTGTCTAATCTGTTCTGATTTGACTCCTCATCTGTAAGTCTCATGATTTTGCTGCTGTTAATTTCCATTGTTTTCTCCTAGCACAAGTTATACGAGCACTTCAATATGACTCAGTTGGTAATATTTAGTTCTATATAGCAGAAGAAGAATCATCTGCATGAGTCATCAGTGATGCTGATATCTGGTTGGCTGTAGCTTTACTGCTCAGCTATATAAGCTTTTCCTTTTAAACCACCTCAAAATATTTTACTTCCACTCTTTCTAACGTGAATCTACTTCATTTTTTGTCTTTGTCACACCCATTCCTTTATCCCTGGTTCTTCATTACCATCATAACCCTCCATCTATCTTTCCCATCTCCCTCCACAGTGCACACAAGGAACCAAAGGTCTGCTGGAAACGGCCTCTCGATCTCCTCTGCTCACAAGCTCCTGTCCGCAGGCCAAATCTCAAACCGTGCCGGCCGTCTTGGAGACTCTTCCAGAGATCATCTCGTCACCTGCCCCTGAGCCGCCCAAGACCGCTGGAGGACGCCAGTCGACCAACACCCCTCACAAACATCACTCCCACCACAGATCCAAGGCAAAACAAACCACTCATCACACCCACAAGACCTCCAACTCCTCTCCGAGACCTCATCACAGCCACAGTTCAGGACGGAAAGACTCCAAGAACAGAGACCCAAAATTCAGTTCTCTGCGCTGAGCAATCGGACCTGCAACGTCCTGTGATGGTGCATGTTAATGCATTTCTTGGATTATTTGAGTTTGTCCTCATGAGATTGATTGATTGATTCATCGAGTTTTGGTTGTGACTTTAAACAAATAGGTATGATATTGCCAGAAAGATCTCCAGGTTTACGAAACTGGCGGCTGTATTATTCTTCTGTAGAGGAATACCATCAACTCTGCAACCTGGAGAGCAAATATGAAGTATTGAATTCCTTTAACAGATTGATGACTGGAAAACTGGAAAAGTGTTTCGTTATAAACAAGCACAAAGGTCTCAAGAGTGAACTGAAGAGCAATTGCCTTTAAGACAATTGCCAATCTTAACAGTGAGTTCCAAAATGAGCTTCATCAGAACAGCAATAATGGAACAAGAACACTGTCGTCCTCAATGTGGACATGAACTCTGGGATCCATTTCTCTGGCCTCTTTTAGGTCTCATTGGGGATGCATTGGTCAAGCTTCAATAAGCAAAGAACCAATTGTCTTTATGCAAAAAATAAGAGCATGCCTGGAGAATATAGCTCACAATCATTCTTCATCCGTCATAGGGCTGCACGATGAGTTGTATTATACTCATGATCACGGTTTCTGCCCCTCTCGAATTTTTGATAGTTGCCCCTCTTTGAAAAAGTTTGCGATATTTTCCCACTGGTAATTTGTCCTGAAAACGTTTAAGTTGTCATTTGGGTTATCATACATTGGTATCAAGACTCCACTAGCATTCATTGTTGTGGTTGCCAGATGTCAAGAGTTTAAATCCCCCCCAATCATAGCTCTTTTCATGAATTGATACATTTTCTGACCAGTGGTTTGCTTAATCAGTGTTGCCAACTTAGCGACTTTGTCACTAGATTTATGAACTTTTCAGACCTTATTAGCTTTTTTTTTTTTGAAAACGTCCAATTATTGTATTATTCTAATACAGATTTGCGCAAATCTTTTGCGATAGATAAAAAACTATTGCGAAATGACGGTGTTTCCATTAACCAATGTTATGTGACTAAAACAAATTTTTCCTCTCGCGATAAGTCATCGCGATGGATGTTGATAGGTTTATGTATATCGTAGCCACCGCACTAGTCATTATTTTTAGAAGGAGACAGAGGCGTTATCTTTAGCGAAGCATCGTGCTGTGGCGCGACTGGTATAAACACGAGCACTGACTAAAGTGGCCGTGATCAGCTCGAGTGGCTGTGTCAGAGCCGTAACGCGCCACAGACGCGTGCAGTGTAAATAAGGGGTTATTCAAGCATTAATGGCAAGGAAAGCCCTTTATACTTGAGAGCGGGCCACAATGAGGTGCTTCCTTGGAGGTTATAGTCCCTCAACGAATGATCATGTGATTTTTACGTACGCCATGTGACCTGTAAAAACTTTCCATTGGAGTTTTGCGAATATTCCTTTTCGAATTGCCTGAAAAACCACCTCATGCGAGTGTATAAAATGTTTGCGATACATGGGAGTGTTTGCGCAATTGACATGTTTCCATTGAGCTTATTTTCGATTTGCCATTTCAGGTTGCTCAATTTGAAGGCTAATGGAAATGCAGCTACTCTCGACAATTCTAGCGACTTTTTGGACAGACTTTAGCTACTTTCCGAGACTACTTTCAATTGAAAATAATGGGCAACACTAATCTTCCCAACTAGGCAACCATTCACACACGCTTTCTCTACGTTACGGAAAAAAGCACTTTTGAGCTGAAAACACCGGTTTAGCGATCTCTGAGATATTCTGCTCAAATAAAAGTTGTGTTTTCTTTCACGCGGTCGTTTGTGCTGTTTGCAGCAGCTAAATCTGCAAGGAAACCATGTGAGTTGACATTCTCTTGATTTGTGCTTAAATGAAAGTGCAATAATTCTGATGAAATGTAAAAAAGAGACAAAGACAATATTATATTGTGGAGTAAAATAATCACGATCAACCATTTCACCATTATCATGCAGCCCTGATCCATCATGTTGAACAAGAATCTTCTCACCAGTAATTCATTATTTTCCCAAAGGACTTCAGCATGATTTTGTAACATATTGTGTTTGAACATGGTATTAAGTGTGCACAAGCACCTGCTAATGTGGATGAGATGAAACCTCCGAGTTCCCTGATCACCGTGTTGAAGATTTAGTTGAAAAGTTAACTGGTTAATCTGAGTGTTTCTCTCTAAACTTCGTTACGTCTGCTGTTCTTCACGTTGCATTCCTGACCCACTGCTTTCTATCAGTAATTAGTAAAGGAACAGTCTTCATGCACTAACTCTCAATGCAACAATATTGTAATGTTTTAGTTCTTCATCGTTGGACTCATGTGCTACTGTATGCGTGGACACTTTGTGTTCGAATGGGAATGTGGGTGTTGTATTGTTTTCCAGGTTTTGACTTGATATGCAAACTGAATGTTATTTATGAATGCTGAAATTGATCCTCTGTTTCTCAAGACCTCTGCAACATTTGCACAAATAAATACAAAGTACTAACAGGCCAGTCTGGAATTTGTCATGCATTCTGCTGCCTTATAAACGTCAGACGTGGTGCGCATACATTTTCTAGTGTGCTTCTGAATGCCAGAGTAAGTGTGAGGAAATATGTGTTATTACCATGTGAGAGGAAATATCACTTGGCAATTCTGATATTCAGGATTTATGGATTTAAAAGTGTACTAGAGCTATGATCAGAACAGAATGTTAGCCTGCTGCATACTAATCCACTTTGGCATACTTTTAAAAAGAAATACTCCACACTAAATACAGACCAAATGTTATGTCTTGAGACAATTATAGGCTGCATTTAAAAATGTATTATAGTTTACATTTATGTTAACCCTCTGGTGCTCCTTATTTGGGAGTCACACTTGTGGTCTTCACGGTCAACCCCAGTAAAATCAATGTAACATATTTGTTAAATAATATTTTGTATTTTGAAATAATTTCATGGTACTAATTAATATTTATGCAACAATTATGATCAATTTCGTCCCATTTTTTTTTACAAAATATTTTTTATATTACTTTTCAATGAATGCAGTATTTCATGTTAAAATAGAGTCAATGCCTTTAAAATCCAATTTTTTGAAGCCAAATTAGTGCCATCTGGTGGGACTAAAAAAAGAGGTAACACTTTACTTGAAGGGGTGTGCATAAGAGTCACATGACACCTTCATAATCATGACATGACACCTACATAATCATGACATGTCATGAATTTGAAGGTTTTTTATGCATGTTTATGAAACTGTCATTAAGTGTCATTCAATCAGTTATGTAAATGTTAATGCAAAAAAGAGACATTGTTTGAGATGTCTTTGTTATGGCTATGGTTAGGGGTAAGGGTAGGGGTCGGGTTAGGTCAAATAATGTCATATTTGCATTAAAAATGACATAACTGAGCGAATGACACTTAATGACAGTTGTCATAAACATGCATAAAACCTCCTTCATATTCATGACGTGTGTCATGTCATGATTATGAAGGTGTCATGTCAGTCTTATGCACACCCCTTCAAGTAAAGTGTTACCAAAAAAGAAAAACATCTGCAATTCTATGGTTTATCCACTAGATTCCTATATAGTTCTGTATAAAAGGCCTATAAAAAAAGGCATAAATACGTATTTTTATTCATTTGTGGGTTTGGATATATGTTTAGACATTCTCAAAAACAACGTTTTGTAAAGGTTTAGATTATTAGTATTTTTTTTTGTAATGTTGATTTGAAGCATCAGTTATTGAAATATTTATTATATACATTTTGTTACACAACACATTAAAATTCTATAAAAATGTAACAAAAATGAACAGAAATATTTCATTGGAGCTTAATCCTTCTGGGTTTGATCTGATTTCAACCTCTTATTTCAGTTTTCTGACTCGTTTTGGCTATATGTTAATAGCTATACCAATTAATTTGAGTGTGCATAATTGTGTATGTGTGTGAGTGGATGTGTCTGTTTTGCACTCTTGATGTTTTAAAGTGTAACCCCTTCCTTGCTGTCAACTTTTTTACTGCATTGTAGTTGAATTATTGCTTTTATTTGACATATTTGCTGTGTTACATTCACACCAGTTCATAGGTGTGTGTGTGAGTGGGTGTGTTGGTTTTGCACTCTTGATGTTTTAAAATTTCACCCCGTCATTGCGGTGTACTTTTTTCTGCATTGTGGCAGATTTGTAGATTGTTTTTGTCAATGTTCCATTCATTTCCTATGGTCGAAGACCACAAGTGTGACTATTTTTTTTTTTTTTTACGACCACTTAGCCTGCTCGAATTATGCCCTCAATTTTTTGTGCGTGTTCACCAAATGCCATAAAAGTCACCAGGTTTTGTACCATTCCGATGAAGCTGTGATTTTAAAAAAATTCAAAACAGAAAATGTTTCGGTCAAAAGTGACCGAAGCGCACCAGAGGTTTAAATGCGATTAGCTGAACTTTAGAAGTTTTTTGACACACATATAGGACTTTAGAATTATGTCATTTCATAATTCTGTTGTCTTTGATATATTGTGTATTGCAGAATGTATTGGCAAGCATATAAAACTCAACTAAACTAAAACATACTTTAATGTCTATGAGAACATCATGAATTTAAATATATTTGTAATTACACACTTGTAATGATGAATTTGCAATATAGGACATTTAAAAGTCATTGACATTAATATTAACAATACATGTAATATTAAATAACTACAGTTCAAATTATAATCAAGTACTTCGCATGTGCTATAGTATGTTAGTCAACACATCAAAGCAAGTGCACTTATTGAACACTTAACAAAAGATTATTGAAATGTGATATAAAATAAAACATAAAAATTTGAATTTGAATAACTTCTAGTTAAAAAGTGTCAAGAAAGGGACTGTAAACTCACTGTGTGAGTCTCTGGTGTAGCGGAACTGCACCACCTGGCGTCCATTAACAACCCTTCTGAATAAATAAATAAATACAAGCAACATTTCTCTAATATTTGCCAGTGACAGATCCTTTTTAGGAGCCGTCTGGGATCTTGTTCGCCACTAGATAGCGCTAGTATCTCCCAGATCCAGCTGGAGCATTTGTTTTTGGTTCATGACGCTTGAGTGCCAAGAAAACAGTTTGATCCATGCAAGTTCCCTGGAGACTGTTCTGTTGGAATGCATACTGAAATGTTTATTTATAGTTGCTCTGTTTGCTCATCTCAGTGAGGACATATTGTATCATTAAATCACTGCATATAATGAAAAAATCAAAAATAAACTCCCTGCTAATAGTTCCTAAAATCATTCAAATGTTTTATTAGCTGCTTCTGGAACCGATCGGAGACATTTTCATGTTTTTCCAGTGTACCCACAGATCTGATATACTGCGTTTGGAAAAGTGGTTTTACGTAGGCTATTACTCACACGACAGCATGCTGATATGCTTCTCCAGAATTGATTCTGTCTACAGTTTGCAGATTTTCTGGATAGAACACACGAAAGACCTTCTACATCTGACGGAATAATGAATGCCGTGCAATGAATGTTCCAGTGTGATACATAAACTAGGAGCTATTACGTCTGTGATTTTAACTCCTCTGACTCATTATTTGATCTTACCGCCTGACGTTAAGATAATTCTACACAAGATTGGATTAATAGCTGTTTTCATTCCTTCCTCTTTGAATTAAGCATGTAATTATGCCATGTGATGATGTAATAGTGTCATTTCAATCAATGTTGCATTCAGTTTGAAATAAGCTAATAATGCTGTTCTGAACACAGCCATGATAATCACACAGCGAGCGATGCAACACTGTAAACACATTTTTTCAGATTGTCGCTGTCTGTCGGCGCAGTGTGAATTAGATTCGCCTGCCCAGTTCTGCAACACAAAAACAAGCATGCATTGTTTGTCGCCACCTAGTGTAGTGTTTGCCAGAATTTCCTTCACTGTTATGTTCCGTTATACCTTTAAAATAAATAGTGGACACGTTGAAATCAAGTGACCATAGTGTAGTTCATTCAACCTGTGTTTAGATTTTACGTTTAAGCCCCGCCCATATCCGATTCTACTCGTATGGAAACACTAAAACAGACAATTTTGTCATCACAACAGATACAGAAACATGTACAGCTAATGGCGCACATGGAGTGCACACATTTTTAAATTTTCCAAATGAATCAGATATTATTTCATTCTAGAAATAGAAGTTAAAGTCAGCCGCATTGCATTGTGGGCTAGAGTATTATTCAGTGCAGCGTGCATGTGTGGCACTTGTTAACGTTAGTAGCTAACAAGCAGCTTCATATAGTAACCGATTACATGTAATCTGGATTACGTAACCAGATTCCAAAATTTTAGTACTTGTAATTAGATTGAATACAGTGAGTATTCACTATATCGAATGGCCATGTGAATGTCATATAAATTAATTTGCAATTCGCGCTTCTGAATTTGGGGACAAAAGCACCTCTCAATAGTCAATAATAAAGTTACTCAAAAATATTACAATCCTGGAAGACTTCGACCATGTCATTGCTGTTGGTGGTCAAGTGTTTTATTTTAGTTTTTATGTATTTATTTACTTTTAAAAGACATTTTAATTTTACAATTGCTGATTATACGTAAACAAGTCATGTCAAAAGTAATCCAGAAGTAGTCAGAATGCATTAAGTAATCTAGATTACATTACAATTTTCATCATGTAATTTGTAACCAGTAACAGACTACATTTTATAAGTAGCACTGCTAACAAGGACCTGCAATAAGATCTCAACCTTCTCTCCACTCCATATGCCATAAATTCTCCTGCTGCTCGTCAGATCAGATGAGGGACAACGGTAGAGGAGAAAAGCAACTCTGAAGCATTTATAGGCTCTTTAGAAAAATAAATATGGGTTTGGAGAGCAGCCAGGCGGGGGGTTGCGCTCGTGTGGCTGGCTGGTATGAGATGAGAGGGATATCCCACGTCTGGGGCACATGAGAGGCACCTTTGTCTGGGCAACGGAGCTCCGGGTCACAGCTTTTCAACACAATTTACTCTACGCTCCTCGACAAAGCTCATGTTACTCCGGTCTTGCCCGAGCATGTTCCAAAAAAATCGATCAAAAACAATGTACGCTTTTGATGTGAGATAAAGTGTCTTTGAGTAGCACGTGTGTGTCTGAGACGATGAAATGGAGGCGGTGTGTTCAGTGTGTCAGTCTTAAGCACACATCAGGTAGGAATGGTTCTGCTTGTTTATGGGGTGGGTTCTGGCCTCAGAGGGCCAGTGAAACAGTCACATGTATCTGGGGTGTGTTTGGAGATGTGGTACATTATGTCTCTCTGGGGCTGGACAGTGTGTGAACTGCCCTTCCTGTCTGGCTGCCTGTGGCTGCAGTGAAAGCAGAGACACAGAACTGTGTGAAAGTGTGTGTCACGGCCGTCTTAGTATTCGCCGTTCCCACGCTCACTGAAAACACTGAAAAATCAGGGAATTTTGAAATTGCGATTATTGTGGGGAAATCATGGAAATTACACTCTGTTTTAAAATACTTCTGTCTGTCTGTGTGGGATTCATTAGTTGGAAAATGTTACTAACTAACTACCATCCTCGTGATAAACAAAGTAAAGCGGTCGATTTTCTTTCTCTTTTCTTTTTTTATGACAGATGCCAATATCTCGGAGCAGGGGTTTCCTAATATTTGTCAGCCAAACCCCTTAGATGTTCAATATTTACTTGAAGTCTGATGTTGGCTAATGGTCAAATGACACGCAGGTAAACAGAGAAAATATTGAATCTTTTTTGCAGTTGATGTTTGATTTTAATTATATTTATTTTAACATGGTTTATATAGGCTACAGGGCTGCACAACTTTTGTCATCATATATGCCAATTTCAACAGCGATATAGTGTTTCATTTCATATGAATATCGATGCTGCTGAAATCGTTTTCAGGGTTATTATTATTATTAGCAGTAGTTTTAGTTTTAAAGGGGTGGTTGATTGTGATTTCACTTTTTTAACTTTAGTTAGTGTGTAATGTTGCTGTTTGAGCACAAACAATATCTGCAAAGTTACGATGCAGAAAGTTCAATGCAAACAGAGATATTGTCTTTTAAAATGATGGCAGTTTAATGCCTACAGTTATGGCTGGTAGGGAATTTTATTTTATTTTATTGCAAGTATAAACAATTAGCTTCAACAATTAAATACAACATTGGATGACATTATCAATACAGAAATAATATAGGAAGAAAAATAATAAATAAATAAGAATAAATAGATAAAACAAAGAAATACAGAGGTAGTAAATCAAAATTACGTAATATTCAGCAGATCATTATACAGCTTCACAAATTTGACACTTTTTTTGGTGTTAATATTTTTGTGTGTTATAATTAGTAGTTAAAGTCACAAAGAAAATGATGTAATTTTGGGAATGTTGAAGAAAATTTACATTTATGAATATAATATTTTCCCAATAAAATAAATACATTTCCTATATATTCTATGTTACGTTTACAATGAAAAAAGTAACAAAATATATCACACATAGTTAAATCAATGTCTACATTGGATTTTGAAGAAAATAATTTTGACACGTCAGACCAAAATTCCTTAACAAGGGGGCATTTGAAAAATACTGAAATTACAGAAATTACAATTCAAATGAGGATTACCAAATTTGGATGTAATCTCATTAGTGGGGTATGTATTATGCAAAATCTTTAAATTTAATTATTTTACTTTGTTGGGGACAAGGCTGGTAGGGCCTACACCGAAGCTTCCTGGGTTTGTGACATCACAAACCCAGATATTTACATAAACCCCGCCCCCAGGAACATGCAACAAAGGGGACGAGGCCATATTGTGCTGCTTTAGAGAAGAGGAAGAGTTGTAGCCATGCCGTCAAAACTAGGGGTTCACGAAAAAATCTATTCATATATGAATCGCAATTCTGTCTTCTAACGATTATGGATTCACGAGTTTCAAAATCAATGTTTTAAAGCAGCGGTTCTTAGGCTACGTTTACACTAGTGCGTTTTCGTTTTAAAACGCATAACTTTTGTTATGGTTATGCCCAGGGGTGCATTAATGCACGGGCTTACAGGGGCTATAGCCCTGGGGAAGGGCCTACTGACTGAGCAAAAAAATATATATATATAGTATTAAAGGGGTTCATATGATGCGTTTTCAAGTTTTTCTTTCTCTTTGGAGTGTTACTAGCTGTTTGTGCATAGATAAGATCCCTGAAGTTTGCAAAGACTAAAGTCACAAACCCAACGAGATATTCTTTATCAAAGTTAAGACTATGCCACACCCCCCTAAAACGGCTCGTCCCCACATATCTACCTCACTATGTGGAAATATTTGCATCATGTGGCCCAAATGTGCACGCAAAGAAAGAAGGCGTGGTTCAGTAATCGCAGTTAGTGTTGAAGCAGCATGTCAGGGAGACGCTGTGTTGTTTCTAGGCGAAAGCAAAAGAACTTTATTGGCCTTCCGAAAGTGATGCATTTAGAAATCTTTAAGATTACAACAGAACAGCAATGCATTTTAATGGACGACCGTTTCGTGAACCTAGGATAGGAGGTAATTCGGTCTGCTACGGACATCTGGCGCTTATGAATCAGCTACTGTTTTGTCATTAGTTTAAGTATTTGCTATTGACTGTTCAAATGCGGAGTTTTGCGCATCGTGTGTGTGTGTGTGCGCGCGACTATATTCCCCTTTCGGGCTCTGTTTTTACATTTATTTAGAAAGATGAAGCTCGCGTTACATTTCCGACGAGTGCTTGCGGTGTTCGGCCAATCACAATGCACTGGGTCAGCTGGCCAATCAGGCAGACTGCGCTTGTCGGAAGGAGGGGACTTTGTAGAAAACGAAGCGTTGAGAGAGGCGGGGCATAGAGGACCTACAAAATGTACAGTATTTTGGGGAAATATTGTGTTTTTTGAACATTAAGCATGTTACCACATTCTGTGAAAAAAATACACAAAATAATGATCTTTAAAAAAGCATCACCCTTTAAATATTTTACAAATAATTTTAAAGTTTGCTGATAGTTGCAATTCATTTAGATTTACATGAAATCGACATTTCTTTAATTAAGGAGATTTGTAATTTGCCGCCCTTGGCATTGATTGGTTAATGGAAGCATCCTTTCCTTAACAAGCGCGGTGTGACTGACTCTATGCGAAATAGTGTAAACAATAGCGGACTTCAAGAAGCACGAGAGTGGGGCACAAAAAAGAAAAACGCACAAACTGATAGAACAACGCAATCAGCAGCTTTAAAAAAAAGCCAAAGTGACGTGCTTCGAAATGGATCTAAAATGTGCCCTGTAGACAATCAAGACAGCGGCAATAAAACAACAAAACCTTCTGAACAACACTGCCCAAAAGGTGAGAGAATATCTGCATCTGTTATGGGCCTTGATAATGTCTGTAGTGCACCTGCTAATATGGAAGATGTGTCTGCCTCAATTAGTCTGGTGGCTGAATCGGCGGTGCGGGTGCAGAAGAGTCAGGAACTCAACACAGCAAGCCCTGATTCTGGCGCCTGTTTTGAGAGCACTGCTAACGATTCTTTCAGTACAGATCCGGGCTGTTGGAATAAAATAGACTATAATGCGCGAGCATACTTGGCCAAAAAGGACCAGTATCTTGTCAAAATAAAAATGTGGTGGATTGTGTGTGGCTTCAGAAGCGTGATAAACCTTCCAGAACGTCAGCTTTTACAATTTATTTCAGACGTGAACTTGGAAATGGAGAGTATATGAATTATTGTATGATATGGGGGTCGTTTGGCTGCTACCCGGACTCAGTACCCTGCCGCACGCAAGTTGTTTGTCGCAGGACTTTGCGCTTCCGGGGGGGGGGGGGGGGGGCGGACCCCAACTGTGCTGTTCGGGCCCTGCAATTGCCGTGGTTTGTGCACTAGTAACGCTCTCGATGGCGGCTCTGGGGTATAACACAGAATCTATTATCAATACTGTTCAGTGCTTGCACAGCTAATCGATTCGCTGTGGTGTTCGGTCTTTAACTACCCTGTCAATGTTTCATTTCACCACGAGCCACACACGGGTTAATTTGGTTTGGTTTTGTTTGTTTTTTTACTCTCAAAGCCGTGATTGCCATTCACTTCTATTATATGACTGACAGACTGCAAAGGTTTGAGTTAAAAATCTTCGTTTGTATTCTACTGAAGAAACAAAGTCACTACATCTTGGATTGATTCCCCTGCGGGGTAAAGCCGATATGAAACAGTCCCATATTGTGCATTTTCTGGCCATGTGTGTGAACTATCCCTTTAAAAGCGCACATTGAAAAATATGGGAATGCAGGGAAAGGACAGCCTTCTTACCTTTCTCACGGGATCTGTGAAGAATTCATTCAGCTGATGGGAGAGAAGGTTCTTTGTCATATTCTGAATGAAATTGAGATAGCAAAATATTTCTATAATTATAATCAGCTCACACTGATTTTGCGTTACCTTTCACGAGAGGGTTGCATTGAGGAACGTTTTCTTAAGTTTTTGCCCATCACAAGTCATACGGGGGATTCTCTTTGCACATCTGTGCTGACTGCTTTAAAGGGGATGGGAATAAACTTCAACAATTGCAGAGGGGCAGTGTTACGATCATGCCAACAACATGTCCGGCTGTTACAAGGGCTTGCAGTCGCGTATCAAAGAGATAAACCCTTTAGTTGAATGGGTGCCATGCACTGCCCATACGTTTAATTTGGTTGGGGTAAGCAGTGTGAACTGCTGTCTAGAAACAGAAGACTTTTTCTCTTTTGTTCAGACACTTTTTAATTTTTGCTCAAGGTCCCCAGCATGATGGCAGACTATCACAGCCGGCTTGCAACCAAATGACAACAGTAGGATAGAGACCTTGAAAACACTCTCGGATACAAGGTGGTCAGCGCACGCCCAAGCCACTCAAGCACTCTGTTTAAATTACGCGAACATCCAGGAATCCTTGAGAGGGATGACTGATGACACTAACCAGCAGTTAACCACTCGTGATGAAGCCAGCCGACTAAGCAAGAAAATCGATAAACTGGAAATCGCTTTCCTCTGTAACATGTGGAATACAATTCTGCAGCAATTTTACAAGACAAGCACAACCATTCAAACTGTTGATCTTGATTTGTCTGTTGCTGTAGATTTGATACGATCATTAACGGATTTCGTTGCAGAACTCCGAAATCAGTTCGACACTGGGACCTCAGACGTGCAACAACTGTCTCAAAGACACACGTTTCTGCACATGGATGATAAACTCGGACCTCAACTGCCAGAGAAAGTGCATAAAGCGCAGTCGTACGACACTCCATCACCCGACGCCAGACCAGAACCGTGTCAAGGTCCCATCTCTTGATAGGTTATTCATGCAGCATGTCCCATATAAGGGTGATTGACAGACTGGTAGCAGAGCTGGACCACAGATTCAGTTCCTACGACACTGTAAACCAGCACTTTGGTTTTTTAAATAACATCCTCTCCTTGACTCCAGAAGAGCTACGTTCGTCTGCAACGAAATTGCTAAATAAATACAGCAGAGATTTGGAAATTGAGTTAGTAGATGAACTTCTACAATTTAAAGCACTCAATCAAAATTAAACCAACACCACGGCAAGAACTCTCATCAAGATAATATAACAACGGAAATTAGTCTCTGTATTTCCAAACATAGACATCGCTCTCTGCTTATTTCTCACACTGCCTGTCAAAGATGCCTCCAGCGAGCGTTCATTCTCAAAACTGGCCTTAGTAAAATACAGGCTGCGATCTGTCATGGGCCAGGAGCGTCTTTGTCATCTGACTCTGATGTCTCTTGAGAGCGACGTTCTACAGAAACGGGATTTTACTGAGCTTATAAAGGACTTCTCAGCAAAAAAAAAAACACGAAGGAAAAGCTTCTGAAGGTAGGACATTTGAATTTATTCGTACATGATCACCAATTGAAATGTTTATGTTTTGAGTAAATAGGGAAGGTGGTGGTGGTGTGTGGTTGGGGGGTGGGCTACTGTAAAGCTTTAGTCCAGGGGCCTCTGGTCACCTAAAGGCGCCCCTGGTTACGCTGTCATTTACAACCTATACAGCATTTTCGAACCTCGAAAACGGAGACCTTCGAAAACACTGTAGACCCCATTTTAGTTTGAAAACTCTGGGATCTACAGTTGCTGTGGTAGCGAGCAATACTTGCTGGCAACCACTCTTCTGATAGGGAGGCACGATACATTATTTCCAGTAGCGCCCTATACGATACTTTTTATTTTGGTATGGACGAGACTGAGTACCGAGACCAATATTTATTGCATTTTATTAATTTTTTTAAATATTGGGTACAGAAGCCAAAAGATTATGTATAATGTTAGTTGGTTAATTTAATTTATCAAATAGATACAGTCAAGCCTAAATTTATTTGGACACCTTCAACATTTCTCACATTATCCCAGTTTATTCGCTATAGTTTAGAAAATGGTAATAAAATAGGACAAGAACTCAGAGTTAAACTGTGTAAGAACAAATTCATCTTGATAATGTCACATAACTTTTGATAGAAAGGTATGTAATGAATTACAATCAACCAAAAATTATTCAGGCAGCTGTTAGTATGACAGTATTTACACAACTATCAATACTTTGTCGGGTGACGCTTAGCCTCAATGACAGCCTGTAGTCTCCTGGGCATGCTGTCAACAAGCTTCACGCAAACCTCAACTTCAGTTTTTCAGATCATTTAACCCGACCACATGGGTTATCAATTTAATGGATAGACAGTGTCTGAATAATTTGAGTAGATTGTCACAGTTTACCTATTTGGCTATCTCACTTACATAAATGACTAGTGTCCTGCGACCAACTAGTAAAAAAAATAATAAAAATTATATTGGTCTCTGACTAATTTTTGGTTATTTTGACTTATATCCTTCGGTTATTTTCAGACTTAATTATGTCCATTAAAATGTATTTTACAAGTTTTGTACTTTCATGTTCATCTTTTGCTCTGTGGACATCATCTTTAATTAACAGAATTAGAGCTGCCTCCATTGCTGCAGCGGCTCATTACTCGTAATCACCCGCTTTGCTGTAATAAGCAGGAACCACTGTTATAAATCTCCTAAACGCTGTGATATTTCAGATAGAAGTGCGTTTTGTTCTCGAAATGTGCTGCGTTTATATTCCAAAGCCATCCTCTAAGGCGACAAAAACACTCAAGCAAGCAAAAACCACGCGCAACGCGTGCAGGTCTTTGTACTGATGAAGAATTAGTACAGCCTAGCGCATTTCACACAAGGTGCTAGATTCACTTTCGCCAGAAAGTTGTGTATGCTTAAGGGTAAAAATAAATGATGTTTATAGTGAATGCCTCTATGAATGGTTTTATTTTTACGATTCGTTTTAATCCAAATGATGCGGGCCGGGGGGCGAGGCGTGTGCTAAGTGAGTGAACATCAAAGATCACACAACAGAAGTGCGCTCTCTCTCTCTCTCTCTCTCTTCTCTCGCTCTCTCTCTGTCTACTCCTCTCGTCTCTCTAATCGTTTCTCCTCGCTTCTCTCTCTCTCTCTCTACCGTTTAGTAACTTGTGCATTGTTTTACTTACTTGTTTTATACATATCGGACCGAACTACAAACTTTCCAGTGATGTTTGTGAGAAAGATATATTCACTCGACAAAGCTTGTGCATCTGCGCCGCCGCGCGCTCAATTCACTCAGCGCGCTTTGTTTATCAGCTTGTGCACATAAGCTATACAGGCGTTAATACTGAATGATTAACATTATATTCATTCCATACATATACTTCATAGTAGACACCCTTAACTCCATTCTGCTGTCTGTTGATCTGTTGTCGGTATTTCTTTGCTTAAATATGGCGCTTATCACATGCTGTGTAGTATCTGCGTTTGGTATCGGGGCATTTTAACAAATACGAGTACGAGTACAGGAGCTCAGTATCGGGCCCGATACCGGGTGCATCCCTAGTTTTACTGTTACAAAAATGCTACAAAACAATGCATATAATCTGCTGTAGTGAAGCTCATCGGGACTAAAACTGTAAACTATATAGAGCTAACATTAAGACGGTTGCATTTACAATAACAGGAGGACGAAAAGTAGAGTCAACAACAAAGAAACAACCTTCTGAAAAGGTTCTGTGAAGGCGTGCTTGCACAGGTTCTGCGTGATCCTTTTCACTAATATTCTCTGCGTCTCAATCAGGCTCAAATTGATAAGCAATACTGACAACGCCATTGTTTACAATGCAACCAGAGCACATGCCGCTGAGGTGAAGGGCGGGACGATTAGACGCGCACTAGAAGCAGTTTAGCCAATCACAACACACTGAGCCAGCAAACCAATCTGAGCCCATTGCGTATTTCTGAGGGAGGGGCTTCATAGAACTAGTGTTTGGAACTCAAGCAGAGGCGTGTATTCAGATAAGGGAGAGCGGTGTAGAATAAAGATGAATTATTGTGAAAATAAGGTTAAAAAAAAAAAAAACAAAAAGAAGCAAACACATGTTGGACTGCACCCAATAAACACAATCAAGCCTAGAAAAAGCACAGTCAACCACCCCTTTAACTAAAGCTTTAGTTAGTTTTTACTGTTGTATTCATTACGTGAATATTTGATTAATATAAATCATCAATATATATTTTATAATATATAACTATATACTTCATATAATAATTTTATATTACACTACAAGTAACCAATATTTACTTCTTACATTTTTCACATTCATACCATTGAACTTTTATAATTTCACATCCTCAAGCATTTTAGTTGTCGGAATAATCCTATCAAATTCTGTCGACAGTCATAGAAAATATTAAACATTGTAGAGTGAATGTGTAAATAAAGTGAAACCAGCACATCCCAAAAGTGTTTCGTAAATGCACGTTAAACTCACAGCGCATACAGAAGCTAGAGTTTGTGAAAAGCGCATTAACTGTGAACCGAGACACATTGAGATGCTTTGAAACATGCAGCGCAGCAGACTGTACTTCATTAAATTGCTGCCTTTGATTTGATAATCACAATCAGCTCAAAAAAAGATTGTGAAATACACTTGTAAAATGAAAAGATTTCTTATTTATAGAAAGGCAAATATCAGATAAAGCATATAATTATTATAACCATACAATATTATACATAAAAGATAATACTATAATATTTTCATATAGCTTTGTGTGTAACTGGACATTACTGTTAAATAGTCACGTTAAGATCGACATTATTATAATAGCCAACGTTTAAGCAATACAGATTGTGCAAACGACAACTGTCCAGCATTAAATACGAAAATAGCTGTGTCAATAATGCAACCTGCCTAGGCAATAGTAACAGTAGTTTCAGTTACATAGTATTCTTTGCGCAATCGATGTTTGCAATCAAGTCAAAACGACTGATCGATTGGAAATGAAGTGTCCCCAAAATACAGCAAGCAGAGGCGACAGCGGCAATGGAACCAAAACTCCATCGCGTGACAGAATGGAAAAAAACATTGGGAGTGAAACCAGCATCAGCGTGAGAGAGGTGGCCAGTGACTGATGCCCTACTGACCAGCGAAATCCAGAAAGCGATTTTCAATTCAGCTGCAGCAAGCAGATTGTGCAGAGGATTCATCGGGTGCTGTCCCTTTTTTTTTATATTTTCTGGTCTTGCTCACGGTGGTCGTCTGAGACAGGTCTTTACAGGGGCTTGTATCTGGGGCTCATCTAGTGTCCTGGTCTACGCTGTCTTTAAGGGCTGTGGGGTCCTTTCTAGCGTGCTGATCACCATCTGTCTGAATACGTACGGAATCGGGTGACGCAGGACTGATCTGGATACGGGCGGGGATTGAGTGGCATCGGTGCACCATCGGAATAAGAAAGAAAAGCAGACAAGGGATAATATAAGCGGTAGATGCCATTCCATGGATTAAAAATACGAACCGAAGTCCTCACGAGACACCTGTGACACTCGGTTTCGAGGCGTAGCTCTCTCCGTTTATGGACAGGAGGTAGACGTATATGTGGAAGTGTTCACGAGATTCCGGTTGTCCTAATTCATTGCAGCTACAAATCATGTTAATGGATTGAATATTAGAATGTGGTTAGTGTTGCTAGTGTAAGCCAGGTTAAAGAGATGGGTCTTTAATCTAGATTTAAAATGACAGACTGTGTCTGCCTCCCGAACAAAGTTAGGTAGGTTATTCCAGAGTTTGGGCGCTAAATAGGAGAAGGATCTGTCACCCGCAGTTGATTTTGATATTCTAGGTATTATCAAATTGCCAGAGTTTTGAGATTGCAGCGAACGTGAAGGACTATAATGTAACAAGAGTCGTTAAAATAGAGGGCTATATAAGACATTCAGGGCCTTGATAAGGTAATAAGAAAGATCTACGTACTAAAAGTGAATATAATAAAAAAAGTCCACGTCAGTACTACTAATATAATGCTATTACTGAACAAGTAACTCAGTTAATTCTAGATTGAAAAGTAATGCGTTACTTTACTAGTTACTTAAAAAAGTAATCTGATGATTACGTAACTCGCGTTACTTGTAATGCATTTCCCCCAACACTGAAATAGACACTCCGTAATTCTAATTAGGCATTAATTCTAATTATCAAAATTTTATAATAGTAGTGTAAAAAGATGGAAAAGCACCAATCTTACCAGGACAACATCTCCCTGGATCAGCCTTTAAGCATTTTTCACTGGAATATTTGCTGCAAAGCTGCTCAAGCTCCATTCAGTTGAATGGAAACTGCAATAGCATTTTTAAAAAATCATTCCACAGATGCTCAATTTGAGTGATCTGTACTTAAACAGGACCGTTCCAGGTCACTAACGTGATGTTTTTAAAGCATCACGGGTCACTGTCCTGTTGGAAAACGAATCATCTTCCAGGTCCCAGTGCTCCTGTGGAATCCTGCACATTTTTATTGGATTTTTCTACACTTAGCTTCATCCATTCTTCCTTCTTTATGAGTTTCCCAGTTCCTGTCACAGAGAGATTCCCAAAGCATGACGCTGTCACCACCAACCCTCACTGTGCCATTTTTGGTTCTGCAACCTTCAGAGTTACTTTAGGCCTCTTGAAGGCCACTCTTCTACAGCTCTTTATGTCTGGAAGATCAGTCAGCTCCAAGCAAATTCTCAGTTGTTCCACATTTTTTCACCATTTTATGACAGATTTCACCTGCTTCACCTATCTTTGACCTTGACTGGTATATTCCAAGAATCTTATCTTGGAGTAGCGCGGTGTTTTCTTTGTTGGAAATGCTGCAGAAATGCTCCCAGATGCACTTCTGTTTACTCTGACATCATGCGAAACTCTTCAACAACACTGAGGTGAGAAGACTGGCAGTGCTCTCCATCTATCACGACTCCATGACGGTTGACCCTGATCCTACCTCAAACAAAAATCAAGCTCTTCATATGCTGGACTGGAATTATTTCAGGCTAACCTAATATTCATGCAAAGAGTCCCCCTGATCGTCCATATGTGGCTCCAGCTTCAGTTCACTTAAAGACACTTGGTTTATGAGTGAAGCAACAGAAGCTCAAGGTGCAGGATTTGAAGTTAAAAGTATACGAGAGACAGGCGTTGCAGGAGTTAAAAAGGTTAGAGCTCAAAAGTTAACAAAGCAGTGTGAATACGTGAAGGACGGGCTCATTGCATGAGTTACGAGTTAGTTCCAGAAGCTTAAAGGGAAAAATTCAGGACACACAGGAGGTATGAACGCCAAGCATTTATCGAGTTTGCTAGAGAAAAAGAAATTCCTTTGAGAGGTGCCGTGCTGATAAAATATAGCTTAGGAAGCTGAAAGGTTCACCAAAAAATTATATTTCTGTCATCATTTACTCACCCATATGTCGTTCCAAATCTGATTTTCTTCTGTGCAACGGGGCCAGATATTTGGTATCAATTCAGTGAGTTGAACTGGTTTATCTAGTTTACCATCAAACTGAATCATTCACAAATCAGAGACGCAATTATGTGATTGCTGTTATTCTTGTGCTAACTAGAGGGAATGATTATCAGTGAGTAAAAACAATGAGCTATTATATGACTTCAGAAGACTTGGAATACAGTATTTGAATCATATGACTACTTTTATTGGGCTGATTTGGTGTTTTCCATCATATTTAGAGATTGACATCAAACAAAGACCACATAATCAGTCTAAATGATCTGTGTTTGCCTCATTCTGACGCTTTCCTGACCTGACTGCACACTGTCAAAAAACTTCTAGATGCCACTTCTAGATGGTGCATTTTCACTATGCTTGCAGTTCTTGCTGCATTATTGTGTGTGTGTTTAATTGTTAGTCTTTACATGCAAATCATCAGATTGAGGATGGTCAATTGTGTTGTGTTGTGTTTTATTCAGCATTTCACAGCATGAGCAAAGCTTCCGAAATGTCAATTTGGTGTACAAATTCGGTGTCTAAAAAGTCTCTATGTATAGGTGCTGTCCAGCTGCTGTATCATCAATCCAAGTGCAAGGTTCCACCCAAATTGCAAAAAGTGTAACAGCATAATAAAATTAAAAATGAGGCCCCATTACAGAATCCGTTAAGTCAGATGCAACACAATGCAATGCATCAGCAGGCTCCAGTATCCATGTGACCCTACACAAGACAAGCAGGTTTGGAAAATGCATGGAAATCTGTCTAATATGCTGAGAAAGTTATCTTCATGGTCAATAAAATCATTTAATTCAGTTAATACTGTATAATGATAGATTTTGCTTTGTCATTAGTGGTAGTTACTTATGACAATTATGATAATTAATTCAGAATGAGGTTAAATTGCAGAATCTCCTCAGGGTTTCTTTGGATGTGCACATTGAGAAGGATATTTAAGTTAACTGGGCTGAGCACTCAAGCATGGGTGTATCACTATGAAAATACCTGGCTTATCTCAAAGTGCCAAATACCAGTCTGGAAGGCAATAGTAACATACCTTGGCAAGCAGATTGATGGTGTCGAGTACTCATTTTTCAACGTTAGATAAATTCAAAACAACTCTAGATTTGTTACAGTGAAATTCTTTTGTTTAATAATGTAATGCAATTTACTGTGACAACCTGGAACATCCCACATTCTCCCCTATTCCAGCTAAATGAGTCATCTTTATACGTTGCAATGTAAAATGAAGCACGGTATTTAACTTTGAAATTACTGCATCGTTTTATGCCTGAGATGTTCTGATATGTTCAATAGATCACGATTTTATTAAATCTCTCCCAATCCCAACTGAATGGAAATGCATTGTAAGCTCTATAGGTCTTGGATGCTGTGTGATGTGTAGATGTTACAGTATAGTTTCCATCCATGAGAAAGTTTAATGGTTTGTCTGTGTCATATTCATGTGATTGTTTCTCCATATGCGCTCATGACGGGACTGACAATCTCCTGTTTCTCAAATCACAGACTAGAATGTGGATTAATTTGTGTCTGTGACTATACGGTGACTTTAAATGCACATATACATTTAACATAGCCCACAGTGACATCTCTGCTACTCCAGAAAACTGTCACTGGAGTCACTTTCTAATGGTTTCTGAAGGCAGGCTGATACTTCATACCTCAGTCAAGGTCTCTGTAACCAGTTAAAGGCAATAGCATCCATTCCCTCACTGCTTCTGTCCCTCTTTTAAAATGAGATAAGTACTTTACGGTTTTCCTGTCATTTCTCTTTTCCTCGTCCTTGTAAATATTCAGTGGCCGGCTCCCAGATAGCATGTGAATGGAAACTGTGATGGTAGGCCTGGTCGGCACGTGCGTGCGTCTCTTCTCAGAACTGCAAACCCGAGAAAGGGAGGCAGGAAAAGAGATTAAGCTTTTCCTCTGGGCTCTCATGCACACTCTGTGATTTTCGTACCTCGGGCTTCAGAGCTTCAGTTGTGAAGGAATTCCAGCAGATGCTTGTGGTGGAGTGTGACGGGACTGACAAAAATCACCATCCAGCGCAATCCTCATGTCTCTGTTCCTCATTTTTAGATGCTACTACTTTACTCTCTTGCTTACTGCTGTACCTCATTTTCTTTTGGACATCTCTGCGTCTAATCTGTTTTTCTTTGCATAATATAAAAGTACCATAAAGCAACTGCTCTGACTTGATAAAGTTGTACAGTATGTAGTACAGGACACATAGTCTAAGCCACAGACTTTTCACTGACCACGTGATCTATATTGCACACAACATGTAGAAGAACAGGCAGAAAGAGCCAATTCCAATCTGACATAATTTCCCAAAATATATAGGGTACAGAAGTTTTTAATCAGTGTTCTATCAAGGAAGGAGTTTATACAGTGATTTCTCTGAGGAAGAATTACAGTATATTTCAGATTATAAGTCACTTTTTTAAAGCATATAAAACATGCTGCCACTCATCTGCCTTACTTTTCAATTTAGAAGTAAGCTATTTTTTTGTGAATGTGCGAGATTCTGATTAATTAGCTGATATATAACAAAGTGCATTAAATGTGTTTATAATTATGATAATCGGTTAAAATAATATGATAAAAATACCAGTTTAATGGACTGTTTTTGAACAGCTAAAATAACTTGAAATGAATGACACTGGAAGCCTTGCACATTCAAGTTACAATTGGCCACACTTAGTCTTATGTAAAACTAAGGTGGATATAATGCATTTAATGTCAAGGATGCAAATCATACCCAACCGCACACTCCTGGATTGTGCAAGGTACATGACTCATTGTGTATTTCGCATGGCTGGGTAGTTTGTTCGCTGAACTAAATTATTTTGGCTTGGCCTTCTAATAAGCGTTTACAATGTATGCCACTAAAATTAATTTATGTTTTGTTAAAGTGCTTTCCAATTTGTTCTGACTTCAAAAAGAGATGTGTGTGGAGTGAGGGGAACTAAAATACGTGTATTTATGTGTGCATGTTTTCATTTCATTTACTGGTATTTTACTAATGCCACACTGTCTGAATAATGTGCTTATACCGCTGCCAGTTATCGCTGCTTTTTTATTTATTTTCTTGGCTACCGAACATGCACGCACACAGATTGCCCGCACTCACTCCCGCCCGCGACATCACGCCATCGCACAGCGAACAATTCAAGTACACCGGACAAGACCCACACAGTCAGCTCAGTCCATGGGTCAATTTGAAATGGTAAAAAGACACGAACGAACCTGACACAGGCGAGGCGCTCAGGACCCGCCACGGAGGCTGCTGGGTCTTTCTTTTGCGATCTCACAGGCGACCTTATCCCGCGTATATAAAGATTACTTGCTATTGTGGATGGGATATATTAATTTGATTATATTATGGTAAAGCTTCCATTAAGAAAAAAAAAATCATGATTAATAAAAACAAATCTCAGCCAGCAAAAGAAAGATAGACAAAACATCCAACCGCGCATATAGGAAGAGCTAGTAGGCAACAAGTCGAATAACCGTATAACGCCTAAGCATGGCAGGGAACGTAGTTGTCAGTTAGCGGTTGAGAAGACAATCTGGGCAGGCAACATGGTGATCAATGGGGAATTATAGGAATGCCTGCTCAATGTTGCGACTGACCAATTAGAATCAAGTATTTCAGAGAACCATGTAATAAAACTGCATCTAGTTTATGGCATCTAATATTTGAAATAGATTCACGTTTTGGTTGATGAACTTGGTAGCAAGTAAACCCAGATGTCTGCTATCATAGACGTCAGATTTGCTCACGTGGTTGGAAGCTTCACGTGTTAGTCCAAAAAAAGTTTGGCTATGCAATATTCTCAGCATCAGTAAACTGTTACCTTGCAGGTAGGCAGAGCATCAGTACAAAGACTGTGGATTCAGAGAAGTCAGTTACCCAACAAATACCCAGAATGCACCATTGGCAGCAATTGTTTGAGTCCAGTGTAAGAGTGGGTGAGGTTTTTTACTGGCTTGATCTCCTTCAACTCAAGTTGGCACACTCTTTTTTTCTTAAGGTTTTTGCATTTTAAGCCTCTACACATTCATTACAAGGATCTCAGAAGCCTCCTGGCGTTCAGTTAAAGGCCTCCTGCCTGCATCATTGTTCAGCATCAGGTATATGTGAAGAATGTGGGTGGTCTTGTGCAGCAATCCATAGAAAGGTGATGCTGAGTTGAATGTGTTATACTAGAATCTCTTTTTTATTGGACAAGAAGTAAACAATCAGTTTTTCTTATGAACTGCAAACTACTGAGAGAACATTTCCATTTTACCATTGAGCAAATAATCCCATAATTTGTGTTTTAATCATTATTTTGGGGTTTCTATTCGAGAAGAGTTTGTTCTGTTATGAGTTCATCTGTTATGAAAATTTGGAAGCACAATCTTTCTGTCTGATATGTAAAGAATAATTGACAACAATTATTGAATTTTCCGGAAATTATTATTTATCACAGTTATCATAAACTGCATCCCAATTCAGATTTTCCCTCTTTCAAAGACAATTTAAAGCCTGATTGCGTCACTGCGGCATGACGAAGGCTGTCCCAATTCAAAGGCTCCTTCAAATGTGGCCTCGAAATGCGTCCTTCGTTTCCAGAGGAATGAAGTTTACAACTGATGGATACTTCATGGTCCAGACTATCCCAAGATACATTGCATGCAGTTTTTGAGAGAAAATGCCAGATTGCACTTTTAAATCTAAGTATTAGGTTTCAGCTTTCATGAATATTTAACAATACAAATGGATTCAAATCCAGGCATGATTGTACTGAGACTGCTCTCATAAGCATTACAAATGACCTGCTCTTATCATCCAAATGTGCTTGTATCTCACTATCAGTGCTACTGCATCTTAGCGCTGCATTTGACACTATTGACCTAGAATAGACCTCGAATGAATGTTTGGAATTAGTAGAATTGCATTGTCATGGTTCAATCATACTTATTTGACCGTCACACTCTACAGTGAATAATCGTTTCATATCGATCACACGTGCCGTATGGAGTACCAAAAGCTCAATACTATGACATTTGCTTTTTCCACGCTTTACATTTTCTCTTCGTCTGTAGATATCATCAGGACCCTTGTGTTTCTTAAAACTGTTCTGTGCTTATGATACACAGCCTCTTAGTTCTTTGTGTCCTGACACAACATACAATTGCTAAATTAATGGAATGCTATTTGCGATATAAACATACAATAATGGGATTACTGTAACTTCTGCTAAATTCTGAAAAAATAGGTGTTATTAATCAAACTAAAATCCTCCCATGGAATACTAAGACCCCTGCCTACACCTAGGCTGCTCTGGTCAATCTTCACATCATTAGGAACCAGATAGCACTGTTTCCTTTGAAATCCTGTTTCTACCTGTGAAGGTCACCACAGTATTTTATTTCAAATTATCAGTATGAACACAACATTAGCTATGCTTTTTTTGCCAATCAACCTTCCTATTTTTGCTGCTTATTAATAGTTTGTATGGTAGTTGTTAAGTTTAGGTATGGGTAGGATTAATGGCTTAAAATATGGTCATGCAGAAGATGTGCGTTATAAATACTGTACTAATAAACAGCCAATGTGCTAGTAATATTCATGCTAATAAGCAACTAGTTAATATGAGAATTGGTCCTATACTAAAGTGTTACCCTTTGTAAAACTGCATTTTTTTCCATCTAAAAATATATCTAAATTACTACCTATGCTCTCAATGTCAAATTCTAATTCATGCGTTCATGACCTCAAGGTTAGATTATTTTAATGCTTTATTGGGTGGTTGCTCTGCGTGCTTAATAAACAAACTCCAGCTGGTACAAAATGCAGCAGCTAGAGTTCTTACCAGGAAGTATGACCATATTAGCCCCGCTCTGTCAACACTGCACTAACATTTTAAATCTTGCTAATTACGTATAAAGTCCTGAATGGTTAGCTCCTCAGTACGTGAGCACGCTCGTATTGCATTATGAGGGCCTCACGTCCACCATGCGATCTCAAAACTCGGGCATTTGAATAATACCTAGAATATCAAATCACTGTGGGCGGTAGATCTACCTACATGGTGTTATGAGGCAGACACTTGTCAGTTTTCGATCCATTATTTTTAAAGACCACCCCTCTCTTTAATCCGGCACACACATAACCGCTATCACATTTCTAACAATTCAAATCTGTTAAAGTATAAACCTTCCCATAACACCCCAATTGAAAAAAAAAGAAAAAAAAAACTTGTTACATCCGACAAGACTGCCTCTAAGCTAATATTTGTCTTTTTCATTTCTTATTCTGAGGTTACGTAGCCATCCAATCCAGTCTTTAGCCAGTCAGATGGTGGATCAGGACATAAAGATGACCTCTACAGCCCTGAAGTCACGGAGACCATGACAACTAGAGCCCTATAGACAGATCCCCTCTTTAGACCTCGAACGACCCTCACCACGACCCCTAGAACCAATGAGTCCTACGCACAATCTAACCTGTTTGCAGCCTGAAGAACCACCCATGCCAGTTTTGTCGGCCAGAGGATAACTGACCCCCAGACTGAGCCTCGCGTTTCTCCCAAGGTTTCACAACCGATGGAGTTTTGGGTCCTTGACTATGGCTTGCTTAGTTACACTTAATTTCTGGAAATATTGTTGGCTTGATTGCACAGACACTATTTGAAGAGAACTGAACTGATGTCAATGATAACTTACTTTAAAACCCGTTTAACGTGCATTGTAACGCACGGTTGACCTTTTTTCGCGATCACATTTCTGTAATTAAAACTCGCAAAACTGCAGTTTTGGCTGTTTGTCTTTATACCCCTCATTGAATAGAGGGTGTAATTTCAATTGTATCCACTGGGTGGCTATGCTGCAAGGATATATTTGATGCTGAGGAGCCGAAACAAAACCGGAAGTGTATTGCTGTGGCGCTCTCTTCAAACCCTTGCCGCTAGTGACGCTGAAAGTTGAGGTAAGATTTTTATACATCTGATTTCATGTTCTAGACCTCCTAACACTATATTTTGTTGAATGGCAGAAGCATGGTGATAAAATTAATCTCTGTGTTACCTCAGAAAATGTGCTTGACCGCTCGGTCGAGTTGCCCAGTTAGGGTCAAATGAATTGACGCTAGTTCAGCAATGCGATCATAAACTGGCATGCAGCCAGTTTCCTCACTAAACTGAATTGTATGTATTTTACCCTTATCTACACAGTATTTGGTTTTACCTTCAGATTGTCATATCTTTAAATCCGTTTAATCCTTACATAATTTGACATGAGCTAGTACTTATTATTTCTACATTAGCCATTGTATCCGAGTCTTTTTGGAATAACATAAAATAGCTATAGCTACAGGTTTCTAGATGGGTAGTTAGCTATAAACATTAAATTTTCTGTTCAGTAATCTGACAAATATAACATGTTTATGAGTTTGCAATTAAAAGGATGGATGGACATTTGTCCATATTTTATTTAGCACAGTAAAATGACCTCATCATTCACACTGAAATATTTTGTCTCTTGTTATATCTAGTTTCATAGTTGTGTGTTATTTAATGTATCATACACAATACACAAAATATGTATTAGTATTAGTACCATTTTTCTTATCAATTTATATGAAATCTCAATGTGTCTATGTTGGCAAAACAGTTTATCAGTATGACAATTTTTTTATTTTTATTTTTATGGATAGCTGTACCTGAGGCACTGATTAATCAAGACACAGTTTTTCTTTTTTGTGTATAGTAATGTTTATTATGTGCCATGTCTTTCAGGCATAATGGACTGTCGATCATTTTATGGACGCCCCAGACCTACATCCACGGCCTACAGCAGTATTTCACTTTTACCTGCTGATCCATGTGATTCTGAGGTTGAAGATCTCAGTGATCCAGATGATGAAAATTATGATCATGTCCCTCCACCCAGCGAAGATTTGATGCCCCCTCCAAAGAAACGGAGAAATAGGAACAGGCTTGTTGAAGTCTCTACAGACCTCTATCAAACTCCCTCCCATCCTGCAAAGTCCAGAAAGACCAAAAAGACCACATGGGTAAAGAAGGACATTCCACCTTTCACTGTGTCCGAGCCTGTCTTCATGCTTCCAGAGTCAGTCCAGTCACCATTTATGTATTGGAAGAGGCTCTTCACTGACCAGATGATTGAGCACATAACTGAGCATACCAACCAGTACTCAGTTCAACAGACCGGGACATCCATCAACACCACAGTTGCTGAAATGGAAGATTTTTTGTCAATTTTGCTGTACATGGGAGTTTTTGAATTTCCCTCTTTAGAAGATTACTGGGCCTGTGAGTCATGATTCCCACCAGTGGCTGATACCATGTCAGTGAAGCGTTTTAAAGTGCCACAACGAAATGTCCACTTCAATGACAACTTCCAGATGGAAGGCTGCACTGACCGCTTCCATAAGATTCGCCCTCTTTTAGACATGCTCAGAGAACAATGCCTTCTCATTCCCCCACCAACAGGCAGAGTGTTGATGAAGTGATGGTGGCTTACAAGGGCACCAGAGCTGGCAAACTCCGGCAGTATATTAAAAACAAGCCGGATAAGTGGGGATTTAAGATCTTCTGTCGGGCCAGCTCTATTGGCATAATCCACGACTTCATCCTTTACCAAGGGGCCACAACATTCTTCAACATTCAAAAGGAAGAGCATGCACATCTGGGCTTGGAAGACCTCTCCCTAGGTGCCAAAGTTGTCTCAATACTCTGCAACACTATCACACACAAAGAGGCAACTGTGGTATTCTACGACAACTTCTTTACCAGCTTCGACTTGGTGAAGACACTGCACACCAACCTCGGACTGAGAAGTGTGGGTACCGTCAGGGCAAATCGTTCAGGTAATGTACATTCAATGATGTTAATCATGTTAATTGTTAATTATACAACCACATCCTCACACATAACCACACCATGCATCAAGCATCAACCCTCTACGGACACCTTGGCAATTTATCACCATTGACTAGTACTTTTTTAGTTTTACCGCTCCAGACTTTCCTATATACAGTATATATATATATATATATATATATATATACTAGTAATATAGAATATATATAATATATATGTATATATATATATATGGTAATAATTTTTGTAAAATGGCAACAGTTTTTAATATCTGAAAGTACACTCTTAACATCAGTCATTCAAGCATTATAATATGATAATCAAGTATTATTTAATAATAGTAGTTTAGTAATTAGAATTAAAACTTGATAACCATGTGCATATTAGTAATTTTAACTGAACTTAGGACTGGTGCTGGTGCTTTATTTGGTCATTCAGTGTTCCTGTAAACAAAAAATCAGCTCGAACTGATTTGCTGAAATCAAAACTGGGATGATAATAGGTGAGCACCAGCCAGTGAGATTGCCGTTTGCGCATTAGTTCCGCCTACTACTGGAGAAAGCGGTAGTTCTTATAAGCTGAAGAATTCCAAAGGAACAGTGTTATTTTGACTGGAAAATACAACAAAGAATATTGTTTACAATTCTCTCTCTCCCTCTCTCTCTCTAATACTTTGTGTGTGTGTGTGTGTGAGACAAAGCGACGACGAGTCGTGTGCCTTCACACTAGAGTTTACATTACGCCAAATACAGGTGCGTTGTGTCTCCATGTCACGATTACTGAAAATGCACAGATCTCTCGAACACTGTAAAACCTGTCAATCAGTGCTCAGGCAGAGAGCATTCGGCGCGTGAAAATACTCTGTGCTAAACTTAACTTAGCCTCCAATCCACACACTGGTGGTAAATCACGAATTTATTAGCGATGTTCCTAATCTAGACATTTATTTACTCGCAATGTAGAGGGTTGAGCATGCATACACGTTTTTCTCTTCTGATGCAGATATACTGTACACAATCTTGTGTTTTTAATAGAAAACTGTATTAGTGTTATTAGAATATATACTCACACACAAAATTCTCATTTCCATTTCTTTCAGGTGGTGCAACATTGATGAGCGACAAGGAGATGGTGAAGCAAGGCCGAGGTGTTGTTGATTTCTGTTCATCAGAGGGAGTCATTGCAGTGAAGTGGTTCGACAACAAGTGTGTCACCCTGCTGAGCAGCGCATGTGGGGTGGAGCCGCTGTCTTCAGTGAAAAGATACAAAAAGGAGGCGCAACAGAAGGTTGACGTCCCCTGCCCATCCATCGTCCTTGCATACAATCAAGCCATGGGAGGCATCGATCTCTCCAATATGCTTGTGCACCTCTACAAAACGCCAATGAAGGCACGGCGCTGGTACCTCCCATTGTTTGGGTACATCATTGATGTGAGCATTGTGAATGCATGGCTTATCTACAAGTGGGACTGCAACCTTCTCAAAGAGAAACCGATGCCCTTGAAGAAGTTCCGTTTGTCGGTGGCAGCCACGTTGAAGGGAGCCAACAAGGTACCAACCAGGGTTGGCCGGCCCCAAGTGCAAAGCACAAGCCGCAAGTCCGTCGCCCTAACCCTCGAGTTCTCCATCCCAGCCTGGAGGTCCGCTATGATGGCATTGTACACTGGCCCACATTTGGCACTCAGCGAGGGAGGTGCAACTTGTGCAAAGGTGTCGCGTTGGCGATGTTCCAAATGTGGAGATGGGAAGTTTTTCCTTTGTTTGAACAACAAAATCCAGTGCTTTGTTGCATATCACCAGATGTAAATGTATTGACAAAAGCATTGGGACAACTGACCATTACACCAACAGGGACTTAGCCTTCCAAGAAGAGTGGAAGCGG
>JADLZN010011835.1:0-244736 GCA_018155175.1 Sinocyclocheilus anophthalmus
CTAAACCTAACCGTTAGCGTTAACAAAGGCAAATATGAGATAAAAACACATTTGATGAAGTAACCATACCATTTTAACTTGCTTCTACACGTTTTTGAGCTCTTTTATTGTGATCACAGGTGATATACCAGGTGAGCTGCCAAGCAAGTTTACAGTCCAAAGGTATTCGTTTACAAATCAGATGCTATGGTAAAAGTGTTTTGAGCTCATAACATAGTATTGTGCAAAGGAAAATAATCTGCCCCGTAATCATAATTTGTGAAAATAAATACAAATTGTTGGTGTTTTACTCCCTCTAGTGTTTATGTTACCTGGAAACTGCAGTAAATTATATGCATGATATTTTTGGGAAGCTTGGCGCAATCTAGATATATATATATATAATATATTATATAGGCTATATTTCTCCAAAATGAGCCCTAGACTGTACATAGACACCATGAATAGGTTCACCAGGAAACACCTAACTGTCCCCAGACACATGGTACACGGTGTAGTGGCCTATCACAACAACAGAACAACCTCCATCAACACCTTAGCTTCAAGGTGGTAGGTTTTGCAAAAGCAAGCACCCTTCATATTGTCTTGTAAATATCTACATATGTATATTATTATCTCTAAGTAACACTACAATTCAGCAGGTTTGAGCTTCACAAAATGTAGCTACATTGCAACAGAGTGCACAAACTGCAGTTGCGTAAGTGTTAGCCTTATCAGCTTCCTCCCAGGCCCTGCTCACTTGGGTGTTAATAAATCTGTTGTTCCTGTGATAAACGTGTACTGAGGTGCATTTGAAAGTCTACACCTTGTCTCCATCATGTTAAAACCCTATTACATGGACAATTAGCATAATGAATAATGAGTGGATATGAATTAAATCACTTTACTTCTGTATTTTTCTCCATAGTAGCAACATTCACCACAAAGATGAGGAGCTTTCTTTGGTTGTGGTGGTTTGAGGCTCAATGGTTCAATAGCCTGGAAGGAACATTCCAGAAGGATGACGAATCCTACCTGCCACTTCTTACAGGAGTGCAGATGAATATTTAGAAAGCTAAGCTGCTTGGAAAATCCAGGACAAGAATGATCCTTTACTTCCAGGAGCCAACCTCCATAACCAATTCTACTAAATCCATCTATGACTCCATGAGGTTCAATTTATTGCTTGTAAAAGATTAGTTCACTCAAAAGTGAAAATGCGGTCATCGTTTACTCACCCTCAAGTATTTTCAAACATACATGACTTTATTTCTTCTGTGGAACAAAAAAATGAGTACTGAAAATGGTCGCCCTTTTCCATGCTTACAATGAAAGGCTTCCAAGGTTAGAAAGCCCCAAAAGCCCATGAGTTCAAAACCCAACGTGTTTTATGATTGTGCAACTATATTCCAGTTCATCATGCGAATCACTTGTATTATCGGAAGCGCTTGTAAGTCTTTTGAAAGCTTCAGGCCCAATCAGTGTAACACCATGTAAAAGAGCAATTGTCAATTAGACTTTTTCATTGGGATTTTGCTAATAGATAGTAGAATTTAAGTGTGTGGAAAACTGGTGACTATATTATATTCTTAGAGACTGTGTGAGTCTTATGTGCAAAGACAAAAAAATAATTAGCTCTCACATGCTGCTGGACCTATTGCATCTAAAAAAAAAAATGACAGTGCATTTACTCAATTTTAAGGTAAGTGGTGCAATCAATTTATTTGAGCTACATTAAATAAACACCATTTAGGCAAAGTTAGTCAAACTAAATTTGTTTATTTAATGTAGCTAAAATAAAGTGGAGTGCCCCATTACCTTAAAAAATTGAAGCATTTAGTTTTTTCGTGTTACTGTGTTGTGAAAGTTCAAACGAAGTCCAAGGCCAAAAACAATTATACGCCCAAAGTCATCAAATTAATGTGTGGAAGATGAGGTAACATATGAAAATGTAGGCAAAATGCCCCCAGGGCACTTTATGTAGATATTGTTTATTATTATTAATTTTTATTATTATTATTATTATTACTTTAGGAACTAAGGTTTCGCACAATAAAAACAAACAAAACCAACTTTAACCTGCTGACTAATAAAAAATATATCTGAAATATTCCAGTATTATTTATATCTGAAGTACTACATTACAAACAAATGTGAAGCCAGATCACTACAGAAGTGCCCCCCCCAACAAACAAACAAAAAACAAAAAAATACAATAAGAATACAAGTATCAAAATTCAATTAGAAGTATAAAGTACCAAATAACAACATTGAGAATGGTACTGCTACTGATTTCCAATTCTATATTATTTTCCTTCCAAAAATGTTGGCATCATAAATTAACATTCACTTTCCTTACTGAGGCAAGACGTATTCTCTGAAAGCAAATCTTAACATTTAACTGTTAATTTTTTTTTCTTCTTTTTTTTTGTCTTCTTCTGACCATGAGACTCACTCCTATAAAAATTAAATGTGTCATAGCGCTGTATAAGTATACACAATTTAAATTCAGTGCATTTTCCATTACATATTTAAACATAATTCCATTCTATTCTATTCTATTCTATTCCCATATTCCTTTAATGTGTTCCTTTGAACTGATCAAATCCCATTTGACTGATATTATTGAAGTTTTAACTCTGTGTTGTCACAAAGTAGAGGTGCATATTCCAGATTATAATTTGGCACTTTCTTGGGCATTTTTGCCAATTTTCTTTTGTCTTTCACAGATGAAAGACAATAATACAAGGTTAGAACATCATAAGAGTGAGTCTGTGACAAAAATGAAATTTTGGGGTGATTTTACCCCTTTAACAGAGTCTCAGTCAAATTCATTGCTTAAACAGATGACAGGCTATGTCTTTATTTCAGCTCTGGGCTTTAGGAAATGATGATGGATTAAAGAGGATGGTTAACCGGTCTTGAGGCAAATCGGATGGAGAAGGTGTGGTGCAATAGAGCGGATAGGTTTAAAGAGAAACAATGAAGAGAAATGGAGACAATCTTTGAAAGCTAAAGTGTGTCATATTAAACCTTTGTTGTACATATTGAGAGATTTTAAAATATGGCCCTAAAGTGGCCTTTAGAAAAACTCAGCTGTTGCCCTTTAAATCCTGTTAGCTCAAACAGATTACTACACAAACTCTCACATGCACACTCGCCCCACATTGTCACAGTAGCACAAGTATTGTTGAAATCTCACAGGAAGAGAGAGAGAGAGACTAAATCTAATCTCAAGTGAGGATGTTCTTCAAATGGATCCTGATAACGCAATTTTGTACGGCCTTGAGCCTTTTTGATCAGGACGATCTGACGAATAAACAACACACTGCAAAGGCATGTAGTCTCATGCATTAACGTCTACTATAATAAGGCCTGTCTGCAGTTAAAAACGACAGGACTGTCTCTGCTTTCAGTTCTGGTCTAAGCTAAATGGGAATCAGTGTTGTCAGCCATCTTGGTAGGGTACTCTTGACAGTATAATAAGTGAAGTCATTGGCTGCACCATGTGAGGTGAAACCAGACGCACATGCTCAGGCTAATCTGCTTGGAAAACCTGAAATAGACTCATGGGATTACAGAGAGAATGAGCAACCTGGTGTACAAACCCACGATCAAACACAGGGGGTGTTTTACACGTGAGAGCCATCAAAGGCCGCAACGTGGAGGTCAAAACATGTCAGCTTAGCAAAATCTGTTCATACGGATGGAATAACATGTGAAGTTCCCTTGAGGAATGTTATAATTTGTTTAAAGACATGCTCTCATTTGGAATAACAATACTTGTTACAAAGAACTATACAAAAATGAACTATTTACCACAGTAAGCAGAAAGTTTTATTTCACATAAAAAAACATGCACTGTATAATAATGATAATATTAATAACCACTACCACAAAATGTATCAGAATATACCCGATTAGGCTTATTCTGCAGCAACTGATTTGGTTACCAGTTTAATTTAGTGGCTTCTTACCATATGAAAAACACTGCAAGTTTGGAGGACAAAACTTCAAATGAATACATTTAAATCATCATAGTCATAGCCAAATACACTTACATTAAAAAAATAATAAAACACACACACACATACTGTATTGTGAGATTTGATACAGCTCGAGGAAGACAACTTTGTGTCCCATAGGAGACAATTATTAGCTCCGAGTCACACAGGCAGTTACCCTCACCGGACAGACTGATGTTGACACACCGGTCTGCATGCAAGTGTTGCGCTACACAGCCAAATCACAAAGAGCAAAAGCATTTTTGCAACTTTATAAGGTCTGGGAAGAAAAAAAATCTCAATTTTAAAACCTGATATTTCCAGGCATTCCAAGACTGTGGGAACCCTGTAATTAGCTACTGTACATTATAATTTAGTAGATAATTATAGAATATATAGTAACTAATTATAGAACCTATTAATCAATAAAAGTCAGCGAGGTCTAGATCCTTCATCTAGGCAACGCATGCTAATATGAATCATAAAATGACAGCAAATGTTATGCATAATAAACACATTAAAGTTATAATTTTATAGATGAACAATCCTCTCAAAAATATTTATTTGCTCATTTTTAAAAACATTAAAACATACCTCCCTACCTTCTGAGTTCACTAAAAAGCAAAGGCTAATTTCCAAAAGGAAGTGAGTTGGTGAGTCATCTGAGATGGGATCAGACTATGATTGCAGACACATTCTTAAACACATTCACTCGAAAAGGTTCAGAGTGCATTGGATTACACAGTGAAGTGTCAAGCTTTTTAAGTAAACAGGGACAGGAATGATGAGACTTATGTATAATGCAACAGAACAATCAAAACTTCAAAGAGCAACAGCAAAAGAGAAATGCTTGAACCATAGATCACCCAAAACCCATTGTAAATCACACCTTTGATCACTATAAAAAAGGAGCACATACAGTATGCACACCTCAAAAATTGACCAAAAAAAACTTTTGTTCACAGCACATATACAAATTCTTGTCCAATAAAATGCCCTCTAGAATAAGCATGTCCCATGCTCCTAAATTATAAATACCACCTGCCTACGACAAGCTAACATAAGTAGCATAAATAGTATTTTAGTGTTGCTGGCCGTGATGAAAAACTAAAAGCTACAGGCAGCTAAAAACAGAACAAGCTCTTTGAGGTGTTCTGGCCCAACTTCCTGTTTTAATAGGAAATACACCAATAAACTAAGGTAAAGAATTGCTCAAAAACACTTTAAAAAAGAGCTGCAGCAGAACTCTTACCTCTGAGAGATGTGGAGTGGGGTTGAATCCACACAGGTTGCACACAGTCTTCTGGCACTCTGTACAGGTGCTATAGTTAGGTGACTCTCCTGATCCCATGTTCAGCTTCACTTTACAGAGTGGACAGCAGGACTGGGCCTCAGAGCCTGAAACTGGAGTCAGAGGCCCCTCTACTTCTGTCGATTTTGGAGGGGGCATGTCCGCTGATGTTTTTCCTTCAGCAGCTGTAGGTTTTGGAGATGCTGTGTCTTTGGAATAAGCAGGTGGTGTGTCAGGAGGTGACTCTGAGCCTGAGTCAGGGAGGGATCCGGGAGGGGAGTCTGCTTCAGATCCAATGGGGGAATCAGGGGGTGATCCTGGAGGAGATTCTGGGGGAGACTTTGATTCCTCCCCAGAAATGAGATTGGTGGCAGAGCTCAAGATGGAAGAACCAAAACCAAACATTTTTCCAGACACACTCTCGGCAGACTGAGAACTTGCTGGCGTAGGTTTAGCCGACTCGGTGAGACCACTGAACCCACTGAAGAGTTTTCCAGTGACCGACTCGCTGGCCTGAGCAGTAGAGCTGGCCTGAGGTTTGGATGACCCACCAAAACCACCAAAGAGTTTTCCTGCGACTGACTCGCTAGCCTGAGCACCTACAGAGGGTTTTGTCACCTCTGTCAATCCTCCCAGACCAAATCCTCCAAAAAAGCCCCCTCCATCTTGTTTTGGAGTAGTTTTTGCTGGAGAAGGCTGAGGACTACCTTTTGGGCTCTGTGAAGGTTTTTGAAGAGGTGGAGGCTGTCCACGCTTGGCCCCTAGTTGTACTGGCTGAGGTCCCTGCTGTGGTCCAGATTTTGGTGTAGTTGGAGGTGTACTTCCTTTCCCAGTATCAGCAATACTCTGTTGTTTGGTCAGCATTGGGGGCTTCTTCCCTGGCTCACCCTTAGAGGGAGACCCAGACGGTGGCTCTTTCCTTTGTGGGGAGGGAGGTGCAGAACCCTGCTTGGGGGGCTGTTTCATCATTGGAGGTCCAGGAGGCTCCATGCCCCCCACTGCCCGCTGCATCTGACAGTTCAGACACAACCATTCCTTACCCTGTGGAAACAAACAGAGAAAGTCAAGGCACACAAACACAGATGCAGCAAATACCATTTCTGTAAGAATATTGATTTGCATTACCTCAAGCTCATTAGAAAATAGCAATCAAAATATTTTCATTTATAGCCAGCCACTCAACAGAAACACCCAGTATGCAATGCAACATATTAATTTGTGGAGAACTTGCTGTTATAATTTATTCTTTGTAATCCTTTATTCTTATTGGATTGATTAGTAAGCTTTGAAAGTCATGAATTTCTGATTTAATTATATGAATAACATTTAATTTACTTGTATTGTTGGTTTGGCTAAGTCATTTATTGCAATGCACACTTTAAAATCCTTTAAAAAACAAGACTAACACTGTACACTCATCACTGTGTGAGTAATACTGTTATTCTCTCTAACAGGGACCAGGAATAATGCCAAACGTCTGTATAATCACTGCCTTTATAACTGATGAATCTAGTTTCTAAACACATTGAAAAACAACTTTCTCCACTTCCTGTCTGGGTGATGTAAGTGATCTTGATAATCTTCCACCTTCTGCGCCAATATTTTCCTCCCAAACTCATGGATGAGAGGAATTAGTGCAAGCAGCATTTTAGGCAGAACCAAAGAAGGGTTATTAAAACAAAACCCTGCAGCTTTAAATAAAAAATATGAACTGATTTTGCTGATTTCTTCAAAGAAAGACTAGAATAATAGAGCCTTGTACATTGTGTACGAAAAGCTGACAGTATATGCCATTCTTATCTATATCTGGGTAAAAAGTGAGACCAGTGTGAAATCTATGTGAATGATGTAGTGAAGGCAGCAGATATGTCTCTTACCGCTGAGTCTGGTGGACTGAAGCCGCACAGGCTGCACACCTGCTGTTTGCACTGAGTGCACTGAGTGTAGTTGGGTGGCTGGTCTTTAACCTGCAGATTCAGCTCTGTAGAATTACAAAGAGGACACATTGCTTTCCCTTGAGCCACCGGCCCAGGTTTACCCTGCTGTTGAGGTCCACTGGGTTTTCCTGCAACCCCTGGACCAGGTTTCCCAGGCCCTTGTTGCTGGGAGCCTGGTCCTCCAGGTTTGGGTCCTTGCTGTTGAGGTCTTGGTCCACCAGGTTTAGGTCCCTGTTGTTGGGCTCCTGGTCCCCCAGGTTTGGGTCCCTGTTGAGGTCCTGGTCCACTAGGTTTAGGTCCCTGCTGTTGGGGTCCTGGTCCCCCAGGTTTAGGTCCCTGCTGTTGGGGTCCTGGTCCCCCAGGTTTAGGTCCCTGCTGTTGGGGTCCTGGTCCCCCAGGTTTAGGTCCCTGCTGTTGGGGTCCTGGTCCCCCAGGTTTGGGTCCCTGTTGGGGTCCTGGTCCCCCAGTTTTAGGTCCCTGCTGTTGGGCTGCCGGTCCCCCAGGTTTGGGTCCTTGTTGAGGTCCTGGTCCACCAGGTTTGGGTCCTTGTTGTTGGGGACCAGGACCTCCAGGTTTACCTTCAGGCCCCTGTCCTTTAGGTGGACCTTGCTGAGGTGGCTTACTCCCTTGCTGCGGAGGACCCTTGCCCGCTCCACTCTGTGGGCCAGGAGGCTTTCCTTCCTGCTTTGCAGGCACCTCTTCCTCATCATCACCAAACAAACTAAACTTTGGGATGCTGGCAGAGGAGACAGCAGAAGAGACCGCACTCAGGGGGTTGGCCCCACTCAAGAAGCCAGACGAGAACATGCCAGTTCGTGGTTGTTCTGGGTCTTTGGGCTCCTGCCGGAAACGTGACTCAAGGAGGCTGAGGGAGGAGGGGCTCCGTCCAGGCTTTGGCTTGGGAGGCGGCCCCTCTCCAAATGCATCTACAGTCCGACTTTTACTGAGACCTGCTGGGACTCTGGTGCCACCAGCTTGAGTCTCTGGTGGCCTGTGGAGTGAACAGACATAAGGTCAACTTCACATTCATTAGTCTCAAGCCAACATAGATTTGGAAAAATCTGTGATTAACTGAAATGTACTTTATTTACTTAATAGCTATTCTGTATAAATTACAAAAATACATTTCAAAGGCCAATGCAAATTATTCAGACAATCAAATCAAAAGCAAAATTCATGCAGCAGAAAAATGTAAATCTAAAACTGTAAATCTAAAAAACGTAAGACAAACAAGATTGAGACATATCCACAATACATATGCAGTCTATTACTGTTGTCAGTGAACAATATTTAAATAGTTTATTCATTCTAAGAGACTGCAGCAACAAAACACACAGAAGAAGTCAAAAACAACGTTAATTGTCAATATTTTAATCACAATTAAATGTGAAAGAAAAGAAATATAAAAAGGCTAACTAAGGATGTGCCAGAACTTAAAGCCACAAAAAAGGCCAAAATTAATATTATATGCCCTCAAATTATATACCAATGGTTACCTATAACCTTCATATTGTGTTCAAAAATGTAACAAACATATTTGAGTTTCCCAGTTAGGGTATTAAAGTTCCCATGCCAGAAGACTGCTCTCTTGGTTATTAGTGCTTTAATAAATAGGATTTTCCTGCAGTTGGGCTATAAGGCTATTTAGCGCATCTCAATACAGAGAGAACCCGCCTCTCATGTAAGAAGACAGAGACTGTCACAAGGCAACCTACCACCTTTCTTTTAGTGCATTTGTCCATTGTGCTCTATTTCTACAGATCTAGTAACAAAAGCCTGATGTTAGTTTTTACATCTGTAAAGTTTCTCTGGCCTTTACGTTATTCTAGTAATGCCAACTGAAGAAAAAAAGAAGTGTAATTACTTATCAAAATATGATCATTTTAATAGAATTTATTTATCAAAAATAAAGGCTAATTTAAAGTAAAATTTCTTGGTTTTTGGCCCATTTTCACCGCCAAGCGTCAATTTAATTTCAGTGCATCACTATTGTTAGCTCAGTGGCTGTTCTGCACAGCATCTTAAACGGTTAGTGGTTCTCATGGGCGTTATTTAACATATATTTGAGTGTCCTGTCATTCAGCCTCCCATAAAAGATCATCACGCCATGTCCAATATTCGTATTGTTTCTGATCGAGTGGCGCTCTTCACTTAGGCATCACTGCAAGCGTTTCAGCACCACGGACAGCGAACAATATATAATACATGTAACTGTAACACAGTCCTTGTTTTCAGGTGTAATACTACACGCACGCTCCCAAAAAATAAGCAAAAGCGATCAATGAGCATGATGGCATTTGTGCTTGCAGTGCTATATTTAGTCATATTAATATTTATACCCCCTCCCCCCATTTGCGCTTGGGTAAAAATAACAAATTTACGCATAAGAAACTTTAAAGACACAATTCAATTAGCTTACGAATGAGATCATGTCAAATGGAATGTCGATCGCGTGCTTTCAAGTGATCGAATTTTCATAGAATTGTGTTATTCTCAGGCAGTGTTTTCCAAAGCTGCTCATGACATCACCTACACAGCCCATAGGAGGAAGATGGAGTGTGCATGAAGAACGCAACGGATATCTGGATACACAGAAAACGGATATTTGTCAGTATGGATTCATATTTTTCAAGGAAATGCTTATATTTAATTCAATCTATAACCTGGTGTCTTGCATGGACTGAATAAGGTGGTTTAAAGAAAACTACATTCATTAAAATACTATGCACATCCACTGTGCACATACAGTGTCCCACCATATTAACGATGATGATACTAATTATAAAAAATGCGTTTCGTTCAAATCAGCGGTAGGTTAAACCGATATTTATAGCTATAAAACAGAAGTGCACTAAGGAGGTACTAAATTGCAACCATATGCATGGCTGAAAATTGGGCTGGATTAAATATCTCGCTATAAAACGGCCGTAAACACGCAGCAAGAGCGTGAATGGGTGTGATCATGTTTTGCATCGTTGCTGCTGTCGTGATGTGCCAACCTGCAGTGCCCTGATGATCAAAACACAAGCACATCATCGACGCGTCCAATGCAAGCGCTCCGGCACTGGACACATCATCATCATCATGATTACGGCAAACATTTATAGACACTTCAACTTGCCTGGACTGCGCTTTGGCCATAGCGGCCACAAGCTGCTTTCTTTCCTCCTCAGATAGATTACTGAGGTCTGCCACCACCCCAGCGGGCATCTTGAAGCCACCCTTCCCATCAGGTGCGAGTCCCGCTGGTAATCCAGCGAGCGCCCCTTCGCTGCCTTCGAGGCTCGCTTCGTTCCCCATGATCGACCCCCTTTCCCTTTTAATCCCCCTCCCTCCAGCTAATTACGTGGCGATACGGCTCTTAATGTCCGGAATAAGGCGACGGCGTCGGTATCCGTGGTTGTTTTGGATGCATGGCGTTTTGTTTCTCCATTTCAGTCGAGGGTCTCTGTGGCGATAACGCGCATCCCGAGAGCAGAGCCTCTCCGCGCGGGTGTAGGTCTAGAGTTGTGCGCCTCCCTCCTCCATCCATCCATCCATCCAACGCGCATGTCCGGCCCCTCACAGGTGATCATAAAACGTCGCCGTTGGAAAAAACGGAATTAAAGGAACAAAGCGCCTTAGAATTAACAAATCTTCTAATAATTACCCTGTTTATTTTGCTTTCGAGCCGAGCCAATAATTCCCTAATTAACGAACCGATTTGGTGGAGAGCAGCTGGATTTGTAGTAACAAAACCTGGAACACTTTGCATTACAGAAAGCATGTTACACATAGGCCTGTAAATATGTTTAATTAGGTAGTTGACAGATTACATATCCATTAAATGTTTTTTTCTAATATCAAGATTTTTTTTTGTTAATTTATAGACAGGAAAAACCTGGGCAAGTTGTTATAAATGCACTCGTTTATAATGCACTAAGATCTCATTACCTTTTAAGAAATAGTTCACACAAAATGTGAAACTTTATTGAAAATGTACTCACCCCCAGGCTATCCAAGATGTAGATTAGTTTGTTTCTTCATCAAACAGATTGGAGGAATGTGATTTTGATTCTCTTGCATTTGTTTGTATTAGGACTAGTATTTTGGGCAACAAGTATGGTTAGAGTTAAAATGATGTTAAGGTGGATTTGGTCTAATGATTCACAACGACCATTAACGGATGGATGGAGCTGTGTGGATTTTTATGTTTTTCTCCCCCAGCTGTTTGAACTTTGATTTTGACGGCACCCATTCACTGCATAGGATCCATTAATGAGGATGTGATGTAATGCTAAATTTCTCTAAATCTTTCCTAATGAAGACACAAAACTCATCTACATCTTGGATAGCTTTACGGTGAGTACATTTTTATTTTTAGAAAAACTATTCTTTAAAGTTTTGAGTAAAAAGTCCAAAAATGTATGTTTTCTTTTACGGTGGCTCCAAACTAAAATGTATAAGCCATTTCATGAGTTGTTTTGAAGTGAAAAAATCTACAATATATTAAAACTACAAACTCTGCAGCTGAACACAGTGTAACCAATCAGAGCAGAACACCAGGGGGTAACATTTTATGGTCTAAAAATGATTAGTTCTTACTTTAGGCTACTCTCACTTCCACATTATCAGCACTGTATTTGATATTGTAGCATTATTATAAGTGTTCCCTCAGCTCTTAGTACTTGAATTTATTCTTAGCTCCCTGCTCTGTTACTTTGGTGATATTTGCACCCTTTTCAAGCTGCTTTGAGAAAGAATATAATGGTTAAAACTGTAAAATAAAACCGAAACAGTGCTGTACCTTTCTCTAGTTGTCTGCTTTGGTGCATAAGAGTGAATTACTTGCCGTAAGGTTTAGTCATCCAACCACTGCATAGATCACACATTCACAAACACATTCATTCACAGACTCAGTCATCCTGCTCACAGATCTTCTGCTGAATAGGAATCATGAGTCACTGCATCAATATGTCCATAAGTCATCAATATGTCCTTGGCTCACAGCTATGCCAAGGGCCTGGAGACAGAAGGAGACACTGAAGGAGTTTGTCACCAATGACTTCTACAGAGTCAGAGGGAGAATTTGCAGGGACACATTGCCCGCTTTACAGGGCTGTATGTCTCGACAGTGCCGTTTGTCCTCAAAATCAAATGTTAGAGGACACAAAACCTGTTGGTTTCACAGAGAAACAACATTGCAGAGGGTAGGTCTGAAGGCTGTAGGATTTTCATTTTGCTACAACAATAGCATGTTCTATGAATTGAAACCCATAAAGCCTCAGACATGCAACTTAATATAACAATGTCTGAGCAGCCTTGAGGAGTGACGGAAGAAAATCCTGTCTCCATTAGCAACCTTTATTGATTCCCACTTTTGTGCAGAGATAAAGCTGACTGCAGGATCACTCTCACCAGATCAACACATCACTGAGCCAGTTCTGAACAAAACATATGGGATACAATTTGTTATCCAGGGCTGAATACATTTCCTAAAATTCTTAAACAGTTGCCAAATTAAATGCAAAAACACATTTAGTGAGTCATTCTGAACTCAGAACCCCGTGAATAGACCAAAACAGATCCGATTTTACAGGAAGTGTCCATTTTCATTGCATAATCTAATATGGAGATGTGATAATGCTAGAATAGCTTCTGAAACTAAAACCAGAGGTGCATTATCTAAAAAAAATAAAAATAAAGTGAAATAAAACCATAGCCTAGCTGTTAGCACACATGCATCTGACATTTTGAGCAGTAGTGATTTCCTGATCCTGCTGGCCCCTCTTCTCCCAATCATTTTAAGTGCTTTCTATAGTGTTTCATCAATAAAAATGGCAAAAAAGGCCACAGGGAAAATCCTGAACCAGCTAATTACAGTCTTCCGGATCTCTTGAAAATTACAGACAGGTGTGTAACAGCAGGGCTGGAACCAAACACAGCAGGGGCATGACTGAGCATCCGCTTTATTTTTAGCTATGGTTTTAACAGTGCAACAGCTCCATACCGGAAACCAATTAGGCAAAGAAAATGAATGCTTACTGTAAAAATCTGATCCATGATTTGTCCATTTACAGGGTTACACCAATCAACACGCTTAATCATTGAATGTATGTGTTATTTTAGTATTTATTTATATACTATTATTATATGTAAATGTATTCATATTTTGAATTAGCTTCGGACTTGTAACCCGAAGGTCGCAGGTTCGAGTCTCAGGTTCGGCAGGGATTGTAGGGGGGGGGGAGTGAATATCCAGCTTTCTCTCAACCCTTCAATACCAAGACTGAGGTGAGACCCTTGAGCAAGGCACGGAACCCCCAACTGCTCCCCGGGCGCCAGAGCATGTGCCCACTGCTCCGGGGGTGGGTTCTGGTGTGTGTGTGTGTGTGTGCGGTTCACTACTCACTGCGTGGTGTGGCACTTGGATGGTTTTAAATGCAGTGCACAAATTCACACGTCACGTCCTTTCCTTTTCCTTTCCTTTTATTTTTATATTTTCAGTTTTTATTTAAATTTAAGTTTTAACACATTTTGATAAGCTTTTTAACTTTTTTTACATATTTCTATTTAGCGTTAATTTTATTTTAGTTTTAGTAATTTTAGCACTTAAACTTATTTTATTTCAAATTAGTTGCCAGAAAGAAAAAAATAAATAAAAGTTACGTTAGTTACCAAAACAACATGGTTCACTCTTTCATGTCTAACTGCACACACTTCTGCAAGATCTGGCCTTTTCATTCAAGGCTCAGACACCAGGCAGTCATGCTACTACATGCATTTCATACCTATAAGGATCTCAGATTCCTCTAATGCAGTTTCCGGCTTCCTTTTAACTATTACGTGTTATCCTCTCCACCCTGTTTAACATCAGAGTGACGGCTGTGTGATGTGACAGTGGAGGCTTATTCAGCCCAGTCCACAGCTCCAGGGGGAATTCGTCCTTGCGTGACCAGCTGTTGTCCCTGGGCTATATCGAGGAGGTGGACTCTTATCAAGATCCACAGATGCTCTAACCATCTCCACACATCAATTAACCAGATCAAACGGCATTAGCAGTAAGTTAAGCTCTCTATCATGACTATCTGCTGTTGGCAGTGGCACCACAATCAGGATAAATACAATGACAGGAGAGTCAAAGATTACTATTATTGTTGTTAGGGGGTTGTCCTGCTCTTATTCCCACTTTTCCTCTCCCTCTCATCTACAGTGATGAACCGCGGCCCAGAACAGACAGCCTTCCCCACACAGGGCTGACCACTGGAGCGAACACTAATGACATTAATGCTCTGAAGCGGAAGTACACACACATATATACAATGTCACCAACACACCATTGTAAATATAGCTATGAAACCTGGTCAAACTGTTTTTACCGTGCCATTCAAAAGTTTGGGGGCAAGTTTCAAGTATTTTTTTGAAAGAAGTATCTTATGCTCAACAAAGCTGCATTTAATTGATCAAAAACACAGTAAAATTGTGAAATATTATTACATTAAAATAACTGTATTTATTTGAATTCCAAATGAATTATTCCTGTGATGTAAAGCTGAATTTTTAGCAGTCATTATTCCAGTCTTTAGTGTCACGTGATCCTTTAGAAATCATTCTTATATGCTGATTTGATGCTTAAGAAAAATTTCTAATTATTATCAATGTTGAAAACAGTTTGATGGATCTAGTGGAACTGTTGACCAAATTTTTTCACCAGATTATTGATGATAGAAAGTAAAAGGAAGAGCTTTTTGTAATAGAATGTTTGAAACATTTATAAAATGTTAAAAATGTAATCAAACTTTTGAGCGGTACTGTATATTCTATATCCACAAATGCTCACCTGACTTCCTGTAGCAGCCTGTCTCTCTAATGAATACAATTCAACACACTCATATACACATTGTACACATTAATAATGCTTTACAATATGCCAGTGAGTGTGTGCGTGTGTTGCTGTGCGACATGTATGTATGCCGGTGTTTATGGGTGACTTACAGCGCTCAGAGAAGCAGAGAAGTGTAATTGAAGCCTGAAACCTAATCACACACACAGTGCGTTGCTCATTAAAGTTGAATATGGGCTTCAATACAGAAAATATGGCTGGCATGACCCTTCAGATGAATGTAAGGGAGATAAAACATTATTAAAAGTTACACACAAGCTGTGAGCTTTATATGAATCATGACTAGTCTTCAAATCAGGACAGTGTGGTAGTTTTGATAATAATTTCTACCTGTAAACATAATACGATTTCTGTCGAGAATATGATTCAGAAGTGACTGTACAAGTGTATATAGTCACGAACACATACAGAAACAACAATCACACATGTGGCAAGAGGAAGTGAGAAAGAACTGACAAAGAGATTTAAAACTGGATGCAGAAGAGAGCAAAGGGTCACATACCTGCACTACAAGCTGTCTGTCTGTTGTTGGCTGTAGTACTCGTGAGTGGACAGCTCCTTGTGCACTTCGTTCTCTAGGGACAATGTTTCATTTGTGGTATATTAGTCGTCCTGATCTCCACATCCTTCTTAGACAGTCTGCATGTGCTTAATTCCTCCCTTAACACCCCGTTTTCCCTCCCAATGAGCACTAATAACTGGCTGGCTAAAAATACACTCTTAAAGGGAAGGTGTCTCTCACCTCTCTGGCTGCGCCCTGCATCTGCTTTGGCAGAAAGCACACCCCCTTTAATTCACACACACCTCTAATCAGCTTTCTTAGGAGCCACCGGCCAATCATGGGTCTGGGATAAGACACACTCACAGAATAAGAGGGAACATGCACTTACAAGCACATGTGCAAGTACTAAGGTCAAGGCCACAGAAAATCTGGGAATCTAAATATAATTTGAAGAAGGAAATAAAGTTTATTAGAGTGAAGAAACATTATAGTAAAATGAATAAAGAAAAATTTAATACTGCAATATACAGTATGTAGGTCATTAGACTCAAATTGGTACGCTGATCATATTATTAGTAATTCCTTTAAAATTATAGTAAAATATATGTTTTCACCGGTGGTCTCAGACTAATTTAACAAAATGAAACGCTAACACACTAAAGAAGTATTGATATACAAAAGAAGTAAACAGTTCAGTAAATTTTGCATAAACAACAAGGTATTGCCTGAAACCAACCAATTGAGTGACTGGAATTGTGCCATATCTTTCATTAACATTTTGCCTCATTACTCATTAATTTGCCTCAATTTATGCTGATTTTTAATTTACAAATGTATTACAGTAATGTAAAACAAATAGGAATTACAAACAAACACATTTTTCTTCCCTGGGTAACTATGACTGAATGATATACTTCACCCAATTACTTCAAGTTACTGTTTTTTTTTATGGTGAATATTGCTATAAAAGGCTTACCTTGCAACAACGACACAGGCATGAGCTGCTGTTGTTTTGCTGTTAAAAAACATCTGAACATCTGTAAATGCAATATTGCCATGTTATTAAACATTTGTCTGCAAGAACTGTCACCTGTTTTATTTATTTATCCGTAATTTAATATTCAGTTGACATTGCTAAAATACATTATCAATGACAGTTTAACCTCTCTAGGCTTAAGGTTAAGTTTAACAACAAAACTTTGCCAAACCGTTACATAACAAGGCTCAGAGTATCTCTTGCTCCTTGTGTGTGAGCAGGGAGGGACACTGGTGGGGTGGGCGTTTCGTTCAGTCCAGAGTCAGATAAAGGTTAAAGTCAATTGTTTGTGAAAGACACACTGTCGCTTTCTCTTTTAATGGGATCTTCAGGTTGTTTCTGAAAAGCTGATGTTCATGTCTGCTAGTGCTATTCTGCTCACTTCCTGGAGAAGTTTTTCACCTGTGGTCAAAGAAGCTCGTCTAATAACTTGGAATCTTACGCAACCTCAAGTAATTCCAAACCTGTATGATGTTTTTTTTTCTTCTGTGGAACACAAAAGGAGACGTTTTGAAGAATATTCCTAAGCAGTTTTGAATATGAACGAGCATCATTTTGATTTTTAGTGAATAATGACTAATTTTGGTCTGGTTCATGCATGTTGGAATATAGATCACAATACTGGCTACTTTTCATGTGCAGTTTGTCCAATTTGCAGTTTGACAGTCCCTGGTTATTATATACTTTCACTGTATGGAAAACAGCAGCATTAATATTCCTTAAAATTTCTCTTTTTATTAACAGAGAATAAAGACAGTCATATAGGATCTCAAACATGAGGCTGAGTAAATGAAGTTTAATTTTCTTTGAGACTTGGATTACTAGAAAATGAAAACCCAAGTGCGACCAAAGGGTTGTAACAAATGGGATTAAGAAAATTATGAAATGGAAATTATTCAAGCTGTTTAGAAAATGCAGAAAAGCATCATATTCTAATAAATGCAAATTGTAGGTGAGATTGCCTCTATCATGCTCCAAGGGTTATGCCTCGAAACTCGAGACGAGAGCGATAGAGAAGGATATACGGAGGAAGGAAGGGACGGAAAGAGCGAGTGAAGGAAGGAAGGAGGGGGAGGGAGGAAGGGAATGAGGGAAATTCATTAGGTGTGGTGAAGTGTACCATTCTCATCAAGGGCAGAGCTCATTTTAACTCCATAATGAGCCTGAGATTAGGGGCTAAGGGGGGTTGTGCCGGGTGACTGACTGCTGACTTCATCACTTGTGCCGTGATGCTAAATATAAACGCACTGTTTTGAACCAAGGCAGTTGGGAGTCTGCTATTATGTAGTAAAAATAAAGATATAGCATAAGTGTCAGAAACACTTCACGGCTGCCGTTCTGACTATTGCCAATTATCGGGCCACTAGAGTCGTTTCAATAGTTACTTTTCATTCCTGTCCCCCTGAGGGATTGTAATTAAGGCACTACTTGTTATTTTAGTATTATATATACAGGTGCATCTCAATAAAATAGAATGTCACGGAAAAGTTCATTTATTTCAGTAATTAAACTAAAATTAAAACTCGTGCATTAAATAAATTCAATGCACACAGATGAAGTAGTTTAAGTCTTTGGTTCTTTAATTGTGATGATCTTGGCTCACATTTAACAAAAACCCACAAATTCACTATCTCAACAAATTAGAATACTTTCATAAGACCAATAAAAAAATAATTTTTAGTGAATTGTGGCCTTCTGGAAAGTATGTTCATTACATGTACTCAATACTTGGTAGGGGTCCTTTTGCTTTAATTACTGCCTCAAAAGGCGTGGCATGGAGGTGATCAGTTTGATCAGTTTGTGGCACTGCTGAAGTAGTATGGAAGCCCAGGTTTCTTTGACAGTGGCCTTCAGCTCATCTGCTTTTTTGGTCTCTTGTTTCTCATTTTTCCTCTTGACAATACCCCATAAATTTTTCTATGGGGTTCAGGTCTGGTGAGTTTTGCTGGCCAGTCAAGCACACCAACAACACCATGGTCATTTAACCAACTTTGTGCTTTTGGCAGTGTGGGCAGGAGCCAAACCCAGCTGGAAAATGAAATCAGCATCTCCAAAAAGCAGGTCAGCAGAAGGAAGCATGAAGTGCTCCAAAATTTCTTGGTAAATGGGTGGAGTGACGTTGGTTTTCAAAAAACACAGTGGACCAGCACCAGCAGATGACATGTCAGCCCAAATCATCACTGATTGTGGAAACTTAACACTGGACTTCAATAAACTTGGGCTATGAGCTTCTCCACCCTCCTCCAGACTCTAGGACCTTGGTTTAAAAATGAAATACAAAACTTGCTCTCATATGAAAAGAGGAATTTGGACCACTGGGCAACATTCCAGTTATTCTTCTCCTTAGCCCAGGTAAGAGTCTTGAAGTTGTCTGTTTATGGTTCAGCAGTGGCCCTAAACAAGAGGAATAGACATACTTATATTGTAGCCAAAATTCATGACACGTTGTGTTGTGGTGGCTTCTGTGATCGCACTTGACCCCAGTCCTCGTCCATTCATTGCTGAAGTTCACTAAAATTTATTGAATCGATTTTGCTTGGACCAATCATCATCAAGCTGCATTTCTTAGTTGGGTTGTGCATCTTTTCTTCACACTTTTTCTCCACTCAACTCTCTGTTAACATGCTGGAGACAGCACTCTGTGAACAGCCCGATTCTTTGGCAATGACGTTTGGGGCTTACCCTCTTGTGAAGGAGTGTGTCAATGATTGTCTTATGGAACAACTGTCAAATCAGCCTCGTCCCATGATTGTGTAGCTAAGTGAACCAAAAAACTGAGAGACATTTGCAGGCTCAAGGAAACCTTGTCAGGTGTTGTGAATTGATTAGCTGATTGGCCATGTCACCATTATTCTAATTTGTTGAGATGTGAATTGGTGGGGTTTTGTTAAATGTGAGCCACACAATCATCACAATTAAAAGACCAAAGACTTAAACTACTTCAGTCTACTTCAGACTAAATTTATTTAATACACGAGTTTCACAAATTTGAGTTGAATTACTGAAATAAAAAAAAACTGAACTTTTCCACGACATTCTAATTTAGCGAGATGCAACATGTTGCTATTTATAGAATGTATATCTTTTATAATTTATTATGTTTATATTAAGTTTAATTTTGTTAGTGCTTTTGATATTATGTTTAGTTTATTTAGTTATTATTTATATGATTATTAAAACTAAAACTATCTCCAAATTGTTTTTGGGTAATAAAATTAAAGATGAAATAAAAAATATAATATCAGTTTTTAAACTAAATTAAAATAATAAATGTTGTCTTGGAAACTAACTGAAATAAGTATGTTCAGGCATTAAAATGACTAAAACTAAAACTGAAAAAGGAAAATGGTAACACTTTACTTGAAACCTTGTATATCAAATGCACAATGCATTATATAAGTATTCATTATTATTCGTCACAATAAGATCTTTTCATAAATAATTGTAACCAAATTTAAAATGCATTATAATATTTGCAGATTCTTACAATCTGAAATGATCTGTTTGTTGTGTGTTTTAATGCATTATACTTTCTAAAAGAGTAACAATGAACAGGCGAGTATTATAATGTATTATAAATGTGGTTACAATTCTTCATAAGATCATACTAGCCGTATAAGGGTAATTAAAGGCATTATTACTGCATTAAAATATTTTTAATAATCTAATTATATTTAAAGCTCAAGAAAAGTGTTCATATTATTTTAGTTTTAGTATTTTTAGTACTTAAACTTATTTCAGTTAGTTTCAAAGGCAACAATCCTAATTTTTAATTAAGTTAAAAAAATGTTATCTATTATTTATATATTACTTCAGTTTTATTTTAATTACTGACAGTTTTAGTTTACAACAACAACACTGCCGTTCTGACTATTGCCAATTATCGGGCCACTAGAGTCGTTTCAATAGTTACTTTTCATTCCTGTCCCCCTGAGGGATTGTAATTAAGGCACTACTTGTTATTTATATACTGTATATATAGGTGCATCTCAATAAATTAGAATTTGTCGTGGAAAAGTTCATTTATTTCAGGTATTCAACTCAAATTGTGAAACTTGTGTATTAAATAGATTCAATGCACACAGACTGAAGTAGTTTAAAGTCTTTGGTTCTTTTAATTGTGATGATTTTGCCTCACATTTAACAAAAACCCACCAATTCACTATCTCAACAAATTAGAATACTTCATAAGACCAATAAAAAAAAACATTTTTAGTGACTTGTTGGCCTTCTGGAAACTATGTTCATTTACTGTACATGTACTCAAAACTTGGTAGTGGCTCCTTTTGCTTTAATTACTGCCTAATTCGGCGTGGCATGGAGGTGATCAGTTTGTGGCACTGATGAGGTGGTATGGAAGCCCAGGTTTATTTGACAATGGCCTTCAGCTCATCTGCATTTTTAGGTCTCTTGTTTCTCATTTTCATCTTGACAATACCCCATAGATTCTCTATGGGGTTCAGGTCTGGTGAGTTTTGCTGGCCAGTCAAGCACACCAACACGATGTTCATTTAACCAACTTTTGGTGCTTTTGCAGTGTGGGCAGGTGCCAAATCCTTATGGAAAATTATATCAGCATCTTCAAAAAGCTGGTCAGAAGAAGGAAGCATAAAGTGCTCCAAAATTTCTTGGTAAACAGGTGCGGTGACGGTTTTCAAAAAACACAATGGACCAACACCAGCAGATGACATTGCACCACCAAATCATAACAGACTGTGGAAACTTAACACGACTTCAAGCAACTTGGGCTATGAGCTTCTCCACACTTACTCCAGATGCTAGGACCTTGGTTTCCAAATGAAATAAAAAAACTTGCTCTCATCTGAAAAGAGAAATTTGGACCACTGGGCAACAGTCCAATACTTCTTCTCCTTAGCCCAGGTAAGACAACTCTGACACTGTCTGTGGTTCAGGAGTGGCTTAACAAAAGGAACACGACAACTGTAGCCAAATTCCTTGAAACGTCTGTGTGTGGTGGCTCTTGATGACTTGACCCCAGCCTCAGTCCATTCCTTGTGAAGTTCAATCAATCTGAATCGTTTTGCTTGACAATCCTCATAAGGCTGCTGTTCTCTCGGTTGGTTGTGCATCTTTCTTCCACACTTTTTCCTTCACTCAACTTTCTGTTAACATGCTTATCCAGCACTCTGTGAACAGCCAGCTTCTATGGCAATTCATGTTTGTGGCTTACCCTCATTGTGAAGGATGTCAGTGATTGTCTTCTGGACAACTATCAGAACAGCAGTCTTCCCCATGATTGTGTAGACTAGTGAACCAAACTGAGAGACCATTTGAAGGCTCAGGAAACCTTCGCAGGTGTTCTGAGTTGATTAGCTGATCGGCATGTCACCATATTCTAATTTGTTAGGATAGTGAATGGTGGGTTTTTTGTTAAATGTGAGCCAAAATTATCACAATTAAAAGATCCAAAGATTTAAACTACTTCAGTCTGCGTGCATTTCATTTATTTAATTACACGAGTTTCACAATTTGAGTTGAATTACTGAAAATAAATGAACTTATGCCACGACCCTTCTAATTATGAGGATGCACCCTGTATGCTATTATAGAATGTATGACTATTTTTATAATTTATTATTTTGTATATGAAGTTTAATTTTGTTTATTGCTTTTGATAAATTTATTGGTTTTAGTTTATTAATATAATTATTCTATTAAAATTAAACTAAAACTATTCCAATTGTTTTGGTAAATAAAATAAAGATGAAATAAAATATAATATCAGTTTTAAATTAAAAAGGGAAGTTAAATGATAAATGTTACCTTGGAAACTAACTGAAATAAGTATGTTCAGGCATTAAAATGACTAAAACTAAAACTGAAAAAGGAAAATGGTAACACTTTACTTGAAACCTTGTATATCAAATGCACAATGCATTATATAAGTATTCATTATTATCTATTCACAATAATATCGTTTTCATAAAAAGTATAAACAAAGTTGAAAAATGCATATAAGATTTGCAGATTCTTACAATCTGAATGATCTGTTTGTTGTGTGTTTTAAGCATTATTGACTTTTGTAAGAGTCTAAACAATGATTATGTAAGTATTATAATGTATTATAACTGTGATTACAATTATTCATGATATCATACTATGCATTATAAGATGCATTACAAGACACGATTAATGCATTAAGACTACTTTTATAATGCATTATACATGAAGACTTGAAGTAAAGTGGTATTTTTTATTCAAGTTTTCGTCATTTAAGTAGCTTAAATTATTGCAGTTAGTTAAAGGACAAAATCCTAATTTTTTAATTAAGGTTAAAAAAATGCTTATCTATAGGTGATATATTACTTCAGTTTTATTTTACTCTACTGACATTTTTTTGCAAACAGTGTTAGTTTACAACAACAACACGATTCAGACAAATCATATGGTGCAACATAATTAATCAGAAAAGTATTGTTAACAGCACTAATCCCTTAAAAAACGGTCAACGTAATTCTAGTAATTCCATTTACAGAGAGCAAGAGAGATTTTTTGCCTTGGCTCTGACCTGAATCTCCTTTCTACCCAGAATCCTTAGGGCCATGGTGTATGTGTGTGAGTCGGACAATGTGAAGAGACCTCTGATTCATGGCAAACACTTACATGCCTTGTGCTCTCATAAGTGTACTTATGAACACACACACACGCACACACACACACACACACACACACACAGACAGATCTCCAGGATACAGAATGACACACTTGTTTTCTGAGGACACTTTTGATGTGGGGGAGATGATGGATGTGTCGAGGGCAGCTTCATTTCTGTTGCTCTTCCGTGAGTCACAAACACTTACATGTGCACACTCATTTCAGGTCAAACCTGGGCACAGAATAAAGGAACAGTGCTTAATATTTTGATTGAGTTTGGAGCATTAAAGAAATAATTCTCTCGCTGTCATAGAGATTTTGAAGTACATAAATAATATAGAGCTATATGTTGTGCACAGCATCTTACAGCACACATTTTAACCAAATCCATCTCTGATTCATTGACAATGAAAAAAAGAGAGAGATTGCACGCCATCTAGTGGTAATAAGCACGCAGTGCGACCTTAAATAGCTGCATTACAGAATGTGGATGAAAAGGAAGCTTAAAAAAAAAAAGCGATAAATTTAGTAATGAATCATTCATTCATATATGCAACTAAATACCTATTTACGACTGTTTAGTATTTGTTTGGAATAATTCCACACTTAAAATATAGAGTAAGTAGGCTATAAATATAGTATTTGCTAATTCTGTAAACAGTCATAGATTATGTCAGATCCTTACCAATTTTCTTAAACTCATGGGTATTGACACACACAAAAATCACCTCATGTCTCCACATTGATTCCATATTTAAATGTTGGCTGGTTGCGTTATTTGTGTTTTACAAGCCAAATTGTCAAGACAAAAAAAATAAGTTTGTAGGTGTTGATATGTTTTTTTTGTTATTTCACAACAGTCACAATTTCTAACACACAATGGGCAAAAGATAAATATTTCCTCTAAATGAGATAGTCAAACTAAACTAAACACAAGAACAACATTTAAGAACTGGGTAAACGAGTGACATTTCTGTTCTGGTCACTCACCTTCACGCGGCACTCTGAACGCGAACGACAAGGTGGCGGTTTCTTGTAACTGCGGCTGTCAAGCTCCACAAAGTGTCTTAAAAGCAGTCCGCTATATTTAACGTCTTGTAAAGTCAAGCTTTATGTCAGCATTTTTTGACAACAGGCCGAAATATTAGCCTTTATTCGCAGAAAATATCAGTTTCATTCGTTCAGCTTCTGTATATTTAAAACTAGCGCGTCGCGAGGAGCTCCAGAACAAATGACGTTCGCGCGCAGTTTCTTCTGCTCCGCCTACTTCTCCTAATATGGCATCGAGAGGGCCGAGCTTCCGGCTGTATCCAAACAAACGCCATCACACTAGAAAAAGGCAGACATCTGATATAATTGAGCATATTATATAGGGGTTAGGGAGCTGTTTTGGTCGCAGAAAGTTTGATTTGGATGATAGAAATGAAGCTTTCTGAATCTTTGAATCAATTGCTTCATAAAATGGTTCATTAAAGAGTCTCGAATCCCACGCAGTTCTACAATAGCATACTATTTTAGAAAATATTGGCAAATAATCCACAAATTTTATTTTTAAAGATTATATATTTATATATAATAAGTATAGCTTTTTATTTCTCCTCTTTCCTACTAACAGTTACTTGTTTCACTTCTGTTTCAGTTTTTATAACCATTTCTTACTATGTGTAAATAAGTTATTGTTTTTTAACGTGTGTTTGACAGTGTTATTTACAAGTCATTTGATTTGTATTATTTGTATTATTTGTATTTGTTATTTATTTTAATTTGAGTTAAATTATGTCTGAATGTATTATGTCTGTATAGGTCTTTTATTAAGTTTTAGTTTTATTTAATTTGAGTAATTTTAATACTTCAAACTAAATGAAAATGAAATATATTGAATTTATAAATGTGTATACATATATGTATGTATGTGTGTGTTTTTGTGGTGTGTGTGCAGGGCCATTTTAGGCATAGGCGAGAATAGGGTGCGCTGGTCCTAAAGGTTTGAAAACCACTGGGCTAGAGTACTGTCAATCTGATGATGCCTGTATGCCACTGGATCAGAGTGCTGTCAATTGCTGACTGATTTTTTCATGCAAAGTTTGCATTTGGAGCGCTAAACAACGCCATTAGATCAGTGGGCTCTGTCAGGGCTTTGGCAAGGTAACACTTTTTTTTGCCATGCAATAAAGCTAAGTTCAAAGGACAATTTAAAATATTGGTACAGTAAATAAAGTTCACAAAACAGTATTTTGTTTAGGCAGTATTTGTGGCAATTTGACAAAAAAACCGTGTGCGTTTTGCGCCAATGCATGTTAAAGGATCAGCGTGGTGTGTGGGTGTTTGTGTGGTGTGGTTGTCATACACATATGTAGTTTTTTTGGTGTTTGGCTTAGTGTTATGTTAGAGTCATTATTATACTTTTATACCTTTTGTTCTTTAATATTTTGATTTGTTTTAGCTTTATTTTTTGTTTTTTTCATTTAAATGTTAAGTTTTTGAAATTTTGTTGTATGCATTTGATTTAATTTCTTTATTTTTAAAATGTCTATAAATAGTATTTATAAAGTTTTAGCTTTTAGTTTTGGATCTGTTTTTAGTTGTTTTAATACTACAATTGATTGCTTCTGTTGTCCTCATTTGTAAGTTGCTTTGGATAAAAGCGTCTGCTAAATGACTAAAAAAATAAAAAAGATATATTTAGATATTAGTTTATGTGCCAAAAGAACCTTCAGTTAATGCCCGTTCAAGACACACACACACACACTAGATCTTTTTTGGAATGAAATATTAGTTAGTCATGTTGGCATGCATTGGTTATATTTATTTCATTTTCAGTCACTTTCCCATGGGCATATCTGAGACACTCTGCAAAGGTCAAGTCCAGCTTGGACTAATCAAGCTTCCATCAGGCAACAGGTATTTTAGGAAAACATCTGACTAAATAACTAACAAATGTGTAGCTGAAATTAACAGCAGCTGGAATTTGCTGCAACAATATCAGATTTGTATCACAATACACACCAGTTCCCCTGTGTTGCACGCCTCCAAGCTCAGGTTTTGAAAACTTGCCAATGCCCCAAAAGTTAACTACTTATTGCGACTATTTAAAAAAAAAAAGAGACTGTAAACTACATGATGTGATAACTTCACCTGTCACCAAACACAATATGAGAGTCAACAACATTCACAGATAGACTACATGTGTCCTCCAAATGCTGCCAAAAACACATCAAAGAATATATACAAATAATCCACCCACGACCACCCTGAAATTATAGAGGAAATATTTATTTAGACAACCAAATGCATGCCAGAAACACCAATTTTACATAACTGACAGCTCCCTTCTCCTCCCTTGTTGCACCAGCCAGCTCCAAATCAACTCCATCTGGGTCAGGGAGTGGACGGGAGCGCCATCTGGTGGAAATACCTCAGTATTGCATTGAAATGACAATTTTGCCGACCAGTGGGGGGAAACCTGTATGTGTGAAAAGACTATAGACCTATAATACATAAAAAGGGACAGGGTATGTCTAGATGCAAATGGCAAAAATATTCACATCTCGTACATCTTGCATGGCACAGAAATGACCTCTCGCATGACACAATGACAATAAAAAATAAAGATGCACAAAGGCAGAATTCACATGCAATGTGTTCTCCACGGCATCTAATCTGTCCTAACCCACACATTTTTTTAGGGAGATTCACAGCTAATCATTGGAGATGATTTAATATTTCTCGTTAGTTTTGCACGATGAAGTTAAAACAAGACCTAAAGATAAGCTATAAGACAGAAAAAAGAACTGAATTAAAAGAATACAGATCTGCAAACACTCAACAAGAATCTGAGCCTAAAACAAATAATTGGTCCGCCTATGTGAATCATGGCCCATCAGCCACATTTACAACTGAATAGAAAAAATAATATCAAAAATAAATGCAACCCTTTGAACAATAAACAATAACCAGCAATAAATAATCAAGTGGTGTTCTGCTGTATATATATATATGTACATATACTAGAGTCACTCAGCATTCAGCCTAACATAGACTGATTTAGCAAATCAAAGACGCGAACGTATGAAATATGAGTAATAATAATTTAGAAATACACTACAGACATTATGGAAATATCTAAAAACATCTTTCAAAAGACGTTCTATCATTTTTACGCAACCGACATTTAAAACGATCATCTAGACGGCTGTAATCGGCAGATAGTTCAACTATGCGACTGGCTTGGAAGAGCTTATTCATTCAACTCATGCACGTTGTATTTGAAACCTACATTTTGGCAGAAATGGTCACCACAGTTATTGACTGTTTTTAGTCAGTCAGGCCCACTTGATTATCTGAAACATAATTAACACGAACATCAAAACTGATCTGAGGATCAGAGGTTAGACAAGCTGTTACTAAGGCATGCCTTAATTTCACCTTTGACCAATTGTGTCCATAATTACTTACTGTTGTTCTATGTACAGTACAATGCTTGCTTATATATTACAGTCTTTACAAATCTAAGCAACTGGCTTCCAGTTTTCCAGGTGCCCAATTCACTCCACCATGTCTTTTTTTCATATGTTGTCATTTCGACAAAAGAGTTCTTCTTCTTTTTCCATTGGCACTATCCCATCGTATCGCAAAGGATTTTTGGCAAATGACCGCCGCACATCCTCTGATGAAAACATCACGTGTATGACGTCGGATCTGTAACACTAGGAGTGTAAAAGGTCTTTGCTGTCACATCACAACGACAAAGACAATGTGCTTTCCCTGGTGAACAAGAGACGTGAGCAGGATTCACCGTTTTTGAGTTTTGTGCTATCGATTATGCACGCTTGTCTGTTGTATGAGTGACTGATGCAGATGTTTACAAGTGTCTGTTGAGTGTGCGTGAGTGTATCTCACACGCTGCGTGGTGGTCTCTGCTGTTCGTGGGTCCTGCGGTTGCGCCCCCTCTTGTTCTCCTGAAGCTGTTTCCACTTGGCTGTGTTAGGAGGTCCTCTTTGTGGGGTCTGGGTACCTCTTTTTCCCTGGTTAGATTGTGCTCTTTGGTTCTCAGGAGCACTTTGTATCTTCTGCGTGCTTTGAGTGTCTGGTTTGATGCTTTGGCTCTCCGTGCTCACTGTACTTCCCGGGATTTGACTTCTTTGCAAACCTGTGGACTTTGGGAGAATCTGAGCAGTTGGGTTGTTCGGCACTTTTGGTGTGTTTTGCACCCTCTGCGTTGGGTTCTGCAAACTCTGAGCCGTCCTTTGAGAGGTCTTATCTGTTTTTGTCCCGACGCTAGCTATGGGGTTGACTTTGGGGGTTTTCTTTCCCTTTGGCTTCTTCTCTCGCTTCCAAACGCGCTCGCAGAACTCATCCACACTGTTGAGGTCTGGGTGCTCCAGCAGGCTCATGAAATCCCGGTACCAGAGTTTGTGTTTAGGGGAAGGATCCTTATCGTTGGCGCCTGCTCGGAGCAGCAGCTCGCCCACGCGCTGAGATGGGATGACCTGAAGATTAATACGCCGCAGGGGCTGGATGAAGCCGTGCTCGACGGCGTGGCAGTGGTACACTCCCGAATCGACCTGGGTTAGACTTCGGATCAGCAGACCCTGGCCTGTAAGACTCAGCCTTTCATCAATCACAATCTGACATGGAGAAAAACAGATTGAGTTTATTAACACTTTTTCATAGATTTTGACCTCAAAAACGGTCCCAGACCAGAACGTAACTTCTGATGTTACATCTGGGGCGCAAGGAAAACTACAGCACAGTTGGGGGATTTTCTTACACAGCGGGAAGGCTGAAATCTGACCATTATTACATTAACATAATGACCGTCTGGGGTGAGGTGTTACTTTAGCACAATTTCTTGCCTGATCATATCTGAAAAAAAAAACACAGCTGGTGTATGTAATGGTGGGTGGTAAGGGGGTCATTATGTCATATCCTGTTCAATAAAATACCTTAAAATACCCTAATTTAGTAGTAATAACATTCCCCTTCTTTTTTGTAAAAAAGCAACATTTTACTTAGTGCTGATTAAAATAAAGCTGAAGTCTGTCATATTTTTTGCTATTAAAAAATGTTTTTTTTTTTTTTTTTTTTTCTTTTTTTTTTTATATATTGAACTAAACTTTTAATATCTCAGTGTATTTATAAAAATAAACATTAAAATATTTTTATGATTTTTGTTTAAAATTCCATTTTGTGTACAATAAATTTATTTTAATTTATAAATAATTATGATCATTTTTTTCAGAATTGTAAAGAAACTTTATTTAAAAAAAAAAATTCAATTTAAAAATCATTAACTTTTGATCCATTTAATGCATCCTTGTTATTGTATAACCAATAGTGTGAGTTTAGGGTGGTGCTACTGTACCTGTTTGGCCAAACAATGGAATACTGATGCGATTCCATGCATGTTTGGCAAAGCTTATGACACAGAAATTACATTTGTAATATGAAAATTAAAAATGTTCTTTCTGCATTCATAAAAAATGACTGCTACTTTGGACAGATTAAACAGAATAGCAGTAATATTTAAATTAATTCAAAACAGTGTTAGACTGTTAAAACCGTTAAGACTGACAACTGATCTAATGTGTGAAGAATCTGGTAACTGACCACATCAAGAGAACTGAGAAAACGGTTCAAATACATTTAGTCATTTATATTCTTTGCAGTCCTGCATGGATTTTGATCACAATGACAGCATGTCATTTAAGTGCATGTTTTGCTGACCTATGTTATTTATAAGTTTGTGTGTGTGTACCTCATGTTTACGCTCATCATTGGGTCTCTGTAGCTGCCAATAGATTAGAGCTCTCTGAGACTTCGGGCTGCATTCCAGAAACATGCTGCTGTTCTCTACGCCATACACACTTCTCTCCTCCACACTGCTGTATCCTTCCAGATCATCTAACACACACACACACAAACACACACACACAAACACACACAAGGAGGTAATGTTCAGTACTGAAATAGAACGGTGTATCAGTGGCGCCTACACAAGTGAAAGATTATAATGCATCAGTCCTTCTCAAATGTTCAGGCATGCTGATTTAATTCTAATGTGTTATTGATGGTCTGTATTAACATCTAGTTACAGGATGTTGCTTTTGAGGTGCAAATTTTAGTAGATCACAATTGCACAATATTCAAAACATTATTACATTATTATTACAGAAGAGATGTAATGAATGGTCCATGCTGTATTATAGATCTAAGAAGATCTTTTTTCATGCATTTTTTTTCTTGAAATGAGGTGACTTGAAACAACTGTGTATGTCCTCATGTTGGTTTAGGCAACTAATTCATTATGTCTGATCAGAAATAAATACATATCCTTACCATTGTGGTTCAGATCAGAGCACTGGGAAAGAGGATCCCCATTTCTGATGTCCTGACGCCTCGTTCTCCTGTTAAATAAAAAGATTGGATTAGACACATGTAATGTAGATCTTTGCACCCTAGTATTTAGTTTAGTATTTGCAACACTACTTCTCTCAGGCCACTAGAGGGCACTGTTGGTTCAATCAAACAACTACGTTGTACCATATTGTCATACAGATTTAAGGATGATGTGAGATTTATATGGTAAAATACTTTAGCTTTATACAACAATAATTAAACCTCTGCGGCACTTTCAACTTTGCCCAACACAGCAACACTGACTCATCCAATGCGGAGAAACTGTTTGTCCACATAAAGCCAGAAAGGGAAATAATTCCATGTGGTTCTGTGGTTCACATCCCACTTTTAGGTGTACGCAGGAAAGAATGTGCTTAATGTGTTGGTGCCCTAGTTTTAATTCAAAAACATGATTCATGGAGAGATCTTTCATGATGTTCATTATTGAATTCCAAACCTCACAACCTTCAAATATCTTGTAATAACAGCTCTGCAAGTCATTCTCAGCTAAAAGGGTCTTTCAGTCTCTATCAGAAGAGTTTTGTTCCATTTTAAGAGAGCAGCTTCACCTCTTAAATGCTAACATGGGCCAGGGACTTTGCCAAGGCCGGCACTCTTATCCATTCACAAATGCACTGAAAGACTGAGAAGATTTCCTGTGCCTGACTGAAAGCATTCAGGATCTGGTGTAAAGAATGAGGTTTAGCTGCAGTAGATCTTAGGGAACGATAAGTGAAATATGAAAACTTGCTGAGATTCTCGTGTTTGAAACATCCTCTTTGTAATTTTTCATGATCTGTCATTTTCTTTTCCTGTTCTGTTCTTGTATTTCAGTGCATAGCTCTCTGTGTCTTCTTATTTCTCTAACATGTTTCGCTAAGGCGTGCACACACACACACACACATTCCTCGACTCTGGCTGTCTCGTGCAAAAAAAAAAAAAAAAACCAACAAAACCAACAAACGTCACAGGGGGCAAAAAAAAAAAAAGTGCGGGAAAGGCGTCTGTGTTTTTCATTTAGGAACCTGAAATATTTGGAGTGGTGTGGACCATCCTAGTGTGTGGACCATAAGGGTCTGTCAAGACCAAAGCCATGGCCCTCTTCTTCCTCTGTGAAGGTGTAGCTGGCAAAGCATGCAGAGTGTGTGTGTGTGTGCATTAACAGTGGGTACGTGGCATGTTGTGAGCATGTGTTTATAGCGTGTTTAAAAGCAGCCTGAAATACTTGGATCCAGGTGTTTGTGCTTGTCGACGCATGTGTGTTGAGATGCAGAATTTGTAGTGCACTAAACACCTGAACAGTGAATATGGTGCCATAATTTGTGTTAATATGTAATTGACTTAAAGGGATAGTTCACCCAAAATAGTTTTGTCGTTTACTCTCCTAAATATTTTGAAAAATGCTTTTTTGTCCATACAATGAAAGTCAATGGGGTCCAAAATAACTCCACTGGATAAAAACGGTTATTTAAATATTTTCTTTCATGTTTCACAGAAGAAAAGAAAGCCATATAGGTTTGGAACAACATGAGGCTGAGTAAATAATGCCAGAACTTTTATTTGTGGGTGAACTGTCCCTTTAAGAATATGTAATTTGATCCATATTACAAAATAAATCTACCACAATGTTAAAGAATAAAATAATCCTCATCAAATATGTACTTACCTCTTAGCAGTCGGAAAATATCGAGAGCACTCTGTCCCGTCCCAGGCACAATACGGATCTCTTGCCAGGCAGCACTCGGCACAGGCCTTCCCGTAGACCTCACAGCGGTGCAGGGGCATCTGGGAAATCCCTAAATCTGACCCGAGATACAGCTGTTGCTGTTGACAGATGAACATATAAGTCAATTAGGACATGGTTTGCTCTCTGCTAATGGCTGGTGAAGAGTAATATCAAGCAGACGTACTTGTTTAGTGGAGAGCTCCATGGCAGTAATAGGTGTTGGCTCCTAGAAGGGAAAACAGAACAAGTTTAATCTCATTTTAAAATCCGAGGATTTTTTTTGATGACATACTGTCGCCGTGCAGACAGATTTATGGGGGAGCAATTAAATGTACTAAGGTGAAAATTATAGTTGGAGGATTTCGATTCCAATAGCAAGCAGAAACGCACAGCTCTCTGGGTAATGAACAGTTGGCACTCATACCCTGAACACCGTCATCTCTTCCAGCACCACTTCCTCCAGATCATGCCAGCTTTCCCTGGGAATGGTCACCACCTTCAGCACAGTTCCTAAATCTGATTGTTTGAATTGTTTTAATATTCATAATTTGTACAATATTTCTTATTTATTGTAACAGTAATTTTTTTTCTCATGCACCAATAAAATAAATTAGTAAATAATATGAGTTGAAATTACATGAAAGTGGATAAAAAATGACAGTTTTTAATTTTTGTGTGAAACTCTTCAAAATATTTCTAAATTGTTTTTTTTAACCATTTTTGGTTTCCAAGGAACTTTCTGTAACCATTTCTCTTTTTTTCTTTGTGTGAAGGACAACTACAAAAAAATTTAAATACAAAAATTTCTTGTATACCCGACTTCCTAATAAATGTGATTATTTGTAATATATATGTCGACTAGAAACTCAATTAAACATCCATATCTTATCCTGTAAATCACAAGCAACTGGAAAAGTCATAGAGCCTTCAAACATATTTGTGGCGAATAAGTCAAAAAGGGTGTGAACAGCTGCTTTAAGAAGTGTACAAGTGGAGTGATTTCTTGGCTTTATACAGCAGTTATATTTCTGTATTGACGTCTGGTTGGTTTTTACTAACCTGTGCCGAGAACATGACATCTACTTGCCTCCTCAGCTTCCACACTATCTACCACCAACTGAGTGAACTGGTACTCCCCGTTCGTGCGCACCACAATTGGCTTCCCACCCATGGGCTGCACAGGGTTATTCATGGCTGGGTGCAAGCGTGCGAATGTAATTACATCATCAGGAAGGTCTTTAGTGGAGTCAAAGCCTCCGAACGTTTTGCTGGGACACTATGGTGTGTGAAAGTGTACGGGGATGTGGAGGGTGTTTAAAAAAATCTCATTGTAGGCCCAAGTGTGCGCTGTGTTCATGTCACAGGGGGGGGGGGCTCAGAATAATGTAGTGTGGTTTTAGTTATTTTAGTATGGGAGGATGATTTTTAGACAAATTTAGTTCTAAATGTGCACGCAAACAGTTAGGGCAACAAAGAACAGTATATTACCTGTTGGAAAAATAATGCAATGAAGTATTTTAACAAAAGTGCACATATATGAAGCTGTAGTTTGTCAGTTTTGTGATAATGCCAGATATATTGGCCAGTACTCACTGTGCCAGGACGGGGGTATGGCACTCTGCCCTGAAAGGGAACCCACTGGTAGTTTGGCCCATCCCTGTGGGCATATGGACCTAGAAATACCCTTCGGATGTCTGCCATACTATACATGCATATAGCCGATCCACGGAAGATATTACTGAGGATAGAAGATGGGAGAACGGAGGCTAAATCATTGATAGAACACAAAATATTTTGACATTTTGTGTACATTTTTTCTTGAAGTGTATATATCAAAAGTAAATGATCCATTTCAATTATTTTAATTTAACAAGAATTTTGGGCAGGACAAATGTGTGGATTTTTTTGGATCAGGATTTGACAAAATAGATTGAAAAGTCTTTATCAAAATAAATGAAAAATAAGAGGGCTTGGCAACGTCATCTGAGTTTTTACATTTTGATGAAAGATCATGAAGACAAATTTAATATATGCACAAATGTATCACACACAATAAGAGCAGAAACGTGTGTTAAGAAAGTTAATAGGGTTGAATTTGATTTCATGTGCTGTATAAAATTAGCATTTGTATTGCTGTGTATATGTGTGTATCCAAGCACTTATTCCCCCTAAACAGCCATGAGAACAAACACACTGTGGTGATCAGCCCATTGCATTTGTAAAATGTTAATTAGCGAGAAAATCAATTAACCACAGGGCACATGAATAAACTAATTCCCCATCACTCAGTCAGGGTCCCAGACATAAAAATGCACACACACATACATGTGCTTACACACTCCAACACACTTACCCAGATAAAGCACGAGATAAAATACTGATCCATCACCCCAGTGTTCAGGCCTCATTAAGTGGCAATATTAAATGCAAGTCCCTAGAATGCACTTCTGTTCATCTCAGAAACAGGGCACTTAGAAAACCAATTAAAGCAGTCTAATTCTTTAAAGCCCGTAATTGAATTTTCGAGTGTTGTGTTCCTTGCATACATTAAGAAATCAGTGAGGTGGGAACACATGAACAGGATGTGCGGGTTTGGACGACCGCCGCTTTCGCCTCTCGCTTTTTGACAGTGATTAATCATGATATGTTTGTCCTCTTCCTCATCTCGTGTTTACATGCACGCACACCTCCGTACACACACAGTGTGCTCATCCTTCATCTTAAAAGTCTTTTCTTCTTTTGAACATCGTTTATCTGCTTTTGTTACTGCCTTCACCCCTCCCCAACCCTCTGCTCCTCGCCAGCAGGCCCAGAGAAGAGGGTGTCTGGCTGGGGAGTGAGATTCAGGTTACCACCTTAATCATATTTCCTCCGAGCTGTGCTGAGCCGAAGCTGAATGGGGAAACAGGTAAGAGAGGGCAGAGACCAGGATAAGGAGGAAATTCCCATCCAGAGTGCAGCGATGTGAAGCGCCTGTCTGAGTCTAACCAGATTACTGCACCGCAAAGCTTCTAAAGGGCCAAACATATCACACATCACAAAATCACTGCCATCTCATAAAAGAGAAGAGAAAGAAGGAAGAAAGGATAGGATAAAGGAAGAAAAGAAAAGAAGGCATAAAAAAGGAAAGGTAAGGAAAATAATGTAGAAATTAAGGAAGGAAGGAAGGATAAAAAGAATATGGGAAAGGAAAGGAATAGTATGGAAAAACAAAAAAATAAGGAAGGACACAGGAAGAAAATAAAGAATAACAGTAAAAAAAGCAAAGAAAGGAAAGGAAAAGAAAAGGAAGGCGAGGCAAGGCAAGGGAAGGGAAGGGAAGGGAAGGGAAGGAAAGGAAAGAAGGTAGTAAGGAATAAGGAAGGACACACAAAGAAAAGAAAGGAGAACAGTAAAAAACCAAAGAAAGGAAAGGAAAGTGTCCTCTGCAACTTCTCTTAAAATGTTTAATATGCTTAATTGTATGTTTTTTAAGTATGTCTGTATTACCTGGATGTAGTAAACACAGCATAGATCACTGGATTCTTTGGGTCTTTAGCACTCATCAGAAACACATCCTCTGGAAGTGAAATAAAGAAACATTTGGAGTTATTATTAAAAGTGGATAAATACACCTTAAACTCTATTGACATCTGGAATGTTGCAATGGAAGTTTATGGGCCAACTGTTGCAAGTTTGCCCCATAAACGTCCATGTTTTTTACAGCTTGAGGGATGAGTAGAAATAGTTTCCAGTGGTGACAGCATACCATGGATGCTGTGGACTTAACTATTTCATGCATTTCCCACAAGATTTCTTTAAAGATGCATTTCTGACTTTATATTAAAAAGAACTGTTCATATAATTATGTTCAGACTAAACGTTCATATAAATTTCTTACGCAGTTCATCAAAATGTGTGTCTATTCCACTGAGCCCGGGAACTGAGCAAGTCAGCTTGGCTTTCAAAAAGGTTGTCCATTTGTTCACGAGACTCCTATGTCCACCCATGTCATTCTGGAGAAAATGCAAGCAGATTAGTCACATCTTCTTTAAAAACCACATAAAGCTTTGAATACTGACATTATTATGTTAATACTGTGTGTCCAAATGCACTGGAAAATGTGCATGATTTATGTTTCTGTATGTGATGATACCTTACACAGTTGTCCTATCCTGGAGATAGTAGCTTTGCCTGTATGTTCACCATCCATGGCGTTCTCTTTGAAGAACAGGAAGATCTTGTCATCTTCAGGATTATCGCTCTCTGGGATCAGGTGTATTCCTAGAAACCTGGGCTCTGGAATACACATAACGCATCAGAACTTCAATTTCCACAAGACTGAAAGAAGATAAAGAAGAAATTGAGTTGTTTAAAATCAGCATTTTGGGAAGTTCAAACCCACAGAAATGACCGCACACTTCATTGAATCCCTTTTAGCTGTTCCAAAATGAGCTGAGACCTCAGTATTGCCAGTTACAGGGGGACTCTATCACTCTTACCCAGCCGTGACCGCTCTCTCTTGCAGAAACAAAATGTAACACGCCCCCCACCCACGTGGGCGGCACACGCTTAAAGCAACATGCAGTGCTGCATTACGGCCCAACAGACCCAACATGATGTGAAGCTTAAACAGCGGAACGAACATTTACCAAAGTGAGATCCGTTCATGCACTGTGAGTGTGTATGTGTCCATGGAGACGGCAATGAAACAGTGTCGCCCATGTCATTCAATACACCGACTGTTTCCCAAAGACATTAAACTTGTTCCAGCCAAACTTTCGAATGTTTGCTCTGTAAAGGCTGATACTCTTTGAAGTGCGGGAAGAATAACCATCAACAGCCATCGGCTTCATTGTCTGAAGATAGCGAGAGGCCTTCTATTGATAAGGCTTGATAGAATATCCATGTGACTAATCCTCCAAACGACACTGACTCTTTTGTGCGAGACAGCTTTCAGAGCGGGCGAAATAGAACTATCGTCCAATGTATCCGTGGTAACAGACGACGAGGATTAAGGTGAGATGAGCGTTTTCAAAAGCACATTTCTTCACGAATATAGGAGGGTATTGATGGCATGGACTCTGACCCTGTGTGAGGACTGAAACGAGAGCCACTCACAGGAACAGCTGAGACAGGATTAACTTCATGGGAAAACACTGACTGACTCTCCTATCTTGATATTGACCTTTTGTGTTCCATAAATCTGCAAAAATGCAGGTGGGATGTTAGAGGAAACACTCAACACCCCGGCCGAGCTAATCTCTCCTGCAGACATTCACAAAGAGGCTCTTTCTTTCTCTCACACAGATACGGGCACATACACATTAATGTGAAGGGACATAAACTTGTGCACACAAAAGAAAACCCATAAATGTACATTTCACACATTTGCTCTTGGCAGACGCATGCTTAGCAAAGTAACATATACTGTGTGATGATTTCACCAGGCAGCTAAGGATAGAAATTGAGTGCTAGGATGAAAATCATAAAGGGTCTATAAAACACATGGACAGACACTTATGCAAGCATATGTCTATACAAAGGGTCTTTCTGAACTCCTTAAAAATACAGACGGAGACAATATTTCAACTAGGAGTGGGCAGCATGACTAATATCTCATATCACAGTATGAGGTAGAAGTAGAATTAACTGTTGTGCCTCTCCAAACAATACACATTAATGAATAACTCAGCGGTTTTGAAAAAATCAGTAAAATAAATTAATCTGTGACTCGCTCATAGACAGTCACTTGATATGTTCCTGAATTAATCAGCATTTTTGAACAAACTAGTTGAATGAATGATCCAATCAATGCTCATTCCTGAACAAATCAGTCTTTCTGACAAATTGGTTGAATAAATGACTCAGTGACTCGCTCATAAAGACAAATACTTAATTTGTTCTTGAATGAATCAGCATTTTTAACAAATTTATTGAATGATTAAGTGACCCCCACATAAAGACAGTCACTTGATTAATTCCTGAATGAATCAGCATTTTTGACAAATCCGTTGAATAAATGATTCAGCAAATCCCTCATAAAGACAGTCACTTGATCCATTTGACTGAATGATTTAATCACCTGCTCACAAAGACAGTCACTTGATTCATTCCTAAATAAATCAGAATTGTTTAAAAAATGAGTTAAATTAATAATTCAGTTACCCATAAAGACTCACTCATTGAACGAATCTGGTGAAAGAATGATTCAGTGATTTACTCAAAGAGTCACTTGATTCATATCATGGTGTGCATTTCTATCTCAATGTAAACGTGTATATATTCAATAACCAGCCCTAAGGTGTTCAGAATACAGCATTTTTACCATTCAGCCATCTAGAATCATGCTGCTCAGTTCTGATTGGATGATGTGACCCAAGTGTTCGGAAAATGGCAAAGTCTCGTCCCATGAAGTCTGCTGATGTTCCAGAATACAGTTCGCCATCTGACAAATAAATAAGAGCATGAAATCTCCAATCAGTTAACACTGATTCTAAATCTTTAAAACCAAAACAACACCATCTCTGACTAACTCACCAATCAGGAGAGATGAGGACTGCATCTTTGGATCATACGGACTTTTCCCACGTCCGTTCTCAAAGTAGTTGGCATCCAGTCTGAAGATGTTGTCCTGAGCAAAGGGATAATGAATTAACCAACCACAGCAAGGCATGAATAGTAAACAGATGAGGTAATGGAGAGGTGAATGTCAAAAAGGTGCCAGTGAGTCTCTCAATATTCAAAAAGTAGTCAAAAAGATGCTGTTTTTGAAGAAAAACATTAATAGAAACCTACTTTAGATTTGGATCTCCAAACTCACAGAAAAAAAAAACAGCACTCAATTTATCTTTTATTATGTTCAGTGCGCTCAGGCCATGATTAATCAAATCTTGAAATTCACTGACATTTTTCCACCATGTAAAGGCCATCTCATTTCCCACAGTTGAGGCACTTCTAAATAACACACTCGTGCTTTGTGACGCTCTCATTTTCTACTTCACTGGGCCAAAATTGTTAACAGGGTAGACATTAGCAGCAGATAGCCACCATTCATTTCCTTTTCATTCCTTTATAAATGTTTTGGTGAATGTGCCTTGGCGATATTGTATGTATGCGCATGAGCGCGTGAGTATGTTTTAGTGCCATTGCTTTCCTGAGATTGAACTGGACTAAGAGAATTAATTTGATCAATTATTAATATCGAGTGTGTTGTGTACCTCTGCTCGCTTGCCTATCTCCAGGTAAGAACAGATAGGATGGAAAGCTCCGGTGCCACATATGTAAATATGCGTCTGGTTATACGGCTGCAGCACACGCACAAAGTTTGAGCATTCTTTCTGAAAAAGACAACATAAAACTTATCTGTTAACCAAGATAATATAAAACAATGCCTATTGAAAATATTTGTAATAAATTGTATTTATTATATTTTTAATAATAAAATTAATTATTAAATATTTGTATTTAATAATAATAATAATAATAATACAATAAAAAAACACAGATTTAGTGATCAGAACTTGGCTATGGAACATTAAGCAACCACCCAGAACACCTTATCAACTTACTTTTGCCTAAGCAAGAACCACACACATTTTCTTCTAAAAATGTGAAAATAGTTTGTAAATATCATAATTTCTCACTTTCAGACTCTCTGGTTCTGTATAACTCCTCTAATGCAGTTATTTTACATTTATGATTCATGATGAAATACTGCACATACATTTTGAGAACATCTAAATTGACACAAGATCTGCAATAAATAGGTAAATTAGACATTTAAAATCTATGTAAGCCTAATATTTAAGCTTTTAGTGTCATTAAAAAGCCTTTGAGTTCCCGCCGGTTGAGTGATGACGATCCCACCTGTTTTATCCATCTCAATATCCTGTCAGCCAACTCTCATTAGCGCTGAAAGTGTGTGTCTGGTTTTGATGAAAAGGTAAATGTATAGCACATGTCTTAAGGCCATCTGAATGAGTTGGCGAGAGCCGATGAGTGAATTGTTTCATGTGAATGAATGCTCTTTAACTCTCTTTCATTTGCAAGATATGTGAGGACCAGGTTCAACAATAATAAACCGACATGTTATAAACACACTGCATGAACAAACACACACCTATGCGCACGCACACACCTTTCCACAGCTATTGAGAAAATAAAGCAGGTCCATCTGTGTAAACACTGATGGTCTCGGCCCGATGTGTGCCGTCTGAATGAGAGTTGTCATTTAAGAGCACAGGAAAGGGTGTTGCCATCTCTGTGTGTTTTCACCACAAAAAGACACATACACACACATGTGTGTGAAGAAAGCCAAACAGAAGAATACATAAATGCAGGCCTGTTTCCCTCGATTACATCCAGTTCAGTTCAGTTTGAACAAGCTATTCAAAGCAGATAATAAATGCTTGTATAAGGCTCAGATTTTCTGCCAACATGTTCAGTTTTCTTACAAATCCAGTGACCTCAATCACCTGCAACTGCCATACGGCAGCCAATCAGATCGCTGCTTCACACATATGTGTGACCCATCTTGGTCAACCCACACAAAGGCACTTTAGTGTGTCAATGTAATGGCTTTTCCAAACTAAAGGAGATGTGTGTATTTCTAACATAATCATTCCACGTGCGCTATAAAATTCATCCCTTACTGCACCAAGCGGAATGTTTTAAGTTTCCCATGGCCGGTATTGTTTTTAAGGCCCTCGCCTGCACCGATAGAGCCAAGTGTGATGTTCACGTGAGAGAGAGGTGGCTGAACTGGCACTCGAAGTTTACTATGTATACAAACCTCAAGTTGTAATAACTGGGTGGTGTACTGTAATTACAGTGTAACTATTGTGTAATTAGACACATATAACCCTGCTGTTTTATCTTCAAGGTCCATAAAGAAGCAGCCAAAGCTGCGAAGCAGAAAAGTGAGTGTGCCTTCGTAAGCGTGAGAGATATATGATACCCTTTCAGATAAGATAAGTGAAGAGTGTTGGGGATTACGATTTAGACACATCTCTAATTACGTACAATACTAACAACACAGTAGTGACTAATTTCATTCACACATGAGTGAAGTCATGAAAAGATAATAACAGTATAGGGGTTGTCAATGTCAAATCTAATGGCAAATTTAAAATATATTACCAGGGGTTTACATGATTATTTAACAGAAATTAAAATATTCAGAACTTCACTGTAACATCAGTGCAATTTTAATTTCTTGATAACAGAACAGATGATTTTAAAATAGTAATGCTGTAATGTGTCATTAACTGATGAAAACAGCTTCATCACAGTGATTTGTGTTCCCTTGGGACCTTTTCTCCTTTTAATTAATCTTCTCGCAGCCAGTGTCATGGGTTGAACTGTTACATGAAAAAATATGATAAATTCAGTGACTTACTTTAATTTGAATAAGAATACTTCACATTTATTCTAGTGCTGTCAGTCAAATTCGATTTAATCTTGTGATTACTCGCTACACAATAAAACCTTGTATATATATATATATGTGTTTGTGTTTATATACATTTTCATATTTATATATGTAAATATGTCTTAAATATTTATATTTTAAATTATAACAATATTATCTAAATTTTTTTAAAAAAATTTTCATAATACCAGCACACACATATTTAGAATGTAAACGCAAGCTTTTATTGTGGAAAAGTAATCACATTAATCGATTTGAAGCACTACTTTATTCATAATTCAATATATGATTTAATAAAGATACTCAACCCCTGAGTAAGTCACAGATTTAAGTATGAATTGACAAAGTAACTACATTAAAGATATTAGAAAAACTAAACAAAAAAACAAGTGACTTATGTGACCAAAAAGTAAAGCAAATTAGACATCGCAAATTAGCATACACCTAGACCATTTATAAATGAATAAGTCAATAAACTATTAAAATAAATAATACATATTTCACAAAGAATGCTGAGGAAGTAAAAATATATATGGAACTATAATGATTCAAAAGTGCCAATATGTGGAAATCACACTATTACAGTTGATTCATAAACATGCATAAGATATATTTAAGACCATTTACACAGCTAATATTTGTGATTCACTGCATAACGTTGTTACACAGTACACAGTTGTCAACTACAGCAACTAGCAGCCAGGAGTATACTGACCCACACTCAGCATTTTTATACAGTGTTTCACTATCATAAGTATGTATGAAGTGAAGTGAATCTCACTAATTCTTTGTAAATGATGTATTTATTGTAAATATATAGTACTGCAACTTGAATGAACAGCTATGAAGAGTGCTGCTGAGATATTTAACCCTCATCTCACATGAATCACCCAGAGTTTCGACGAGCAGTGAGGCAGTTGTACCAGCTGTCGTTCTGGACTTGTTTTTGCCTCGGCTGGCCAAGCCAAATGTGAGAATGAAGAGATTTATGGTTGCAGAGAGGGAAATGCGCTGGTAATACCCTAATCAAGCATTCACGCCCGCTCGCTAGCAGCTTTCAACAACTCTGTCTCCAGAACAAACATTTTCACAGCACGCAAACACCATTATTCTGAGCTGGTGAATTTGTGTGTATGTAACGCCAGATAAACCCTTCACACCCAGTGCCAAAAGCTATGCTTCTTTCAGGATGCATGTGGTAAACATGTGATTCATGCACCTCATTGAAATATCAGGTGACTTTATTTAAGGGTGTATGTCTCAGAAGTAGGTCTGGTGAGTTATCTGTAATAATCCTGCTCCCCTTCTGCCCCCCATCTCAGCGGGAACCCAGCCGTGAAATTACCATCAGATACAACACACACACACACGTACAGAGCGAGTGAGAGCCGGGTTGATAAATAAACCATTTCTGTTTTACAGAAGGGCCAAGGGTTGCTGGATCCAAACACATAATATAAACTCTCGAGAGGAACAGAAGAGCGCGTGCACCAGCAAAACTCCTTTGCTAAATGCAACCGTGATCAATCGACCCAAAATGCACACGCAACATACACACATACACATATAGTAAAGGTTCTTTAATGAACCCTTTTCTTATCATGAATCATTTTTCATGTCCATGGTGCTTTAGAAAACCATCAAGAACCATGTTAATGGTGCTTTAGAGATGAAAAAACTCTTGATAGTTTTTTCAGATCAGTGTATTGGTTATAGCTACACTAAAAAAATTAATACAATTTTCTCTTTGAAATCTATGGAAGCCCGTTTCCACCACTGAATAAAAAATAAAAAAGGTTATTTCATATCTTTATCTCACAAATCTGACTTTTCTTCTCAGAATTTTGTGATAAACTCACAATTGTGAGTTATAAAGTCAGAATAGCAGAATTTAAACTCACTATTGCGTTATACAAAAAGTCACAAATGTGAGATATAAACTTGCAATTCTGATAAAAAAAGTCAGAATTGCGAGATGTAAACTTGCAATTGCGAAAAAAGTCAGAATTTTAACCTTTTTGAGTTGTGACCAAATTACCTTTTTTAATTTTTTATTCAGTGGCAGAAACGGGCTTCCATAGAAATCGCTACACACTAATTTTTGGTTCAACAAAGAACCATTCAGTTAAAGGTTCTTTAAAGAACCATCTCTTTCTTACCTTTTTATAATCTAAAGAACCTTCTTTTGCCACAAAGAACATTTGTGAAACAGAAATGTTCCTCAGATGTTAAAGGTTCTTTATGGAACCATTTAGATAAAAAGGCTCTTCTATGGCATCGTGAAGCACCTTCATTTTTAAGAGTGTAGTAAATCTGACAAACAATTACATAGAAATGGTGAGTAACTCATTGAATTAAACATTACATTTTGAAGTAGAAAAAATGTATAGAACTTTTTGTACAAATAAAAATAGTTTTTGTAAAACGTCCCTAAAAAACCTTTGAAAAAATCGTTTTTTACAGTGGGCCTAGATGAAATCTGCAAACTTTTCAGCCAATTTGTCTGCTGCTTTTGGTAAATTCAGGGAAATATTTTTTCCATTATTTATACATTGTGGTCAGTTGAAAAAGTCTCTCACCAAGGCTACATTTAATTAAAAAAAAATACAGTAAAACCATTAATATTATAAAGTATTATCACAACTTACAGAACTGTTTCTCTTTTTAATATATTTTAAATTTAATTTCTTCTTCATCGCAAGCTACATTTTCAGCAGTCATTACTAGTCAGTCTTCGGGGTTATATTAACCTTGATAAATCATTCTGGTTGATGATTTGGTGCTCAAGAAACATTTATAATATTATCAATGTTAAAAAGAGTTGCTTAATATTTGTGTGAAAACCATAATACATTTTTATCAAGATTATTTTATGAAAGTTCTAAAGCATCTAACAGCATTTACTTGAAACTGATTTTTTTAAACAGTGAAAAGTCCTTATTGTCACTTCTGATCAATTGCTGAATAAAAGTATTCCTTTCTTTCTTTCTTTCTTTCAAAAAAAAAAACTTTTAATGGTAGTGTAAATTTGAATATTTCTGAAGTGAGTCACATACCCTAAATATACCCAAAAGATCAATATAGTTTGATGCACTTCTGATTTCAAAGGAAGTTTGCTTGTCGCCCCACACTTACCCCAAGGTCTTTTCCAGCCCACTTGCATTCATCGCGTTTGGAAGGTGTGGCAGGCCAGGCGATCTATAAAACAAGGAAAGAGAGAAGGTGTGAGAATGTGTGCGGAGCGAACACAGTGAACTGCAAATGACTGACTAAGGCTCTCGGCATGAAACCTGGCTGTAAAATAATCAACGACTGCTGTCTGCCGTCCTTCTGCCACCTCCATCTGTGACGACGATGAAGACAGAGGATACAAACTACCATTCCTCTTATCCAGGGAGCACGAGATACATACACACACACATACATAGGCCTACAAAGCGTTTTTTTATTCTGTGTTATCTTCCTCTAAGATCTGCTAAGGTATTCTGTCTGCGAAAGTAATTTGCTTAATTGCGATAATTTGCCAAGTTCTTATCTTTAAACGATGGCATTGCATGATTTCTTACGAGGATCGAATATAAAACAAATGGTCTGCAGCCTCCAGGACAAAGAAAGAATAAAAGCATGAAAAAGAAAGAGGAAACCAAAGTAATGGAATCCAGAGAGAGAAAGAAAGAAAGAGCGATTGAGATAGAAAGCGAAGCATTACGCTGCAGATATGATCAGGGAATGAAAAACAGAGGGAGGCAGGCTGAGATCAAATGGGCAGATGGAAAGAAGGAGAAAGTGATTGCAGATCTGGGTTGTGCAGCTAATAAGAGTGAGATGGACGTCTCTGATGATCCTGGGTTTCTCCGACACACTTCATAAAATCCCTCACCGATCATTCTTGCTAAATGCAGACAGAGGGAAACAGCATGAATTACCATTCACAACATATTTTACTGCTAAAATGTGACGTTTCCAAGGTAAGCAGGATATTCAGCTTGAAAAATGGAAGGGCGCAGTTTGATTTGATCATGAAAAATGGAGTTTCTATATCAAGCTGAATGCAAGTTTGCTTAAAAAAAATTTCAATTTAGCTCATGATTAACACCCTGTGCGGCCTAAGTGACATGGTGTTCGAGGAAGATTTTGACTAGTTAATTTGAATATGAAGACTCTTCAAATAGCATGCAATATGAATCGCTCATAATAAGACCAGGAACATACATTCATCTACGCTAATGTTAAAGCAAGCACCTGTTTGATGTCTCTGTTGATGTTGACCAGGTCAAAAGAGAAGACGTGATCCTCCGCTCCAACAAGTAATCTTCCTCTCTCCTCATCCATCAGGAACGTGTCGTAACCTGAACTGTTTGCCAAGCCAGTGAAAGTCACTAGATTACTGGATTCCAGCATTTCTGAAGGACAGAACAAAAAAAGAAGCCATACATAACTTAGAACTCATTTGTTCATTTGCTTTATAAAACAGTAAACAGAAAGAAGCTTGTGTCAGGTTAGAAGAAAGTCCAACAAGTATGTTATTTATACATACATACATACAGGTAGGTACCAAAAGGTATTTTATTTATTGTTATTAATGTTATTTATTTTTTATGTTTATTTATTTATAATTACAAATTTAATAATGCATCTATTATTTCAATTATAAATATTTCCAAATAACAGTGGCAATATTTTTTTGTTCAGGTTAGCAGAAAACTTAATAAGTGGTCCATACGTTATTGCTGATGACGCTATATACTTTCATATAATCTCATTCATTCATTTACTTATGTTTAAAATAATTTAAAATAATACAGTGCTGATATTGTTTACATATTTTTATTAATATTTATTTATTTAAAATTTAAATAATGTAAATAATTTAAATCATACATTTTAAAATATAAACTTAATATAATACATATTTGTTTTATATATAAATTACATAAACAAAATATTTAAAAAATAATAATTTATTTAAATGTTTTCAGACACCTATTTGAAGTTATCTGTGGCACTTTCTGCATCTGCACTAATCATGTGTTTAGTTACAATTTCTTTAAAACCACCTTGGTGGATAGTGGACCACAACTGTATCTTTTCAACCATAGCATGAAAATTGCTGAGGAAAACACTGCATGATCGAATCACAAGGACCAAATCAAGTGTATGACCAGCTGACCCACATAATCATTTATATGAGCTTAACACATGGCTGAATAACCAAAATTGTGTGTGTGTGTATGTGTGCTGGGTTTGAGGTAGTATCAGAACAGGTCTTAAACATGTTGGTGTATACAGCTTATTTAATAGTTCTTATTGCACTTTGGCACTTACATATACATTGCATAGTCTATATAAAGCCAGAGGGCCTGATTTAGCATTTGTGTGTATAAAAACACTGCAACATCATAATACAAGAATCTGATCTACTAATGTAGTTCGCTGAGTACATCTTTCAACACCAGCACTAAAAGCCTCCTTTAAACTTATTTGCACAATAATTCTGAGTAAATTACTTGCAATACACCCGCGAAGCGACCACACGCAGTTTGTTAGATTGCACAAGACAAAATTAGTACCGCTTTATTTGGAATCCTAGTAACTCGGGTCAAAGGAATAGCTAATCAAGCAAAAACTGCTGTTGTTATGGCAGATACAGCCAAAGAAACTATCTGTTCAACCAGACACTGTGAAAATATAATGACCTGAGGTGCAAAATATGCCAAATTTGTCCCTCTCCCAGTGAGCAAGGAAACAAGGTTGGATAAAAGTAAGAGAAGGCTGAAGGGAAAGAAAAGTGAAGAGGAGATGAAGTGAGAATGATAAGGAAGAGATGGAAAAGAGCTTGCAGGAGCCACCGGCCAGAACATCTGCTCATGTGAGAGGGTGAGGTCGGCATCTCTGCAACGTTTCTGTAACACACACACGAATCTTAATCAACAGTGACATGCAAAGACTGCAGCTCCTCTCCAGAGCCCAGATCAATCCTCTCCTATAGTAGCCATCTGCGTTTCTCGCCGCTAAGATTCTGGACATCTGTGTGGTTGTGGGAGAGGGAGAGTGCGAGCAAGGGAAAGCGTTAAGGAGAAACAGACCATCCTTCCTTTGCCTGTGTCAATAACGCTGCATATCAAACGTAGAACAGCGTTCCCGCAGGACCGAATGCAGAACGGGCATGTATCAGTCTGTCCGTTCCTGCTTCTAACATGAGAGTTTCATTAAGCGATCGCAAGCAATATCCAGATATATAAACAGATGCCAGGCCTGTCTGACAGACTCCGGCTGAGTCAGAATATTGAGCAAGTTTTCTTTTATGTAAGAAGATACACACAGAAGGGTCGTTTGTCACCTTGAATGGGTTTATTTAAACAATATCACATGGGGAAAAGATCTATATCAGCACTTCTATATAGACAAATTGTATTGGTTAACTTGCACTACTGTTTAAAAGTTGTTGTTTTTTTGAAAGAAAAGAAATAAAGAAAATAAATACTTCAAGTGATCAAAAATGATAGTATGAGTCTATTTAAAATACATGATCTTTGTTTGAACTTTCTATTCTTCAAAGAAACCTGAAAAAAATGTTTTCAACATTGATAATAATAAGAAATATTTGCACAACATATTAGCATATTAAAATGATTTCTGAAGGATCATGTGACACTGACGACTGGAGTAATGATGCTGAAAATGTAGCTTTTCCATCACAAGCAATGAATTAAATGTTAAAATGTATTAAAATAGAAAACAGCTATTTTCAATTGTAATAATATTTCACAACATTACTGTTTTTACAGTTTTTTAATCAATCAAATGCAGCCTTGGTGAGCAAAAGAGACTTCTATGGAAAACATTAAATATTTTACCAACCCCAAACTTATGAACGGTTGCAAAACAAATAACTATCAAGATATCAAACTAAGAAATTGATTCTTGGGGTCAAAAATGTATAATAAAGTTCGCTAAACTGTGTACAAAAATATTTGACAGCAGAATGTCATAACTGACAAATCAAAATCAAGCATCCCAGAGAACTGTTTAATTAATGACAAGCAAACTTTGGTAAGATACAAAGCACTGCATATTCAGAAATCTATCTATATACTGGTGCTTTAAAGAACCCAGAACCCATTCAACTGATACGAAGAACATGAAGAACATTATATCATGAAGAACCATATAATCAACTCAAGAAGCCTATATAGTAAATCAAGGTTCTTGAGTAGAAGAACCACCATTAAAGAATCTAAAGGAATATCTGCCCGGTGCTGCTACTGGCTAACACATTTAATAAGAAATATTAATAGTCAAAAGTAGATTGTATTCAGGAAATAAAAGAAAGCCACACTGATTCCTTCTTGCCAGACTTCAGGGGAGGCCTGAGAGAACATAAGAGGACATCCTGGAAAGAGACTTCATCTCATCTTTCTTTTCTTTTTTCACTCCCCTGACTTTATTATTCTCACTCATCTAGTCTTTGCATCGCTCCATGTGCCAAACATTCTTATTCTTAGCCTCTTTTTTCTCTGCCAGTGTCTGTATTACTGCCGTTAGGTGAACTTCTCCAAAGCCTCACTCTCCTGCCATTCTGGCTCAAGATCTGACGGCCACGTCTGGCAGTTTCACTATTCCCCTGCTCAAAGTGAGTGACTGGTGCTTGAACTCTGAAGACCAGGCACTTTTTTCTTAAAAATGCCTTGGCAAGACCATCACAAAAGGTTGCCGTCATGTGGTCCGTGATCACACAAATACACACACTTTATCCGGAGATACATCAACCTGGATAGGAGCTTAGAGTAAATGGAGTGTGAGATTTAAAAAAGGAAGATTAACAAATGTCTCTCGCTCTTTCTCAGTCTCTCTCTGTCCTGCAGACTGAGAACTGTGCTGTCAACTCTACATATATCATAGAAAAGCCTCTCATACACTTGATTTATACACTGCAACGTTTTCATCCATAAACCTCTGTTTCCAATAGTTGGTACATGAAAACTAAAAACCAATACTAAACAAAACTACAAATGCACAATTGAAAGTTCTAAACTTAGGATTGAAAATTAAACACTTATTAGCATGCGTATTACTAGCATTATTGGCTGTTTATTACTACTTATAAAACACATATTAATGCCTTATTCTGCACAACCATATAACAACACAACAAGGGCTTGTAACAAGGGTTTAAAAAATAAGAAAAAAATGATATAGATATATAATATATACTTTTATGAAAAGTCATTTGCAAAAAAGCAGATACTAAAAAAATCATGTTTTTTTCATTGTGCAGTCCAATTAATCTCAATCAAACTGCAGATGGGTTATTTTGATTAAGTAAAAATAACTAAAAATACAGCTAACTAACACAAGAAACACAATAAAATACAATAAAAACATGATAACATAATAAAAAGTTATCTGTTTTTGCAAATAAACTCTTCAGATGAGATATTATATAATAATATTATATACTATATATAATATATATATTATCTACCTATTCCTTTTTATTCAATAAAATAAAACAAAATGTATAAGATGAAATCTAAATTACAATCAGAAATATCCTGTAAAAATCTAAATGATAAATTATAAAAATGTACAAATATAAACCACTTGACCTCACTAATCAATTAGTTGACCAATTAGGTGACACATGCCTAAAATAAAAGTCGATTAAAGGACAAAAATGTAAAAGCAGTGTGTCCAACACAACCCATATGGCTTAAGAGTGAACAGACCAGTGTTTAGGAAGTGAAAATGAGTGCAAAACTAATAATACACAAAGGACAAAAAGCAGTTTTGGATTTTGGTGAGGGTGTACAGTTATGTATCTGTGTGTGTGTGTTTGAGAGATGGGGAAATGTGTGTGCATGCTGCTGCCACTGTGCTTTAGCTCTGCCTCGGGCTACCAGCCGCCCCAGGAGAGTGAGGGAAGTGAGGAAAGAAGGAATAAAAAGTGAAAGAGTGCTGCAGATGGTTTTGGGCGCTACCTGTTTATTTAAGCCAGAACAATGGCGTGCTTCAAAACACACGTCGTCGAACGTGACACGGTTTTGGCAAAAGTTCTCCTTCTCTCTGTTCTCTCAATGGGCTAAGTGTGTGGTTCTTTCTTGTCGGTTTTGTGCTTGAGAGAACTTAGATTTTAGAAACAGAGATTTGCTTAACACGCGGTTTCGCATATTGCTTCAAGCTCTGGGATATGAATAAGCCCGTAGTTTCGCTTTGACTTGCTCTCGCATGCAACCGGCCGCAGGTTTTGGTAAGTTTCCCCAGTAACCGTGCTGGAGCGCGGTCTGTTGGATTGACAGCTGAGTGCGGGATGACATTTAATTCTACTGACATCAACACCAACAGGAAACTTAATCACTGTCTCAAATTTCTTTATGCACATTAGTTTTAATAAAAGACGCCAACTGGCTCAAATTTCCATTCACAAAGCCAAACGGTGAGGAAAAGACTGATGTTTGCTTTTTTTGCAAGATGCATGTGGCAGTTATAAAGATTAATTTGTTTAGCTTAAAGGAATAATTTAACCAAAAATGAACATTGTGTCATTATTTACTCAACCTCATGTACTGTATGAATTTTTAAAAGAATTTCCTGGCAACTCTTTTCCATGTAAATGAGGACTGGGAATGTCAATCTTGACAAAGACAAAAAAAATATCTTAAAAGTACACAAAAAAGTACTTCTACCCAAAATTCTGAAGGTTAATGAAGACACAGAACAGTTTGTATGAGTCTTTATTCACAAATAAACATTGGCGTGCTTATGAAAGTTCATGAGAAAGTAGTGATGTCTAATTTTTCTTCTGAGTCAAATTCTTTCCAATTCACTCATTTTACACTCATTTATCTGATTCACCAAAACAGTCTGAATGATTCATTCATTCACTGACTCAATGATTCAGTCACAGTGTTTAACAGCCCATTACATTTTGGTTTGTTTATCACACAAAGTTTTTGTTTGACTGCATATAGTACAGTACATATAGACTTGGAATAAAGTGTAAGTTCCAAATGGATAACCTTATAACAATTTTATGGTGCATTTTTGCTATTTGCGAATCTTGAATGATTTAATTTATCAATTTTAATTGCATTGCAAACTATTCAAAATATCTGCTTTTATCTTTCACAAAAGAAAAACTAAATCATACAGGATTGGAGCAACATAAAGCTAAGAAAATAATCACAAGAATTCAACATTTTCTCTGAACTATCCTTTTAAAATGATCTCTTTGCTGTTTCTTTTAAATAAAATACAGCGGTTTTAATTTATAAAAATAAACTCTTTCAAAATACAAGAGGCCTAATTAAACTGAATGACTTTTGAGCTTAAAACATAAGCATCTGTGCCAAAAATATAAATGTCATGTTGTCAGTGGTTGCATTTATGCACTTTCTTCTGTTGCACTCTAAGCCTGAAAGTCTGTCTGTGCACGCCACTAAAAACTAGCGCTCTCGCTGATGTCCTTTGTTGCAGAATGCAACACAATATTTGTGCGCAACCGCATGAGATTCCTGTGTTGCCCTGATCCACAGAGAGAGGGGAGAGTATGTGTAACCGTTTAATTACCCCTGAATCTGCTCGCGACATGACGGGTGAACCGCAGAGTCTGTTTAAAACTGGCCCCCGTCCACAGACCGTGCAGAGAAAGCACAATCCGCTCTCCACAGCTCCAGATGACACACAAAACACAGCGCATGTACAGAGAGCGAGACTGACAGCCAGAGATAATGTGACATTAAAACAAACAGCCAAGAGAGGAGGTTTACAAGAGTGAAAGCTGAAAGAGAGCTACATATACATTTTTTAACGGAAGTTTTATTCACTTCTAGTTCTCTTATAAGTGATGTGTGTAATTATTTTTTTTTGATGATAAAAAACACTCCTTTTTTTAGGTTCTTTCTGATGACTGAGTCGTCTATATTGACTTGAACTGACAGAAATATGCCCTTCACAAGCAGGGCTCCAGACTCCATTCATGAACAAATGACTCTTATGAACCAGTTCTTTTTAATTAAAGTCTTTTTTTTTTTAAAAACCAAGAGCTTCAAACTTTCTCATATGTTCATTTGAATCAGACTCTCTTGGTCAGTGAATCGTTCAGAGACGTTACTGAGTTCATACTGAGTCCCTCACTTAACTGCAAGTAATTTTTTTGGTACGATAAACCGTTTCATAAACCTGTGATATAGTCTACTAAACATTAGGATTGTTTAGTATATAGATTTGCCAATATTTTTACATGACAACACGTAAAAATGTATAACAAATAAATATGACAGCATCAAGCTGGTACAGATAGTGTTCAACTAGTAAAACTACACGTTTAAAGAAATATTAATGCAATAATAAAAATAAACCCTAATAAAATAAAATATTACACTTTAAGGTTAAAAGCTCCTAAGTAAATACTGATTGATGCTGGAATTTGTTAACCTTTTTCCCCCTTTTTTTTGTCTAGAGCCCTGACAATCAAACAAGCACACACACACACACACACACACAAACTAATACACATAGCCACTTAAGTCGTACGAAATCTGACTCGTCTGGAAACGCTTGTCTAAGGACACCATTGAAATTCAATAACAGGTGCACCACTTCCCAACACACTGCACTCAATATCTAGTCAGTAACCTAATACACAACATATGACACACAGGTGTAAACAACACACACTGCATCTGAATAATAAAACACTCTGCTTATTAATAACAATGTGTTATGAAGAGGAAGCTAAATGTGCAAATCCCTGAGCCAAGTGGTTTCTGAGGGTCATTAAAGGAGTCTAACATCTAATAGGGCCAACAGAAGACTAAGCACAACAGGATGTGATACGTTAAAAGGTCAATAAGGACGAAGCCCTTCCACAGCCACAGAGTAAATAATTCATGCGACAGAAAGACTTCAGGTGACCTTCAAGTTCCTAACTGCACTCCAGACAGAAGAGAGCAAAATAGAGCGAGAGAGTGAATGAGAGGAAGGACATGAAATATAAAATAAACACACACAGAATCATAGATAGAGACAGAAGCTTTACCAGTAACAAGCTACTTTTCCAAGAAGCAGTGAACAACAAGAACACTATAAACAATATACACTATCAAACGTGTTCGGTCTTTATCTTATAATGAAGCTTTGGGAAATCCAGATGTTTTTAGTGAATCAGTTCATTCAGATGTTTCAGTAAATAAATAAATAAATAAATTCACAAAAGAGTATTCTAATATTAATAACTGTCAGTTAAAATATAGATAGGTGCTTAAAAAAGTTAAAAAAAAAACAATCAAAAGTTAAATTCAACTGTTGATTATGGAGCCCCGTCCATGACATGCAGAAGAAAAAAATAGATATTGTGGCCACAAATTAAGAAATAATTCCCACAACTTATTAATTTGTGGCCACATTTGATTAATTTGTACCCTCATTTTAGTTAATATTTACATAAACTTGGGTCACATGACTACTAATTAATTCCCTTGTTTTAATATAGTTATATTGTGGTGACTAAATAAATTTAACTAAAATGTGGGAGAATAAAAACATTTATTATATTATATTAAAAAGTACTAAAGTAGCTTGTAGCTTGACAAACTATATTTTAAAAGTAGCTTTATTATGTGAAAATTAGACAGAGAAAAAGACAGAGATAGAGAGCGAGAGAGAGACAAATAAAAAGAGAGAGAGAGATCTACTTCTGGTGAAGAGGGGGAAAACAGACAGGCAAGAGACGGATGCAGATGAGGCCGTGAGAGAAACCAACATCATTCCCAGCCTCTCCATATAATCATTCCCATCCACCCCAAATCCTGGCCAGACGCCAGCTTGCACTTCACCCGGCAGCCAGCGAACAGCCCGCTATTATAGGATGCCTCCAGTCTGCGTCCAGTGCGGTCGGGCGCGGAGTGTCTATTTCGGAAGATTTAGGCTGAATTCCGACGACTCGCAGTCTCTCGTCGTCCCAGTGTCGCCCATCCCAATCAATCCCAGGAGGCCATGGGGCAGGGTAATGAAATGGGAAGCCTGGTAATTACGCTGTAGTGAGTAATTATCAGGTTGTTTCACAAGCACTTTAAAGTCCCCGATGCACCATTTTACCAGCGTGTGACAGCGGGATGGCCTTTTTCACAAAGGGACCTCCCTATCAGGGGCGTGTGTCCGCATTTTGCCACCTGCAGGGGGCAGTGTCTTCATATGCACCGACCACCTCCACCCTAATCTGGCATCTCAGATGGTATTTACGTGGGGTTTTGGGCACACATGGACCCTGTAACCCGCTGCTAATCCTACAGTGTGAATTCACAACCTCGTAACCACAAGTTTGAGATCCGAAAGGCAATCTGACAAGCATGTGAAGGCCTATCCCACAACGTACTGACAGATGAACGGGCCGCCGATAGCTCTGACAAGAGCAATTTTCACAGATGGTAGTTTAAAGCGTATGAGGGGAGTAAAGAGAAGACATAGCGCTGGTATAATTACAGGGAGGGGAAACAAAGATGAAAATCTATCACTCGGCCATCGTTTAACAACTAAGACGGATCTCTCCGTCTGTGATCGTCCGACTGGGCTCCCCGGAGGCGGCACAACTGAATTGCAAACTCTATGTGCAACTCATGATAAATCTGTGTGTGTGTGAGAGATAGCCGTCCCCCTTCTCGGCGCCTGTTGGAGTGTGCGTCTCTGGAGAGCATGTCTGCGCGTTTATTTGGCTTAATTACTATGCTGCATTCACAGGGGGAGTGAGAATGAATGACACTTCACTTAACGACTATCCTCTCCTGGCCAACTACTGTCTGCCCACCGCCTTCATTAAAACAGCCGCTCTCTTCCTCTCCCGCTCCCTCTTTGCCACTCTTCCTCCATCCTTTCCTCTCTTCCTCTCTCTCGTTTTAACACTCAGACACTGTGTGGGTGTGAACAGTGATCTGTCATACTGCAGAGCATCAAAAGAGCCATCAAGCACCTGTGGCCTCTGCCTCTTCCATTACCCACACACACACACACACACACACCACACACACACACAAAAACACACACCACCACACACACACACAAACACACACACCCAACACACAAACGCTCTATCCCATGTCCATGTGTCTAATTAGCTAAGCCTCCCATCCATTCTCACACATCTTGCTGGCAAAAACACATCAGACACATTTCTGTCTCAAACACATATATTTCCTCCTCACATATCCAATAGGAAAACAAGTTATTGTACCTGACAGTAACTGTAATGTGGGCCTGATAAGAAGTGTCTTGTACTGATCTTGTATATTTATATAAATAATTAAATATAGATAGCTGCTTTTTCTCTCCAATTTTTTCTCAAAACATTTTCAAATATGTCTCTCTCTCTCTCTCTCTCTCTCCTCTCTCTCCTCTCTATATACATCTATACCATATATACACATATACACAAAAAAACACATATATATAACATGCTAATATAAAAATATATCTTTACTAATATATTTCATCATAAATAAATATATATTTTTTTACGATTATACACACACAGACATATAGCATTACAATACTATACACACACACCACACACACACTATATATATGTATACATTACACACAGTATATTTTCATATATATTAATAATACATAAATAATATTTCATGACATCAAAAATGCATGATTTCAAAAATGTTAATATTTTGATATTATATCAATATTATATAAATACACAGTACAATTTTATGACAGAAAATGAGATTAACGAACAAATTCTGCATCAAAAATAATTATTTCTAGTAATATTTGTTCAAAATTCACTCAACAATTACTAAAAAGGGAAACTTTTCCTTTACAAGGCTGTCAGTAGATTTTGGAGGTAGAATGCTGACTTCTAAATTATACGTTACTATTTGCATGCTACTAGTCTTGTATTTCTGTGTGCTATTTGCTCTTTAGACATTATCTGGTGATCAAATTAGTCTTAACACACCTGAATAAAATGCTACAATAGACTGTTTTCTAACCAGGCATAAAGCGTTAAAGTAACAAGCGATTAAATCTTTTTGTTCATATCTAACAACGAGCGACAGGACATTTGACATTTTATTACATGCTTAGTTATGTATATCTGTGGCATCGCACTGGAAAGCTGCCCTGCTCTAGAGATCCCATTTGTCCGAAATCCTATTCCACACATGTGTTACACAAACACCAATTATCATTTGATTGGCGGTGGTTGTGTTACGTCACACAGCATTTTCGCAATCGTTGGAAACATCTAGTTTGTTCTCAGTTTAAGAGGATTCAGAATTCAGTAAAAAAAAATTGTTCTTATCCAATGCGAAAACATCTTATTGTACAAAATGTGAGCCATTTTGACATCCCCAATGGATTTTTTGCATAGCAGTACAGCTTGTGTGTGTTTTTATCTGACTACATCTGTCAATCAAACTTAATCCAAATCCATTACGACATACAAAACAACTCAGAAAAACATATCCATAAAGTGCACAGGTGGCATAAGTTTGGAAAGCATTTTGATGACGCAATGTGAGACTGTTTTCCCACAATGCTTTGGGCCATCCAAGCACAACAGCATTAACTCAGAGAAGCATGTGATTGATCACAGGTGGACCTGCATCTTTTATATATTAAAGTCTCCAGCCTTTCCTCTTAAAGTTAAACAACAGATGCTGATGCTCGGAGCAACAATTGGTTTCTTAAATCCTCTCTGTTCTCTGGCTCTCTCTTTCCTAACTACACATTCTCAGACAAAAATTAATTGTCTTTTTCACTCCTCCTCCATTCTCTGTCTCTATAAAAGAAATGAGAAGGTGGTAAATGGACCCTGGTGGGGTAAACCCATGCCACACACAGATCTTACAATCAACACACCAGAAGCGCAGATTCACTGACAGAACAGAAGGCTATATTTACCAAATGAGGGAGAGAGAGATCCCCGCCACACATACATGCGTATACTTTTGGTCATGTTCCTGAACAAAGAACCACAGCAAGCCCGCTAAGCTTACATTAAAAAGCGAAACGGCCCAAAATATGCCAAAAATGCTGCCGCTTATTTCCGTGAGAGATGAAAGCGCTGGGTTACAAAGAGGCTGCTATAGTCTGGATCTCTCCGCTGTCTCCTTTAAAATAGCACAGCCCAGAGAATAACATGTTTTCGTTACCACCATTCACGCATAGCGGCCAGCATCATCAAAGCATTCGAATACAATGTGTTGAGTACTGTATGAGAGAATAATGCTAATACACAATGTGTGCGAGCATAAGTATGCATACTTGCTAGAATGTGTACACATGCCATTTATTGTGACAAAGCTAGTAAACTCAAAGGTATTTTGGCTTCAGTACAAGTTGAATTGACAGCAGTTTTTTAGCACTAAAATGTCCCACCTATCCCTCCCTTCCATCTAAAAAGGCAAAATTCTAGGTTAAATGAGGCACTTACAATGGAAGTAAAAGAGAAACATCTGTAAAATGTTAAAACACTCACTGTTTCAATAGTATAGAAACAAAACAAACCATATACATACGTTAACATGATTTCAGTGTGGGAAAAAAACACTTTCTAACCTTTTCCATGTAGTTACTTCTAATTTCGACAACTTTGTTGCCATGACAATAGAACACCATAAACCCTAAAATGACTGTAAAAATAGATTTACAGCACATGTTTTAACAGGAGAATCAATGTTAGTGCTCTTATCGAATTAGACGCTTCACGTTTCACTTTAAAATGTTCACTTTCAAAATTGGCCACATTCACGTTAGTGCTTCACTGTAGCACATTTTTTTTTATCTCCTTTCTTTTTTTTTTAAAGAAAATGACAGAGGAGCCAAAATTATATGCGTGCTAATCAGCATACTGTCAACTGAGCTTAACATGCATTGAACCAGCAATATTCCCTTAAAGGATTGCTGTAAAATCTATTTGGAGGCATGAGAAATTAGACTTCTGGCTGCAAATGCAGAGTCATTACCCATGATACCTCATTCAGAGTTCACAAGCCGTATGAAAGGGTACCAGTGCAGAGTTTAGAACTACAGGACAGTGCAACTGGAAAAATTATATAGAAGAGCCAATACATGCACTTTGGACACATGGAAACAATCTGTTAGGGCAAAACGAGACTAAATCACATGCAAGAGAGTGAGAGAGACTGTCAAAATGAAACAGCAGAGTGACAGTGAAGGAATCCAAATATATATATATAATGGCAAAAAAGTCAACTTTGCGAATGTAAATAGGTGTAAGACAGGTAATGAGAATTAAAAAAGATAAAAAGGCTTGTATGTGTTGGTGATGGGACTGGTTGCAAAACTTACCCTTGTAGGAGAGCTTGAGTCTGGGCATGCTCTCTTTGGTGTGCTGGGGTGCAACTCTTCCAGGTAACGCCACCCCACACAACAGCAGAAAAATCCCAACTAGGTAATCCATGGTGCTGGAGCGCTGGCCTCCAGCCCAGGGGGGCTTGCAGCCCACAGTGCCCAGAGCAAAGTGCTTCCCTCTGGGATAGCGGAGATCTTCGGAGTCCCTCCTTACTTCAAAAGATCCAGCGCCTGGAGCTTCTCCCCAAGGAGGCAATCCGAAATCAGATCCCAAGTGAAGCAGGAGATGGGGGTTCACATGGCTCCATGTGGGGGGCGTTTCACCGGTCGTGGGGGTAAAGGTGTACTCCTCAGGGATGCGTTCTCGGACCCTGGTGGGGAGGACCAGTGAGTGGGATTGTGTGTTTATGGGAGAGGTAGAGTTTCAGTAAGGGATCCGGCAGACCCTCTCTCTCCGCTACGGCTTCGCGCACACACGCTCTCAGACACACTCTCACAGACTGCTGCTTGTGTCCACGGCTCAGCCTGAATGAGAGGGAGAGAGAGAGAGCAGTACACCATCCACCGGAGCACAGGAGGGGAGGGGAGAAGAGGAGAGGGAGGGTAAGCAGCTGAAGGGGGAGGACGAGGGAGCTGAGCTGAAAGGAGAGGTATGCGAAAGACTCTTCTGCAAAGGTTTGGCTGCTCTGTGTCCTTCGTTTTTGCATTGCATTGTCTTCCCTCCTCTCCTTTTTGGCTTTCTGACAGACCACCATATTTCATCACATTCTGAGCCTCTAGAATATTTGTGTTTGTCTGTGCATTAGCCTGGATTTATGTGTTTGAGTACAATTAAAATAGTGATAATGAAAATTGTATAAAAGGGTTGATTATAAATAGCATACATTACAGATTTAATAACCATACAAATATTAAATACAAAAATACTATTAAAATCATTATATTAAAACGTCTTTATGTTTTATTATTTTAAAAATTAATATAAAAAAAATAAAAAATACAAGAAATCTATCCTATCTATCTATAATAAAAATGATTGAATATAATAAAAACCATAAAATTATTTTTTAAAAAAAGAAATAAAGGAAGAAGTAAAAAAAGAGAAATAAATAAATATCTAAATTCAGGAATTGAGGTTAATAAATCTCTAAAATAAAATAAAAATAGAAAAAAAAATCTATCTATCTATCTATGATTTATGCAATAATAAATAAATAAATAAACTGTAGAACAAATTCTCTGCTACTTTAAAGTATTTCTCTTTTTGTCATTGTGAGAAATGTTCCTCTTTGGTGTCCATAAACCAACTTCAGCCTTTCTATTAAAATATGTGGCAAGCAAATGAGATTTACTAGTAATACTTAAAACATAAATTAAAAAGTAATACATCGAGCTAGACTATCCTGCCTTCTTACCCCTCACTCACTCTCTGCTTGTTGTAACAAAGCCTCTGATAGACAGAGGTGTTAATGTGTGATTTTTCACCCCTGAGTGCTAAAGACAAAAGTGCCTCACAAACACCAGCTGAGTGTGTGAAGGTATTTCACAACCTCGCAAATGCGCAAAAAAGAAAAAAAAATCGACAGATCTCTCAATGCCTTTGGCATGTCTGTATATAAGTGTTTCCTGCTTTCATGAGAGGGTCTGTGCCAATGTCTCATCACCTTTACAACCAAACATGCTCTTTAGGTGTTTACACCACATAGACCTGCGGAGATGATGGACAGACACTACACCTCCTCCTCCTTAGACATCAGGAGGCTAAAAACATCCACCTGCAGCCTGGTCTCTATCCACTCACAGCAGATACGCTGGCATGCCGAGGTTTTCCTCTGGTCGTCGCTCTTCTGTACCGCAACTATGTGGAGGGGATTTGTCAGGGTGCTTTGACTAATGATGTCTTAATGAATTGCGACTCGCCGTGCGCTAAAACGAGATAGCTCATTGACAACTAGTTTCCAGAAGCCTGTCAGTAGCAAAGTGGCAAATATAGCCTCTGAAACATGAGATCCACAGAGGAGCGGCCTCCTCGAAACACAGCGAATGGATCCTGTCAGTCAGATTGGCTTTGATAAATACGGCATTTGTGTTGAGGATGTTGGCTTGCTAAGTGTTTGTGTAATCTTTAGTGCAAATGCAATGGGTCTTTGACACCTGTTGGTGTGGAATGATTTGTGCAATCTACTGTACAAATAACAAATGTAAATAATTACCTGTCTGTCACTTACGACTAGGCCTATAGGCAAATGCTCACATTGCTGGCATGTATATACATGCAGAAGCACACATGTGCATGTACAAATCAATGACACATAGGTGACTTCTTGTATTCATCCTTTGTTCCAAGGAATGACTGAAGGTGATATAAGCGACGGTTGGTGATGCAAAAACGAATTAGTATTTTTGTCTAATTTTTCAGTTAAAATATCTAAAAATCCTTAAAACAAGGATAATTTACTTTAGAAATGCAAACGGGATCAACTAGGATCATCAAAATACCACAAAATGCTTTTAATGTATTTATCAATATATACAGTATATATACACACACACGCAAACTAAAAAGTAAAAATAACTGTAAAATAATGTTAAAACAATTAGTAAAATGGTTTAAATTATATCGCCTTGAAACCATTTCTTTTGCTTTAATTATGTGAACACCTCTTTACGTGAATTAAACCTTCACTCTCTCATTCAACTAGCCTTTTCCTTCCTGTACTGTGTTCTTTAGAGGTCATTATCATGAGTATTATGATAACTGGCCGAGAGCCAGTTCAAGGTGTTCAACTACACCAGAAGGAACTTCCTGTTAAAGAAAGGTCAATTTCCCCTGAGTAACACACAGCAGTGACGGGTCATCCGAAATCATGTACAGGAAGTCAGTAGATATCAGTAAACACAAGCACTCCACCTGTGAGCCTGAAGAGTTTGGTTAGGTGAAGGAGGAATGCAGGGGAGTGGAGGGGGAAGGGATAGGATGGAAAAAGACGAGAGGAGTAGGTTGTAAATGTTTGCGCTCCGGCATAAGAAGCAGTCCCACTCTACACGCCAATCCCCACTCGCCGTTGAGACAGCTCAGTAAAGCGTTGTCCTGCTCAATAACCATGGGCCCACAGTGAAAGAGGAAACGAATAGAGAGAGAAGAGGAGCCAGTAGTAAAAACACAAATCACATATGCTATGAACACAACCAAACCCTGAAGATGCTAGACTGCTCCTCGGAATTCTGTGTATCAAAACTACAAGAATGGCTGGTTAGTGTTCTTCGAGGCGACAGACAGACAGACAGATAGATTAGCACATTAAAAATTAAAAATTAGCACATACTAATCCATTTTATCTCTAAGATCACATAATAGTTTTAAAAATTCCAAAAATAATTACAGACATGAAATGAAATTAATTATAATAAAATAATAAATAAACTAAAATAAGCACATAATCAATTTTATCTCTAAGAACACATAATAGTTTAAAAAATTTAAAAAATAATTACAGACATGAAATGAAATAATATAATAAATTATAATAAAATAAAATGAACTGCATATACTAATCCATTTTAGTTTTGAATTCTGTGCATCTAACAGTGAAACATTTGAGTGCTGTTATAAAGAAAGACAGATAGATAGATTGGAGTAATAAAACAATATTCATAGAATAAAATAATTCGGTCACACTTTAGTTTAGTAAATTCTCAGTCTTAACAAACCATTAACTATGACTTTTGCCTCAATAAACTCCTAATTTGCTGTTTATTCATAGTTAGCAAGGTAATTTTTAAGTTTAGGTATTGGGTAGGATGGGATGTAGAATATGGTCATGCAGAATATGTGCTTTATAAGTACTAATAAACAGTCAATATGTTATTAAAAGAATAGCACGCTAAAAGCAACAGTCATATGAGAACATTGGTCCTATAAACAATAATTCAAAAAGAGATCAAATAAAATAAAAACTGTACATCCCACTCATTTATTTTTTCCTCTATAAAACCGCATAAGGTGAAATGTAAATATAAACATTACAGCAAAAAAGAACTCTTTCTTGGATCACTCAGTGTTTCACAGGATGACACAGAATTTGCATGGTAGTGACAGCTATAAAGTGGAAATACCACAGCAGACAGAGCCAAAAACAAGTGCCTCTCTCTCAAGAGAGTATGCAAGTAACCCGAGGGCTTCATCACACTTCAGAAAGAGAGACAGAGCTCAGAGCATAATCACTTTATCAGAGATTCCTGCTGGAACAGCAAAGTTCCTTGAAACACGTCCTCCATTACTTGATGTAATAGAGAGGTGTTTCACCAGCAGAGGAGACAAGAGGTGATGGGAGAGAGTGAACGCTGATGATGTAGAGGGCCAAGGTAAAGATATCGTGCAATGCTTAAATTTTACGCTTCAGAATTCAATGCTTGAAACTTTTTGACATTTCTATAATAGATGCAAAAATGCAAAGGATTTTTATATACTTGTAAGACAATAAAAACTTTTTCTGCTGGTTTCATTCCATCATTGTGAACTTCATAACGAAGCACACAGATGCTGCACTGAATTTGTCCATTTTCCTAAGAACATGAGGGTGTGTTTGGCACATTTAGTACTTCCTGTCCACTTCCATTTCTGAAAAGGCGTGGTTCCTCTTTCATCGGAGGTGCAGAGGTCAGAGGTCAGCCTTCATTTCACAAAAGAGGTCACAGTCCTTGCCAAGTGGGCAACGGAAGTTTCATAATCCACCGTCCCACCCTCCACTTGACCCCACCTTGACACCCTCCCCCTCATAAAAGCTTTTGATATTAAATCTTTTTGACAAAGTTTGTAAACAGAATGTAAACAAACAGTGATGAACCATGATGTATGGGTAAAATGGCACCCTCATAAAAACATAAACGAAAGAGTGTCAGGGTTGAGAAACTAGGCAGAATATTTTATATCAGTAATTTCTTCCCGTCTATCACCGTGGAGGAAGCATCCCGCAGCGTCTTTGCCACAGATGCATCCGTTCCAGCAGTGCGTCAGTGGGGTCTTCGGATTTCAGGAGTGATTTACAGAGCAGAACAGAGGAAGAAAGAGAAGAAGAAAAAAACTTTCATCTGATTCATAAAGTCTGACAGTGCCTGGACTTGTCTTACAGGTGATGTAATGTGAGTGGCAGGCAGCAGGATGAGGTTGAGATATATCGGCGTGTAGTTTGGCGTGGGAGAATCTCAAGTTAAAATAAGTGCAAATGGAAAGGCTCTGCACACCTGGATCTCATTCATTGTGGATTTTTGGGGTTGTCAGTTAACCAAGTAAAATACTAATGCTAAAAAAGAGAAAAGAATATGTTAAATCCAAAAAAGTACCTTAAAGTGCCATAAAGTAGTGTAGTCTAATTCTCTAACAAATGACTCTTATCAACCATTTTTAGTAAACCAAAACCATACAGTGCAACCAATGTAGTCTGATTCCCAAACAAGTTACTCCGGTTCTTTTTAGTGAATCAAAAACACACCACACAGCCAGTGTACTCTGGTTCTTGAACAAATTACTCTTAGTGAATCAAAACCATACAGTCCAAAAACAATTCTCAAACAAATGACTCTTATGAACCAGTTATTTTTAGTGAATCCAAACCATACATTTCAACCAGTATAGTCTGATTCCCGAACAAGTTACTTTCAGTTCTTTTTAGTGAATCAAAAACACCGCAGCCTGATTCCTGAATGAATTACTCTTAGTGAATCAAAACCATACTGTCCAACCAGTGTAGTCTGATTCCAGAACAAATGACTCTTATCAACTGGTTCTTTTTAATGAATCAAAAACCCAAAGAACAACCAATGTAGTCTGATACTTGAACTAATTATTCTTATGACCCAGTTTTTTTAGTGAATCAAAAAGCAAATGGTTGTTACTGGTTATAATTAGTCTGACAAATACTTCAGTAAGTCACTTACTGAACACACACATTAAATAGTACTACCAAAACACATGGGAACATTTTGGTACTTTTTTGTTGGAGAAGATGAATTTACAGCCTGATTACTTGCTTTAATAGACTTTTGTTCCTAAAAACAGCAACATTAGCTGTTGCTGAAGTATTCAGGTCAGAACAAGCAACACTAGTTTCAGGATAGATACTGAATTGGCTTTGAATGGATGTGCAGGTCTCCGCTCCGGATCACAGGAGTTCATTGTCTGATGGAGTGCTCCTAAAAAGCACTAGTGATGTGGAAAGGCCTAGTCGAGGTTGTGAGGAAGCTGAACTAATCCAAGAGGCAAAAGATCTTTTTAAATGTCATGTAAATGTTGTGTGGCGTCAGTGAATGGCCTGGTCTGCAGAGCTTAACTCCAGATCGGCTGAGACAACAGAAAAGCGCTCATTATTCCATCTGTGTAACCCAATCAGAAGGCTTAAGCTGGCAGAAAATCCCCCCCTGCAGCCCCCAGTCAAGGTGAATTGGGGTTAAGAAGGACAGAGAAAGAGCATTAGCTTCTTTGCATGGCTGCTGAAATTAAAATGTAACCAAATCAAATGGAGAGTTTCAGCTACAGGGGTCAATTACTGTATTGGGACCAATACACAAGGCTTGTTTTGAAATGTTAAGTAGGCTTCACTAAGTCTACCATTAAGCAAAAGTTAAGAGTTCTTCAAAGAAAAGTAGGTGACAGAAGTTTGCCATATACTCTACATGCAAAGGCTGTCCATAACCAAAACAAAAGTTTAAAAATCAACCAAAGACATACGAATTACTGCTGTAGGTAGATGTAAGCAAACTCTTCAGAAAGTTAGGGATGGACATCTTTGGCCAATGTGTTGCATCTCATTACTATTTTCAGTGCCCTTGCACGTTATCCAGTACATTTAATTATATATATTATATATATATAGATATAATTTTTTTTTTTTTTTTTTGGCCAGCAGGTTGAGATAAATTGCTAATGAAAATTAAACATAGATTAAAATTAATTTATGTATACTATCACCAATTGTCAAATAAGATAATTTCAAATAATTAAAAATGAGGATATTTTACTAAAAATCCAATCATACAAAAAAAAGAATCAACATCTTTGTAATGTGTCCAGCCCAACCCACACGGTGGGTGGCGGGAGTTAGTGTACTTAGTGTAAATAGCCACTCCGTTAAAATGATTTAAAGGGAGGGTATAGTAAACCATAAATTTACTATAACCTAAAATAAACACATATTTAGATAATAACCACTATCATAAAATAAATAATATAAAATAACACATTGTGTTTCTCTCATGCAAATAAATATCCTTTCAAATATTGTTTTAAAGTCCCATTTAAAAAGTCCCATTCATTTAGTAAGAGATGCAACTTTTTTAATAAGGAAAAAAATGACTGAGTGCACCTTTCCTTTGGACAGACACCAAATTGTTAAATCAAGCCTTCAAGCCTCATCTCAAAAATATTGCTGATGTTGCCAGACACTGTTGCTCATTATCCAACTTAGTTTGTGCCAAAGGTAAATCATATTGTGGAATTCAGACCCAGCCCTATATATCAAATTTTGTAAAAAACAAATTGCACTGCAGGATTATATAAATCTGACCTGTGCGTCATGTATCTCTGCTCTTGTTGTCAGGCACAGAGCTCTTCAGCTTGGGAAAACTGTCATAGTGACATTGCAGTCCAGCCTGCATCTCTATTAAACATTTACACGCTTGTGAAACGAATAAAAACTAACCACCGGCACTCACGTTACAGCCAAGCTGAGGAGTCATATTTAATATGGAACTGAAGTGCTGCCAAAAAATATCAGGGTAAAAGAAAGAGAGAAAGAACAGCAACTGTAATCCTCTTTCGAATGAAACTTGACGATCTGTGGTTAAATCCATTTATATGGGGTGTTTTCATGTAGCGCTTAATTCGATTTGCTTTATTATACACCGTTTTGGTGTTTAAGAAAAATATAATGAGTCAGTCTGTGCCTCGGTAACCTTATGTGATTGTCTATGAACTTGAAACGCTTACACCACAAATTAACATGACAGTGCCACCGGGAAAAACAGGCCTTTGTGACAGAAGCATGCAGGTGGATGATTGCACAAATAACCGGATGCTCTTCAACGTAGGTGCTTCTCTCAGACACTGAACGTTTCCTGTGAAAGCGGCGTTAATGCAATGTGCCGTTGTGATGAGTCACCGGATGTTTGCCGCTAGTGAAGAGACCCAGCAGTGGGCACGAGCGGCTGCATTCATAAAGTGAGAAACATGTTTTTTCAAGACAATGACACACAACATGACTTCAGGGACATTTTCAGATGTTAACAGCCTCCCTTGTCTCTCACCTGATGTCAGTTTTTAAGTGTCCATATAATGAAAGTCAATGGAGTCCAATGGGGGTGTTTTGGACCCCATTGACTTTCATTGTATGCACAAAAACAGTTTAAACATTCCTCAAAAGGAGGTGAGGCGCGCTGTGTGCACCGAGCGAGAAGTAGGGGGGCTGGGTGTGGGGAAGATCAGGTTGATGTTTGTGCGCAAGTCTGTGAGACGTGGATAGTTGATTCTTCTATGTGATGGTTTTAGTTGATTCAGGTCTCATTGTCTGGAACAAAATCTAAGCTAAATATTATTTGTAGTGCACCTCCCATATAATAAATCTCAATATTAAATCGCTTTGTATTTTCAAAATTTTTATATGAAATGAAGACTCAGCTTTAAAAATTATGGGACCGCAGAGAGGTGTAGGTCGTGAAAGCTCAACACACTTGGTGTTTTGTTAATGTGGGCATGACGATGTATGTGAGCAGTCTCAGGGGCGCGCTATTGTCATACACCCGGTGCAATGTGACGCCAGGTGCGATGCAAGTGTTATTTTGCTAGTTTCAGCCAGATGCAGCTATCATTTTCACGTCCAGTGCCATGTTGTTTAAATAGCAAATGCACTTGCGCCCATCTGTTTGCCCATGGGCGTGCTGGTCTGAAAACGAGGTGTGTTCAGGCGCATTGTTGGCGCATTGCTATTTTGAGGCAACTGAAATAGACAGCGCCAATGAGCTACTAAAACCTGGTCTAAAGTCAATGGGGCTTTAAAAGGGGGGGTTTGGTGAAAACTGGCATGTCCCTTAGATGGTCTGTGCACGAGCAGATCCGTTTCCTCTCTGGAGAAGCGTTCAGTCTTTGCTCTTGCAAATTCTGCCATGTAAAGGGCAGTGTCTTTATAGTGAGGGGAGCTGAGACTCTGATGATTTTATGCACGTTATTTCCAAACACACCCATGATCATAAGAGAATAGGGACAACCCTTTTAGACCATGAGCCTGGCGTGCCGACCATTTTTCCCGTCCTTAAACTAGCAAAAGTGGATTCGGACATGCCCTAAGTGCACCTGCACCATGCGCTTCAGACCATGCACTTAGATCGTTAAAATAGGGCCCCCAGATCAAGCAGCAAGCAAACTGATCATCTCTTTCTCTGTACTACTAGTTATAGCACAAAATAAACATGAATGAACGTTAGAAAATGTTAAAAGATACAATATAACTTACTGAAATATATATCACATATCATGTAATCGCTCAATCAATTACAACTGCAAAAAAAACTTTAGAGAGGGGCATTTTGCTAAATATATGCACTATATTAAATATTCATTATATTTTTACTTAACCTGTTCTTCAATATTTAATGTATTTTTGAATACATCCATCATGAAAACTTTTTTTAATGACAGCCACCATTTAAATGTTTAAATTTCAAAAATTAATTGGAGTAGAAATATTATTATATCATTAAAATGCTATTATTATAAAAAAAAATCTTTTAAAAAATCATTGAAGGTTAATTTTAACATTCAGTATTACAGTAACATTCAACTGACAGGGTTCGCTGTATAGTTTACATTAGTTAAGAGAGATTTTTTTTCCACAAGGAAAAAAAAGACATACTGTACCTGATATATTCAAATACATATAAATCAAACTGAATCAATTTGTGAAGTTTGTGTCAATTCCAAGCCATAAAATGAAGTCATACAGGTTTGGAACGACATGACGGTGAGTAAATCATAACAGAATTTTTGTGTGAGGCACCGTTTCAAAACGTTCTTCAAGGATTTACAGTCCGTGATAGTTTTCACCTGTGTTGGAACAGACTAATGGACACATTTCCATGTTACCCAGAGGAAATCTTCATATATAATGCAGGACACGCTTTTGGAGAACACACATGCTTTTGTTAAATGCTGGCCGTAATTGGGTTACGTACACATCACTGAATAAGGCAAGTCAAGAGCTATTCAGGAAATAATGGAGGGAAAGACAAATTGTTCGGTTGCCATTTAGGATAATGAAGGGATGTTTCTGCATGCAAATGAAATGCTGGCACACGCTTGTCCACACCGCCACTGTCCTGCTCTCATTCATCAACCCCCTGCGGTGAAACTATCAAGCTTTCAAAAAAACAGGCTTCACTTATAGGGTCGTTCAACCTCATCATACATCAAACACAACTGACAGGCGTACAAGATACAATGCAGATCTCCTCAATAAAAAAAAAACAAAAAAAACTTTCATTTAATTCTGTGTAGCCAATTACTTCCAAAGACAGGCTCGTTTTATGGGACAGCCAGAGATAGAAAATGTATTCCAGCAGCATATCTGATTTCAAACAACTTCATCTTTCAGAAAAATAAATTTCTCCAGCCAGTAAATCAGTAACTTGCAAGATTTGATTTGAAATTAAGTAGAAACAGCATTGGGAGCGTGTGGAAAACTCACTTGAGTGTGTTCATATCAGGGTCGAGCAAAAGTGAATTAAAGAAGAGGGAATTTGAACTGAACTGGCTCCAAATGATTTTGACATGTTCTTCCAACCGGATCCACAAAAGCTATTGTAAATAAATAAAATTAAATATGAAGAGTTCAGATACAAAAGCCTTTAAGTGCCATCTGAAAGTTTCATCTAAAATAAGCATTTTTATCAGGCTCCTATGTTTATGCAGTGGCGGTGTTGTGTGCGCCTGAGATGGCTTGTATGTTTAGGTTCTTTTTAGTGAAATAACTGAACATAAATATAGGAGCCTTATAAAAATGCTCATTTTAGAAGAACATTTCAGACGGCACTTAGAGGCTTTTGCATCTGAACTCTTCATATACAAACTAATCTATTCATCCATCCATCCATCCATCCAAAAACCAACCACCGATTGTTAAGCAAAACAATCCAAGTTTTGTTTTCATTGTAAATAGTTCTTTAATTTTAAATTTAATTTCCACGGCCTACATCAAAATTCAAATGAATTTAGCAGCCTTTTGCTACCTCAATTCAAATTCCCATTATTAAATTGGATTCAAAGGATTTCTCATTCGATCTTATGCTTCAAAACCCTAATCACACAAGAAAACCTCCATGCAACGAAAAAAAATCATGTTGTAAACTGATGTGTTTTTCTGTGTAATATGACAAACATTCATTGCACTTTGATGAAATAATGATATGCTCTTAACCAAATTTTATATTGTCATGTATACCACATTGAACACTCCTTATCTTGGATGTCAATAATAAGCATGTTTGAGGGCATTTCCCAACAGAAGAAGGGGTAAGGGATAGAATGAAGACAGCATGATGTACCAGGGAGTCTTCAGTAACCGAGATTTGTATTTGAAATGAGATGGAATGCAGTTTTACGGGGTCTGCCAGGATTTGTACCATACATAGCCTCTTTCATCATCATTCCATGTTGACATGCCATCCATCAGGACGTCTATGTTTATTCTTGTGGTGGCTTTAGGGGAAACGCTAATGGCTATTCAAATGTTGGCATTGGCGCTCATGACAATAACTTTTGGCTCATGCAATAAAGACTTGGCTGGGAACAAGCCAAGGCATCTCATTGAGATATTAAGTACAGCTGATATCAAACAAGTACAATACTGTCAGAATGAATGAGACGTTAAATTAAAATCCACAAAAGATAATGATCCTAGTCTAATAGAATCATGACCAAAAACGGCCTTAATCTCATAAACGCTTCTGTATTGAAGATGGTTAGCATTATATCAAAGGCGCTGTTAACCGGAACAGTATGGGCCGCGCCAGGCTAATTATGGCTGTATCAACGCAGCAGAAATTACATGCAGAAGGATAAGTCACTGATAACAGCTGTGTGTGAACATAGCAGCTACTACTATAGGGCTATGTGATTTGTTGAATTAAAACGACTTAAGTCGCAAAAATGCCAATAGAATTGGTAAATTTGATTCATTTACTGTTTACTCTGTTACTCAAAAGGACAAGCTGTCCATTTAAATTAATCAGTTCAAAACTCCGACAACCTGTTTGTCATTGCATGAAGTTTTCCATTTATGTTATACTGTATATGTATCAGGTGTGTGTATATGTACCATATATATGTGTGTGTGTGTATAGGTAGGTAATATATATTGAATGATTGTATATTATAATATATATTGAATGATATATTGAATCATTCAATATATATTGGTGTATGCAAGGAATAATACTGATTATTAATTAAATAAATAATCACCAAAACAGTTTAGAAAACATAGTTTAGTTATTTTAGTGGAGTTTAGTATCAATAGTTATTTTAGTATCATTGATATACATCTTTAGATACACTAGTCTTTAACATTGAGTTAAATTTTATTTTTATATTTTTTGTTATCCTTGTAATTTTTTAGTTTTTACTATTTTATTGTGTTTTTTATTGTTTTTATTTGCTTATATGTCTGTATAGCTTAGATTAAGTTATAGTTCTTAGTTTTAGTTTATTTGGTTTTACTTACTAGTACTTAAAACTAAATGAAAATGAGAAATGCTGCCTTGACAACTAGCTGATTTTATTAAAATGAAATACAATTTCATTTTATTTCAGGAAAAGTTTATTTTAAGTAATGAAAATATTTCTTATAGTTTTAGTATTAGTTAACAATAATAATCCTAGACTTAGCAACCATAACAAAAGATGATACCACTGGATAAAATGTGGCTTTTAGCAAGAAGCTTGACTTTGATGTGACTCCTGTGCTGATTGTAAAGTTAGACATGGGGGCTGATGGTGGAAAAGCCACATCAATAACCTGTGCGGTTAGAACCATGACTAACAACCTTCACCGTACCTGGAGGAATGCATACCTCAAGTCACCTGTCCACTTAGTCTAAATATCACACCACCCTCTTTCAAAGAGCACACAGCATTCATCAAGTCATCTCAGTCACTAACAATGCCTCATCCGGGCCAGCTTTTCATCCATTACCTGTCATTGTACTCGACAAGGTTCACAATGTGCCATAAAACACACCTTTCCTCTCAACAGAATGAGCAGAGACTGAGCAGCGCCCTTGGGCAACGAAACCAAACAAGCATCTGGAGCGACATCTGTCAATATAAAAGCTCTGTATGTGTCTTTATGAGTTTGCACTCCCATCATGCTCTGCCTCTGATGTTTTTGTGTGGTTATCTGTTGGCCCAGTGGTGTTTTTGGCGAGATTCACCCCTGATTCACTGTTGTTTCGGTAGCTTTTGAATGAGCTCCGTTCCTCTGTCATACCCAGATCAGAGAATCCCTATTAGCATTGTTAGTTTTGGCCGAGGAGACACTTTAGAGTTATGGGAACCTGGCATTTGATTCCCAGCTATTGTGGTTACGTCATCTAGAGCTTACATTTATTGTAAAATTTTATGTAAACCCTTTATAATGATATTAAATCACATGTATGAAGCCTCGGGGTACAAGACAGCATTTTAAGAGTATACTTTAGCAAATAAATGTAAGTAACTGCATGACGCAACATTTTCCTCTCATACTTAAAAAGCCTGATGTGTTTCTCAAGTTACAACTTGAATAGTCAGATTTGGAAAAACGCAGACAGACCTTTGCGTTTGTTGGCTTGCAAATGTAATCCCTTAAATAGGGTTTAGCTGCCCAAAGAAAACGTTTTCGTAAACGTTGCATGTGCAGAAGACAGGTTTTACCTATTCAGCTAATGCCTTTATGATTATCGCAGCTTTGCGACATACATGCGAGATTTACTCTAAAACAACATTTGTCAGGGAAATATGTTGTCCAGACAGTAGTGCAACGAGCAGACTTGCCCTCCATCTATACATTTCTGTCAGCGTGCGATCACAAATAAAGCCAATCGAGTCAAAAATACATTTATAGCTCATGTGATGCTCTTCCAGAAAGCGCATTCACACCTGTCTGTCTAATTCACTGTTTAGGGAGACCACCCTAAGTCAATATCTCTTCCTGACAACCTGACATACATGAGATTATGGGATATGACTCATTTGAAGGAGAATATGTACTGTATCAACAAACTTGTGGTTAAAGAGATTGAATTGATGCATGTAGCAACACATTGCATTAATAACAATCAGAGTTTTTTGCATGCTTGATGAGTCACAGAAGCAAATAAACGTACACACGCAATAATCCGCGATATTCAGACTTTGGCCACATGTTGGGGTGAGTCAGGGGGGTCTTGTTGGGAGGTTGCTCAGAGGGTGGGAGATTAACTCAAGCTGCGCAGGCAAAACACTCCAGGGCCCTCCAGAAAAGACTAGCTCCAGGCCCCCGACCTGTTGGCTAATCCAGTCCCAGCTGGACCCAATCCGTCTGGGTTTGCGTCACTGCAGTCCTGTGGCGCTAAGCCCGCAATAAGAGGCTTGGACGAGTCTGACAACCTGTCAAGCTGAGGACTTAATTAACCATCTAAAGTCAACCTGACTAACAGGCAAGAAAAGAACCACTCAAATGCTGCCACAAAAGAAGAGGGGGTCAATTCCTACTCTTCTTGCTTTTATTATGAATGGCGGGCACTCTGCTAAACCGTCTTGGATATTTTTTGCATGCCTTGGGTTTTTCCTGTTACGGAACAACACATGAAATTAAACTGAAACTAAATGAATGAAACTAAAAAGTGAATCTATTTATTTAGTAATTTAGTCGTTTAAGCATTTAGAGGAACTTTCAGAAATGTTCTGTGGTAAAGGTCAGTTTTATCAATTATAAGTAATTATAACTTCAATTTACACAATGAAAAGAAAAAGGCCATTACGCCAGTCCTAAAAGACACGCAAAATAAATAAATAATCTAATCTGAATATACTAATAGTAAAAAAAATTATAAAATCTGGCATATATTAAATAATAATAATAATATATTTTTGTTGTGTTGTTGTTGAAAAAAATAGCTGAATGAGACATCCGACAGACATTATCATACCATTTCTACAGACTTTAGAATTATATACAATACATAAAGAATATATTTCAAAGTTTCAAAGAATTTTCTATTCAATATTTCAAAGAGTTATATTTAAAAAAAACCAGTGGATGCAGCAAAATGACATTGAGGATTTAAAAGCCATATCAAACTGACAAACAATATTCCTAATGTAAAACATGCTGTTTAAAGCATTTTACATTCTTTGTTTAAAGTGGAGAATGTAAAAAAATGCCAAGAAGCACAACCATGAATATTTCTTAACTAATTTCAACTTAATTACCTTAATTTAATTTTCTTAGAATTTCTTAAAAGAATTTTGATTTTAAAGTTTCATTTAAATATTTTTCATTTTAAATGCCTGAAACATGGCAACATCTGTTTAAACCAATATAAAAACATAAAAAGTACATTTTAAATATGCAGTATTCAAATATGAACCACATGTTTAAAATGTGTAGTATTATACAGTAACATAATATTTTATATTTTATCCAGTAGTAACATAATATTTTATCCAAGATATTAGGAAATTTATGGTGAAGTACTGCATAGCAGGAATAGAAAGCATAGCTGCATTTTTTTTTACCAGTATACCTGCAAAAAGTGTAAATACCAGTGAAATCTAGCAAGCACACTTTTATCTGCCATTTCCAAATTCGCACAAAGACTCGGCACTATCACACATCCCCCAACAGGAAGAACAAGAGACACTTCAGAGTTAAAGGAGACGGCGATCAACTACGCATAACTTGTTTGTTTGCACAAGATGAGGCTGTATCAAAACTCAGAAGAGTCTCTAGGCGCGGCGCTAACTTGTCTGAGTTAAAACAGAGGCTCACTTGACCTTCCTCTCTCCCTCCTCTCCATCACTGTTGAGTGTTTAGGCACACCATCTCCTTTCCGCTATAATGCGTTTAGAAATGTCACTCGCACCCCCTTCCTTTCAATCACTGTAATGTGTTTGACTGCGCTAACCCTCTTCCCTCTGGCCATAATGTGTGTAAAACTGTCATACACTCAAGCAACACTCTATCAAGGTAATGTGTTTGATTATTCCAGTCCCGGCCTACTTTACAAAATGTGCCTGACCGTGTTTTCCTGACCGTGTCAGTGCATACGGAGCACCAGGACCTGTTCGTGTTCAAATGAAACCCAAAGCGCACTGGATTGAGCATTTGAAATCAGTGTACTATGTAATCTGAGTCAGTGTAATGTGTAATCCGTCTCTGTGACCTCCAGCTGAATGACTGTCTGAGAGCTTCCAGGTGTTTCATCAGATTTTCCACTTCTCTGCTCCCTTAAATCTCATTCTTTCTTTCCTGGCACCTTCCGCTTTTTCAGGCTAAGCCACTTGATGCTTTTTCCCCCAGTCAACTCTCACTTTTTTCCCCTCGCTCAACCCACTTGAGTCCTTTTTTCTTCGTCTACAATACACATTGCATTGCCTCTTGAACTTTTCGTTATTCTGTCCCTTTTGCCCACATTCTTCCCCCCTAAATCTTCTCATTTTCCGTCAACAAACTGTCTCTTTCCTGCTGACTCTCTCTCTGTGTGCTACTGTTCTGAGAGCCAGAGGTTGCAGAAGAAAAGCAGACTGCGCCGCGGCAGTAATAGCAGTGTTCCAGTGCGGTAGAGCTAATGATGTGTAGCTGTTAACCTCCGAGGTGTGGACCCTGGCTGTGGAGAGATCACCCACGGAGAGGTAGCCCCAACTCTACAAACGCCCCACATCTTAAAGCTTTTTTGTGCTCCTTACACTGTATCCAACTTGTTAACATGCTTATTTGAATCTCAAACTGCTATCCGAGATTTTACACACTTAGTGGCATTTTTTTCCCCCAAATGATTTTTGCACAGAAGACTAAACATGAACTTTTCCAGAGATTCTGATGTTATCTCAGCTGAGACTTTACCGGCTTTATGAACATAAAAGATGGCTTTAAAGGCATAAATCAGACAAAACGAAAATTCTGTCATCAATCACTAACAAACCCTGATTTCTTAGCAAACCTGTATGACTTCTCTGGAACAAAAAAAAAGAGATATTTAAAGAAATTCCAAGCTGCTCTTTCCCACACAATGAAAGTGAATGGTGACAAAATCTGTCGAGCTAGATTTTTAGTGCAATATTTATAAATCATAAGTAAAATTTCAGTCCCTCACACAATTCTATTTTATGGTTTCAGATTATTTTGTTATTTTTTATGCTTTTATGTTTTTTTCTCCTTATATGAACTTGACAGCTTTTAGTTCCCATCCACTTTCACTGCACGAAAGAAGAGCAGCATGAACATACTTTTAAACGTTGTCTTTTATGTCCCATGGAAGAAAGAGTCATATGGGTTCAGGATCACCAAAATGTGATATTTTAGTATTATTTCTATACTATTACAGAATGTATTAATATTTTTTTATATTTACTTTTATTTTTATATTTTCAGTTTTAATTTTAGTTTAGTATTTTTAGATAGGATCAGTCATTTGTTATGTGCTTTGTATTGTGTGTGTGTTTTTTTATATTTCTATTTCATTTCAATTCAGTTTTAGTTTTACTAATACTTTAGAACTTCAACTTGCGCTTATTTTATTTCAGTTCAGCTTATTTTATTTCAGGCAAATCAAATATTTGAATTTCAGTTAATGAAATTGTCCCACAGAAGAAAGAGTCATATGGGTTCAGGATCACTAAAATGTGTTATTTCTATACTATTAATTCTGTACTATTACAGTATTTAATAACGTTTTTAATGAGCTTTTATTTTTATATTTTCCGGTTTCATTTTAATTTTAGTTTAAGTATTTTTAGTATAGGTTTAGTATTTTTGATATGTGCTCTGTATGAGTGTTTTTTTCAATTTTATGTTTTATTTACTAATAATACAACTTATGCTTATTTTATTTCAGTTCATCTTATTTTATTTCAGACAACTTTTCTAATTTCATTTATATTTTTCATAAAATATTTATACTTTATTTTATTTCGATTACTGAAAGTGTTTTTAACAGTTCTGGTTTTATTTAACAATAACAACACTGGAGATCACATGAGGCAGAGTAAATGATAATGGATTTTTTATTTTTGGATGAACTAATCCTTTAAATTCACAGTAATTCCGAGCAGCACGTCTAAATCCCTTGGCACCTATTTCCTTATTAACCAATAATGCTGCTCTGTTTAGTATCAAATTAAATTCTTAAGGAGTCAGTAGGGAGTAATTTAATCAATTAACCTTCTTCCATTGGAAATGACTTTAAGAATGTGGTCTGGCCTGACGTCCAGTGCAATCCACCTTGGTAACAAACCAAAGACTCTGAGTGCTGCACACATGAAGCATGCAAGTGTGTTCTTGAGTGTGTGAGTGGATGAAACCCGTGTGGTGGAGTAAAACAGAGAGCCTGACATTAATAAATCCCAAATCAGGCTGCGCTCACATAAACACTCTATTGTTCTTTGAAGTTTCTCTGTAGCCTTGTAGACGGCGAGTCATACATCACACTCAGACATACAGAGGGGTCCTGGGGGCCACGGCTCCAGCTTGTCCATACACCCTCAACAACTCACCACCCGTTCTGCCTAATACAGCCTGTGTGTCCCCCAAAAATCATCTTTCCCAAGGGCTCAAGCCCAAGGTTAACAATGGATGGCTGTGTGAATGGAGTCTACTGGATGATCAATTGACCTTCCCATAGCCGCCAAAGAAAAATGGACACCATTTGTATAGTCATGTACTAACTGACCCATATAGGTGATATTCCATAGTACCAAATGCCAAGACATACAATAGCATCCAAGGCCAGTACGAAAATGTTTTGGGTCAGTGACGAGATGCTCATTTTTATGTCCAATAAATTTATTCTAAAATACATAAAAAATGCAATTAATGCAATAAATGTCTTCCATGATAAACATTTTTTAAATTTCTGAATCAAACATTTTGAATTTAGATTTCTTTTTTTTTTACTGGACTGGACTGGATTTATTTTTTTTTTCATTTGATTTTATGTCAAGCTGATACAAATGTCCTTATACTGTACAGGAACTAAAAATCCTGAAATGTTTTATTACTGTTTTTATGTAAAAATAAACTGCTTATAACGGCTAATATAAAACACTTTCAATGCTTATTAATATTTGAAAAATACTGTCTGAAAAATAAAATACATGTTGTGCAAAAAACATGTAGAAGCAGAAAATATCTTAAAACATATATTTATAATCACAGAGAGAATGCTTACAGACAGTCCCTTGTGACAAAGTCAGTAAGTCTCATAAAATATCAGCTAATTTGAGTAATTATTATTAGAATATTTTTTACAAAGCAAGATTATATTCAGGTGTAAAATAGCTGCACGAATCCTCAAAAACATTATGCAATTATTTAGTAATTAGAGACTGCAATTCATGATATTTAAATATATATATATTAAAAAGTATACTTAAAAACATAAAATATACTTAAAGTATGCTTAAAATATAAAAATATCGCGGAGTAAGGATAAATTGTGTTATTAGAAATCTGTTACCCCATGACATTTTAGTTATTAATTTGAAACCTTTCTTGAAAATGCTATAAAAGTATTTAAAACCATATGAAACCAACATTTTTAAAATTAACTTGAACCAGTGTTTTAATAAAGACATTTTTAAAGATTTTTTTGTCATTGACCCATCTAGACACTCACAGAGTCTGTTTAACACCTACACATGAATAAGCTTAATTTATTTATTCAGAAGTAGTCTTGCTTTTTGCTTAGTTTGCTGTGTACACCCACCCATGTCTAAGTGGTCTAGGTGTGTGTGCTCCCAGCAGCCAAATACTCCCCATTTTAGCCAAAAAAGAGCAGCCATATTGAAAGTACATTTTCCCTCAAGCCCTTCAGCAGTGTTTGAACAGGGGTCACCAGTTTAACACAAAGTCCCTTAATGGACGCGGGCAAGAGAGCGAGGGTCAAAGTGTCATGTTTGCTGTGCCTGGGGCATATCACAACACACAGGGCCAATGGCAGCCCAAGACAGAGTTGAAAGAGCCAACGTTTGGACAAGCCGAAGCTTATCTACATATAACAGGGACAGATTGTGATGGAGGAAGGAGGAGAAGAGACAAAGACAAGAAAAAGGTACGTTTCTGAAACCGAGCCAGGAAGAGAGGGGAAGATGAAGACAAACAGGAGCATCATGAGGACAGGTTGCTGCTTATCAGTGCATGTGATGGCGAAGATAATAGAGCGATGACAATCGTGACTGGTATCCAGTTCAATCAATCACAGCATGCTGTCAGTCACAGCACTGATGCTTTATTGACAGAGTTAGGCTGTCCGATAACATTAACCCCCCATTCACATGCCAGACTAACCTACAACACAAACTAATGTGTGTTGTTGACAACTATGCCTTTGAATCCGATCAATACTGGCACGGGATTGCTGAGAACAGTCAGGGTCAAAGCTTAAATTCAAGGGCCCGATGAGTAGACTATACAAAAAAAGACCCGAGTGGCTTTCTTGTAGCTTTGATTAAAATAATATGAACTATTTTAGCATTTTACATGCCATTACAGCCTTATAACAACTTTGTTTTAGTGCTGACTGTGAAGAAAATTGTCCGTTTAATCTCCGTCACTCTGTGCATTCGACCTTTGCATGACTGAACTTTAATGCTTCACAGGTTCCATTAAAACCTAGGATCACGCGTCGATAAGAACCAGCCCGAAAATGACCTAAACCCTGAAGCCTGTATTAGCCGGCACGTCAATGTCATTGATGAGCCATTCATTCCGGTTCGAATTGATACGGGACAAAACTGCATGTGCAGCTCATTACCCATAATGCTGCAGTGGCCAACACTACAGCTTTTCAATTTCCCCAATAGCTTTTTTTCCCTCCATCATTCTCTTAGCATTCAATTTGTCTTCTATCTCAGTGTCTGCAATTCTGACTGAACCACACTGATAAAAACTATTCTGTGGTGAAATACTACAGAAAAACAAATGTAATTTCCACATGAAAAAGTTAGTTCAGACAATAATTTGTTTAAAACAAAACAAAACCTAAGTTCTATACTAGTACTCTATTCAAGCTTGTAAAAATATAAGCGTAAATATCAATGTTACAATAAATAATACAATAAATAAATTCAATTAAGTAAAACCTACTTAACTTTTCTGATACTGGTGTTCCCATCATGCACTGGGGCATGAATAGTTAATAGGGTTATAGTTTTCACTCTTTTTGAGTTGTATTTACACTGTTTTACCTTTGCTTTTGTTGTTAGGTTTAGTAACTTGCGATTTTGTCACATCTGGTGTTCATTTTCTACTCAAAATGACCCGTTCATACTCAAAAACGATCCACAGAATGTTACCGTCATTGTGTATTGTGTGCCAAGTATTGAAGTCTCTGTGCTATATTGAGTTAAATCAAAGTATTGCCAAGTAAGCTTTGACTAAGTAAAAATTACTCAAACTTTTACTGGTCAAGCTGAAGTTACTTATTTTATTTAATTATTTTTTGTTAAATTTACTTAAATTAGGTAAGATTTTACTCAACAATATGTATATTGTACAGAGCAGTAGCAGTAAAATTGACTTAAAATGTGATGTTTTACGCAGTGCTTTTTTATCTGTGGCAAGTACAAATATATTATATAATCTATATATAATAGTACACCACACACACACACATTAAATTAAAGTAATAAATAACAAAATATAAATATAATGTAAATGTAAAACTAAGATTTATATAATATATAAAAAATGTTATTTAATAAATTAAAGATATTCTTAAATATATGATATATATATATATATACAGATATAAAATTGAATACATACTTAATTATATATATGTTTAAGATATTAAAAGAGCACATTAAATACTGCACTTCAAAAAATTGATGTATTGCAATTTTTATCAATTTAAGATTTAACCATTTATAAAAGTATGTTAATTAATTTAACAATCTTTGTACATAAGATACACAAATAGATATCACATTACAATTGAACTTATTAATATTATTTTAGGATACAAATTAGTACATTTAAATAAATATAGGCATTACATACAGACTAATATCTATAAAGTACCAAATATATTCTCATACACAGATAATAACAAAATAATTAATATATAATAAATATTTTGTTGTATTCTAACAAGAATAAATATATTTTTTTTTTTTTTTTTTTTTGATTTTAAAATAATACTAATAATAATTTTACATAAAATTTGGGAATTATCTATGGGTTAGACTTAGGCGCATACTGTGCTTATCTAAATATATATAAATCTAAATGCAAAAAAATAAACAAATGATAAAAAAAATAACTAAAGAAATACATGAATTTTACAATATCATTTGCTTATGAATTGTCATTGTTAAAATTGCCTCATATGGCCATATCAGATACAAAAAGCAATGAAAAGAGGGAATGTTCCATGAAATGTTGCAGCAGTTTTGTTTTATCCAGCCACAGCTGTGATAAGGAACAGTCTTTTTTTCTATATAATTAAGTTTTATTATATTAAGTTTAATTATAGTGCAGCATTGTGCTGGTTAGTCCACATCTCTTTCTTTTCAGTGCAGCATCTACACTGTTTCTGCTATCTATTTTGGCCACAATTTCCCCGCTGTTTTTGCTTCTCTCTCTCTCACCATGTCTTCACACTCCTCTGGCACAGTTACACACACACCGTTCCCTGGACCGGGCTCGCGGGAGAAACTGAAAACAGACAGGACCAATTTTCTGCTAATTGGAGCTCAGGAAATTGCTCCTCATTTTAATTTACTGCCACACAGCCAGATAGACATGTGATCCTCCGCTGGTTCTCACCGCAGGTGTGTGTGTGTGTGTGTGTGCGAGAGAGAACCAGACGGAGATGGAAAGATACACTATCCATCGGCCCTACTCTTACAGTCCACAGGTGCAGAGGTCACACCTCTGGACATTAATTTGACTTAAATACAACATGAACTCTCTCAGAGGTCAGACGCATCGGGAGAAACACACAAGCCCTTTGACTTCCACTGCGCTCTGACTTTAAAGCTGCCACGGTAATTCAATTGATTTCATATTTTTTTGAAAGCCCACGAGGGATGCGGTCAGTTGATTTATGATGACTGTCATAATATTTCTATAGCCGCAAGACACTTTTTGAGCCTGAAAACAGACGTGCGGCAAATTCAGATCAGTGTTATTAAAGTATAGTTTATATACTATTGTAGTATTTAGTAATGTTTTAAATGAGCTTTTATTTTTATATTTAGTTTTCATTTTCATTTTCATTTTTATTTTATGTTTGGTAATTTTTTTATAAAAAGCAATGAAATAAAATAAATTTAAGTTGAAGTGCTAAAATTACTAAAACTAAAAATGAAATAAAATAAACATGTAGAATGTTATAAATAATTAATACAATTAGTTGTTTTATTTATAAATGGCTTTAATTGGCTGAGTTTTTCAAATTTAAGTTTTTCATCTAATATTCATATTTTATTGCGATTTAGCCTCATTTCAATTGTCAAAAATGATTTTTAACACTTGTAGTTTTAGTTAACAATAACAACACTGATTCAGATGAGATCTATGAAGACAAACCTCATCATAATTCATAACAGGAGCTTGTCGGATAACTCGTGTCAAAGGCCATCAAGCGCTGACCTCAGCAAATGAGATAAAATCTGGATAAACAATGAAACAATAACATTTATAAGGAGATTACATTATTACTCATGACCCAGACCCTCTTTAGGGAAATGTACCACTTCCTGATTGTATCTCCCACATAATAGATAGGATATGAATGACTTTAGTAATATATCGCTTTAAAATATCGCTATTGCCTCTTGTTTCTGCTTTGTCTACCTCCTCTACACCCCCACCAGCCCCCCATAAAACTATTTCCTGTAACATTCTCCCATCTGCGTGTCTGGATCGCTCTCCCTGAATTCATTCTCTCTCTGGTTGTTTCTCCGTTAAGTCTTATTTGTTGTTTCAGAGCAGCAGGGTGAGATCCCGCTGCAGAGACGTCAAGAATGTTTATTTGGGATATGCGAGGCTCGCCACATCTTTGACAGTTTATGTGCTTATGGAGACAATAACATCGCTTTTTGATGGATTCAGCGGTTCGGTACAGTTCCATTTTAATGGCAGTGAATGGAACTTTTGAATGAGCGCGAGCGCTTGGACCGAATCCAAGCCTTGGATGACAAGAATCCAGCATATTGAGTTTATTTACTGTGGGACTGGAGTAAAAACAAGACCACGACTCCTAATGAGAGGGAAATAACTCTGAGACTGCAGATTTTGGCATCAAAAAGTGCCTCGCAAACATGCTTTTGGCGAGTATATCTGACCTTGCCTGACATTTACCGTTGGTCATTCGTATCTGAGGCTCGTGTTGACCCCGATCGATAAAGAGATACATGTTTTAACACAGAACCGCTTACTAATCAATAGCGCGACATTGCCAAACAGAGACGTCTGTCAGATGTGTATCACTCAATAAGACAGGAGCACAATCGATGAATGCTTTGCGAAAAGATCATCCATCCCGCGCTGACATGTTTTCCAACATCTGACACTGTCATTTATCTGTGTGTGAAAGCACGGGTGGGATTGGACATCGTGTTGCACATACAGGCCGTTTTAATGAGACTGTGACCTTTTCTTCATGGAGCTGCGGGCCCGTGTTCTCTGAACTTGAATAAATCCTCTCTTCCTGTCAAATCAGCCGGCCGCGCTAACGCCATTTCAATCCATCGATCTCTGCCGAATACACATGCACAAACACGCTTTAAGAGCACACGCATTAATATTTATACACTGACGGAATTTTAAAACCGTCAATCCTGTTGATCATTCATATTCAACATTACTATTGCTCATAAAGTAGCATGGGTTAATAGACTTAGTGTGCATCATTTGTGCCCCAACCAAAAAATGGTTTTCACCTGTTTAGGGCCACCTTATAAATAAAAGTGCGTTCCACCACTCTTTATTATGAAAGTGATAAGACAAATTATGATTTCTGCCAAGTTGATGATAAAACACGTTAAATTACTATGCATCACAGCGTGTTCGCCAGACCTTAAATTTGATCTGTAGTGATACATGCCAACTAAAATTGCAGTGTGCATTAAAAGAACCATTATTCTTTCATTAAGCCCTATAACTAATAAAATTGACAAAGTGAACAGTAAGACAGAGTATAATGTTACAAAAGATTTCTATTTCAAATAAATGATGGTTTACATTTGTACACAAAGAAGTGGGGAAGTCGTGGCCTAATGGTTAGAGAGTCGGACTTGTAACCCAAAGGTTGCGGGTTCGAGTCTCGTACCGGCAGGGATTGTAGGTGGGGGGAGTGAATGTACGGCGCTCTCTCCCACCTTCAATACCACGACTGAGGTGCCCTTGAGCAAGGCACCGAACCCCCAACGCTCCCAAGGGCGCCGCAGCACGCTGTTCAAAGTGTGGGTGTTGTGTGTTCAATGAATGTGTCATCCGGCCCCCCCCACCCTCCCCCTTTGCTTCCCCGGAGTTCTGGGTGCACTTTGGATGGGTTAAATGCAGAGCACTAATTCAAAGTATGGGTCACCAAAGGGGACATATGTCCCATCACCAAAAATTTGCATTAAACCCAATTTTCACCTTAGCCCAAAAGATCTTGAAAAAAAAACACACACCCCCCCTAGCAGCATGGCACTGGCAAACACAACTCACACTATTTTCTGAAAATATAGAAATCTAGTTTCCTTTATCAGTACCATCTAAAAATCTCCACTCATGGCATCTCTTCTCTCTTTTTCTTCAGTACAACACTCATTTGTGCTGCTCCACTGACTTCTCAAGGGTCTGTTAGGGACGAAATGTCACTATATACAAACTCAATGTGTGTAAAGAGGCTGTGATTTTAGCACTCCAGTCCCACCAGCTCATTAAGAAATGTCATCTTGTGTCGACAACAATGCTTGACTGGCTCTCAACTCTTATGTGGCCTTTGCAATACCTTGTCTCTCCTCCTCTTCATTTGTCTCGATTCTCTCTCCACCTTTTATGAGTCATTATGATCGGTTCAGACTTTTGAACACCTCTACAAGGTTTGGGGGGCCGTTCGGTTTGAGAGTGTTTCTCTATGAATAATTCGCCCTACACCCTTCTGCCTTTCTGTCTCCCTATCATATGCTGCAGTGGGTCTATTAAAACAGGAGCCTCTGACAGTAAAAGTGAGTGGTCCGTTGTGACTGATACAACCATCCATCATAAGATTCGGTATGTGTCTCCTGAGGGTCTTTCTCCACTTCTGGCCGTCCCCTTAATGAACTGCTGCCATCACTCACTCACACACCTGCAGTCAGGCCAGCATGTGTGGGCTTAGACTCAATAAAACTGTATTATGTCCTGGCTGTGGTTTCCAAATAATTACAGAGCAAGGGGAAGCAATGGGAAAAACAACAAATGTTTAACTGTATTTCACATGCACACTATGACATACTGTAAGCAACGTCCATCTGAAGTATGCTGTCATGGGTGGCGGTGTGACCAAAATTTCAAACGGAATGAGTAATTTATAGTATAATTCAAATTTAACCCCCAAATGTTTTATAATTATTTATTTTTTTAATCATTCATTATTTAACTATAAATTAAAATCACTTTAAATATGCCTAGTTACAAGAATAATCACAAATTTACCCCTTTCACTTCACCACTTTTAAAATTTTAATCACACATTTAGTAATTACTTTGAATTCAACCCCTAAATTTTGTAAATGTGAATTTATTTAAACTAATAATCAATATTTGTTTTAACCTAATACATATGAGTATTAAATATTCATTTTATTTGATCACAATTAGTATTGTTACCTTGAAATTTAACAATATTATAAATATTTAGTTTTATTGTAAAATGATCAGTAACTAATAAAAGAAATAATTTTAATTAAGCCTATGTCGACTAGAATTTATGTACCCCTTTCACTGAATTACAATTTAATTTATGTCAGTTTTATCACATTTAGTGTATTTCAACCCCAATTTTTATATAATATATTTATTTTATAATTATTTATTACCTAATTCATTTATATACTATACTATATACTATAAAATAAGGATAATTAGGTGTTTCCATAGTTTTATTTTATTTTATTTTATGAATTAAACAGCATGGAATCAAAAAATTTTGTAATATAAGGATATAAGAATGTTAGCACAATAAAAACCAGCGTTTAAGCAAAGTTGTGTACTTTAAAAAATTAACAATAAGTATAAGTTCAGAGATAGAAAAATAAAATAATTAACATTAGCTAATGGCTTAGATATCAGTCTAACTATGAACAATATTTTTAGTTTTTACAACATTAATCAAAGTTTATGTTATTTTTTAGATATACTACTGTTCATTGTTATTTCAAGTGTGTCCATAGTATATTAACATTAATTTATTAATTGAAAATGTATCAGTACATGTAGTATATATCTAACCCTAACCTAATTAAAATGTATGCTTAATGAATGCTTTTTATTTTATTCAAATATAACTGCTCATTGCTAGTTCACGATATGTAATGTATTGAACAATATTAGTGCACCTTATTGTAAAGTGTTCCCAAAGTGGAAAAAAACCCTCAAAAACAGTGCTATGTTAAAAATCACTGCATTTGCAAACTATTGAAAAATAGCCAATATATGCAGAACTGCACATCTTTGCAAGACTTATCCGACAACTTACAGTTACACTGTCCTTACATCATCACACGTGCAGTATTGTGTGAAGCATTAAAACTAAATCCACAAAGCTGTCTACAAAGAAAAAAGTTGCAATGCACCATTAAAACTATCCAGGGCTGAATATGTAATCATAAAGACAGACTCTGCAGCTCAGAATGCACAAATAAATGTGGTGCACGATATGAGGCAGAGGAAACCGCACACACAAACATACAGAGATGCTGCTAATGCAGCAAACAGGCTGATGCAGCAATGCAGTGGCTGATTATAGAACGCTGCAGCAAAACAGAGAAACACACAACAAAGCAGCTTTGCAGCAGCAGCAATGCAGCCAGGGCAATTAAAGCCAGAGCTGCAGAAAAGACCAGAAAGGGCAGCTGATAGCTCTGTTATTAGGGTCAGAGAGTTCATCGCTGACAGCTCCACTTCCCCTCTGCTTTTAAAACAAGGAATGTATATGACACCTACAGACGCTACATGGGTGGTGGCGGTAAAAATGAGGTGCTACACAACTTATTTGTGAATACATTTTAACAATTAAATATCATAAAGTCTGGCATTTTCAAATGACTGTGGTAAATATGGAGACGGTGCAGTGGGGGGTGATCAGTGTGGCTTTGTGGGTTTGGCTTTGTGAAAGTTATGTATGCGCTTTACTTAAATAAACCACTGGTCCTCTCTCAAAGTTTACTCCATTAGGAGGGTGAAAGACAGAGTGCAGAGGCATGCAGGAATATACAGAGACACATACAGTATGCTTACAAACACAGATTTTCCCCAAAAACCACGTTTAAACTCTAGGCCCTCATTTCAATCTTTAATCTTCATTGCAGATAAAAAGCACACAAAAAATAATGCAAACTTTGTGTATTTAAGTCGCTCCAGTTGTTCTAGTGTATATGGATTTTCAAATGAATCATGCCAAAAGTATCATCTATCACTCTTTTGCTAGTAATGCAACTTCAAAAAGAAAACCTTTAAGTAATTTGCTCACTGAATTTAAATGATTAGCTTTCATGTTTATGAGAGTTCATGAGAAAAGTACAGTAACAACATACAGTATGATTCATTAACAAATCATTGTTTTGAGTCAGATCTTTTCAATGAATCAGTTGATCCGGTTCACAAAAATGGTCTAAATGATTCATTCATGACTCATTTGGTTCTTGAGTCCAACTCACTGACTCAATTATCCAGTCACATTGGTTAACAAATCTCAGATTATCAATAAAAAATTACTTCAATATGTCTGTTTTTCACACAAATTTATCTTATGACTTGTACGGAGTTCCCCATTCATTGTCATTGCATGACAAGTACAATTATTAAAAATGTCTCCTTTTGTCTTCCATCGAAGAAAGTCATACAAGTTTGGAATGACATGAAGGTGATTAAATAATATCAGAAGTTTCATTTTGTGAACTAATCCTTCAACCCTTCAAGTTCCTTCACATCTTACAGGTGACATTTACAGGTGACCCTTCAAACGGGCAAAGCCATCACCCCTTAAATAGCCCTGGGGATCCTCGTGGTTGGGTGACCTCTGACCCCTGACCTCAGAAGCTGCTGACTTATTACTCAACGCCTCGTGCAATTCTGGAATGTTCCAAGCCAATGGCAGGAAAGCTGGAGGGTGTGCAACCACCTTGATTCACTAATTGATCTCTAGAGCACGAGAGTGCCGAAATGAGTGTGTGATCAGGAACGAGCGGGCTTGACAAGAGGAAAAACAGAGAGAAAGAATATCTTTCCATACTTTAGAGATATTGAGAAATGGGGTCAGAGCCCTTTGGCCCCTTGGGTTGAAATAGCACCCAGAGCTTATTGACTGTAAACACAGAGAGATGAGTGAGCTACTTGTGGAAAGCACTTCCATCTTCATGCAAAATCCAGCAGTTTTTTTTACCCTCAATGCATGTCTGAACCATTGAAAACCACTTAAACTCACTTACTGTTAGAATGAAACTGAATATTGTGTGCTGTGAGGCATTTATTGGCTTTTAAAGGATAAAATGTCAACCAATCACACGCATTCCTGGTCCCTAACGGATCCAATAGGGTGCTCTGATGCATATGGTTTGCAAAAAGAAATCATCTATCACTTCCTTTGCTACTAAGCAATTTAAGCAACCCCATTCCCCCCCCCCCCCCCCCCCCCCCCCCTCCCCCCCCCCCCCCCCCCCCCCCCCCCCCCCCCCCCCCCCCCCCCCCCCCCCCCCATATGATTGAGATCTGGCAACAAGTTGCAATTTAAAAGCATATTAACTTGGTATTCCTCAACTCAGTGTCACACAGAGGCCCGGAGAGGACGTATTGCTCATAAACACCAATCAAACAACGTCAAACACAATTTGAGTTATTGTTCAGCCAGATGAGTGGATATCTCTGGAAGCACATTATGTTAAAGTAAACATTTAATCAATGGTAGTACAGTAGAGCGGGTTGACATTTTTATAAAAGGCCATTGTTAGCTGCTGAGGAGGTAGAAAATAATAGAAGGTTTAGAAATTTGAACCAGATGTGTGTGTGGAGAGAGAAAGAGCGTTAAATTGGCTGGACAGAGACTGGATGGTGATTTTTAAGGAGCGTGTGGTTTTTGAAACAAGTTTGTTCGGTGCAATTAAGAAATGAATAAAGAGAGGGTAACACGGGATTCATAAACATGTTTTGAGGATTTGCTGGTCATTGTGTGTCCTTTTATGAGATCTAAGAGAGAATGATTTGGGTAGAAAGAAATAAGCATGAAAGAACAGTGGGTAGACGTGAGAACGAAAAATACTTCTTTACAATGGATAATTGAAACAGAGTTGCATAGGAAAGACGTAAGATCTCTTTAATATATCAGTTGTTCCTAGTAGACAGCAATAAGATCCAAAGAAGAAGAGGAGTTTGCAGAAGTATTCTGCTTCTTGGATTTCTCCTGTTCTTCTTCTGAAAATACCCTAATAATCTCACGTTTCTCCTTAGGAGTTCAGAGAGATTCAATTAAAAAAAAGGTACAGAGCTATAAAATGAAGGTAGATAGTATGGCTCAGATGCTTTTTTCTTGTAAGAATATTATGAGAAATAATAATACTAATTAGTATGTTATTACTATCATCTACAATGTTGTCTTGTCTGAGCATTGTAATTTATTTATTTGATTTTGTTATTTCTAATTTAAGTAATTTTTATTTTTCATAAGGAGAAACTTTAGGAGAAACATATGAGACTCAGTTGACACTCAACTAAAACACAAAGAACTCTATTCAGTCTCCAGAGATATGAAAGAGCAAACACTGAGCAATAAAAAAGCAGAGAGAGAAAGCAATAAGAGAAAGGCTGAAGTTGGGCGATGGAAACACGGGTATTTATAACCAAGAGGCCGTGACACAGCAGAATGCTGGGCCATGTTTGGTGTGGACTGTCACATCGTGACATCCCAACTTCACATTACACTAACGAGGTAAGGTCTCGACTTCAGCTCTTATAACTCATCCAGAATGCTGACCTTATAACCCAGACGCTTCGCCACATACTCTCAGCTTCAAAACTTCCACTCGACACACTCGGGCTCGGAGATGTATGTGGTAGCCGCAACACATTAGAGCCAACGAAACCATTTCCACTTCACTAGGACAACAATCAGACGAGTTCTGACAGACGTCTTCAGCAAAAAATAATGGCTTCAACTGGCCTCCCACAGGAAGCTGAACCACTTTTACATGCTAAAAGCTAATACTTCCCGAATTTTGATTTCTTTTTGGGCTGTCGTTTTTATTTACAAACCTAAAAAAGAAAAGAAACCCATTCCAACAGATTTGCAAACCAAACATATTCCAGGTGTGTGTGTGTGTGTGTGTGAATGCAAGCAGTGGCAGTGTGAAAACTCAAAGCAAATCTCTGAGCTGTAAACAGGAGGTGCAAATTTATGTAGGGGTTATAACGCCTGCAAATGCCCCCTATAAAGAACATATGTCACCCCCTCTCCACCTATCAGTTTTTATTGACAGCCGTCAGTTATACTGATTGTTCTGACATATGTTTCATAAACCCAGAGAGATTGTAAATCAATGGACGACCGTTACAGAGCTATACTAATAAATGAACAAGGACAAAAGACCAATGGCCTTCAACTATGGCTCAGGATCTCCAGTAAAACACAGTCTACCAAAATGTTCAATACTGCACCAAAAAGTCAGATAATGCACAGAGAGGCAATAACAAACTCAACAACACCAAACACAAAGACACACAAGCACAACATTGACTGTAATGAAATATCGGCCACTTTAAATTAATGGCCAACCCGCTAGATTGGCCGCTGTAATTTATTGACAGCTGTTAGGTGATTGTGGCCCACCAGAGTGTAGAAAGGCGAGTAGTCTGGGAAATCGACTGCCATTAAATACTGTTCGGATCAGGCCATTCAGTGTGAGATTGCTTTGTGACATATTACCCCTCGCCAACAATTCACACAAGAGTCCACGAAGCTGAGCACACAGTATGCAGCTGAGTATGCATCTCCTCACATCATTTACAGTGACAAGCCCTTCCCAGATTTGAGATTTATTCTGTCATGTTTGATCAAGATGTTGATTTTGATTAAAGTCGTTAAAGTGATGTCTTTTTCAAAGTATGAAATCAAGACTGAACCGGTTGCTCTGCATTTAAAATAATGAAAGCTATGCTTCAAATTTTGTTTTCTATTACAACAGAGTTATGGCTCTGTGTATAAGCTGCCAAACAGAAGTTTAAAAAAAATTAAAATTAAAAAATTTGAGATTTACACTTGAGTGACTTCTTTATTACTGTACCTATGTAATGAAACAATTTCAATAAATCGCGATTTTAATTTCCTCTCAGCGGGAAGCTGCGTCAATGGCTGATGCCAGGGAGAGGGCGAGAGGAAATGAAACACAAATGCCCTTCACTAGCGAAGTTAACATGTCTGTGACTACAGGAGCTGGCAGAGACTCCTTCCAGTGCTTAATGTGTTCCCTGGAATGGAACAACAGAACGGTCTGGATGACCTTCAGTACAAGCACACACCCAGTGAGACGCACAAGATCTGGTACTACTGTGGACAGCAGTCAGCGAATCCCCCTAAAAAAATTACCCCCCCCCCCCCCCCCCACCCAAAAAACCCTAAAAAAAATAAGCGAGAAAAAACAGGCAGGTTAGCCTAATTATAGTTAAGTAATCAGAGCTCAAACGTAATTTGATAACATGACATGTAATGGTTCCATGCAAGTATTTAATCAAGTTCGTAAAAAAAGCACAGACATTAATAGTGAATTGGTCCTCTGTCTGTCCACCCATCCATCCATCTCAGATCCCATCCATCCATCCATCCACGCATTAAATTCTATCCATCTATAACCTATCTATATATCCATGTATCAATATCTATTATCTACTGTACGTATCCATCCATGTATCTCTATCCATCTCATACATCTATTCATCTATCTGTCTATCCATCCATGTACCGGTATCTGTGTATCTATACACAGATACACAGATACAGATACATACATATATCTACTGTATGTATCTATTCATCCATTCATCTATCCATCTGTCCATTTATGTATCTATCATCTATCCATTATCTATATCCAAGTTCATAAAAATACAAAAACATAAGCACAGACATTAATAGTGAATTGGTCCTCAGACTATCCATTCATCCTTTCATCCATCCATCCATGTATTTCTTTCCATCTATAACCAATCTATCTATCCACGTATCAGTATCTATTATCTATCTACTGTACTGTATGTTTCCATCCAACTTTCCATCTAACTATCCATCCATCTGCCTATGTATCCATCATCTATCTATCCATCCATGTTCCTGTATCTGTGTATCTATCCATCTCTTCTCTGTATGTATCCATGCATCCATCCATCCATCCATCTGTTCATTTCTGTATCTGTCATCTATCCATTATCTATCTATTCATCTATGTATGTATGTATCCATCCATCCATCCATCCATCTACCTATCGTAGGCATCCTTTTATCCAAACATCATTTATGTATCCATTCATCCTATATCGGTATCTATCCATCCATACTTTTTTTTTAGATTATCCATTCATCTATCCATCTGTCCATTTACGTCCAGTATCTATCATCTATCCATTGTGTTAATTCTATGTCCTTACATTCAATTCCGCATCTTGTTTCCTTTATCAATTCAAACTCAAAAACTGAACTGGAATCTAAAAGGCATTCGCAGTTTAATTGTGAATGGCTCACAACCCTGTTATTCCTTACAACAGCTTCCACTCTTCACCAGATGTTACAACATGGCTGTGGGGATTTGCTCCCATTCAAACACAAGCATCAGTGAGGTCAGGATCTGATGTTGGGTGATGGGGTCCAGCTCGCAATCTGCATTCACATTTATCCCAAAGGTGTTCAGGTCTGGGCTTTGTGTAGGCCAGTCAAATTCTTTCCCACCAGGCTCTGTAAAATATTTCTTTATCTGCATTGCTTTGTGCACAGGGCCATTGTGATTCTGGGCCCCATTCTTCTAAAAATGTTTGTCTAAGGAGATTACATGGCTGTATGGTTGATTTTATGCACCTGCTAGTGATGTAGCTGAAATAGTTTAAACTCAATAATTAGAAGGTCACATACCTTTGGTTTTATAATTTATAACGAATTTGTTTCTTTTAAAATAAATAACTTACCAGTGACTTACCAGTTTCCTCAAATTCAAGATTCTCAAAGAGTTTTAAAGAATAGTCATAAGCTATCAACAATACATAACTTCAATATGCCTGTTTTACATTAACTGTTCCAGCAAAGATGTCTGTGACGAATGAAATATTGTATTGCTATTTATCAAACGCAGACACAGAAAAAGCCAACATTTCAGCACAAGGTTTCCAAATACCTTTGACCAAGAGAACTTCCAAGATGTTTGGTGGAGCTATTTCTAGATGGGTTTCTTTGCTCTTTAAAACTGAATAGGAGTAATTGCAGCCAACAATGGACACTTTCCTGCCATGGTTCACTGAAACTTCACATCCTCTGACCACAAAGTTATGTGTTAAGATGAGAAAAATGTTACTAAGAATGTTTCTGAAAACATATCATACCCCCTGTATAATTGTAGCTTTTCGAATAAAAACAACAAACAGTGCCTTAAACAGGAAAAAAATATTTATAAAAATGCATTTTTATTTTATTATTATTTTTTTTTAATCTGTAGATCTCTTAAAAAGCATCATAGCTTCTCCTCTTCTCGCCTGTCTTCACTAAAAAGTTCCTGCATCGACAGTCTTCCAGTAAATTTTCTTTGCGAATCAGCATAGTAATCAAAACTGGGCAAATCCATCATTGTCTCCTGAAGTCCGACTCATAAATACCACAAGGACGCAATCTGTGCGCTGTAAAGGATTGTGGGCGATTGTGTTAGTGGCTCGGAGGACTAGTGGTCCAAATGAAGGCAGCAGTCTTTAACGCTGGCTCAGCAGAGAGGGCTGCGTCTCATTCACCACTCTGATTACCTTACATCAGCCGCCTGTCGTCAGCTGGATTGATTTTAAAATATAGTTCATTCTCTGCTCACTACTAGTTTTCAGTTCTTGCAACCCACACAGGTTTTTCATTTTCTCCACCCTTCAAACTAATTTATTAGCCAGTTGTCTTTTCTACTTCTTTTTTTTTAAACGGCCCCTCTAGAGGTCAAGGTACTCGAACCTTCAGCTTGATATCTAAGATAGCACTGAGTTTTCCCCCTCCTTTCTTCATTTAACTACCGTTTTCCTGGTTGCCAGCACCTTGGCATAATCTTCTGTGACAGATCTGGCCCTCCTCTGGCATTCCCGTCTCCATGGAGAGAACCAAACACAGGGGCGTTTTTATTCAGCTCGAAAGAAAAGCTCCTGACATGATAAATACAGCTCTGTCATGTCTCTCAAACTCATCTGCACACATTTAAAAGCGTGAAACAAGACACCCGACTCTAAAGGTGGGAATCCTGCTCAACTGATGCATCCACACAACACAAAGACAAACCTTTGGCCCACCTCTAAAGATCCAGAACATTTGGAGGGATTGTCTCGAAGATCTTCTGTGATGAATGCTCAAATAGAGGTGTGTTGGTTTGTCTTAAATCAAAAACCGGTTTCTTAGTTACCTAAATCCTAGTCTCAGCCTCAGACGGCGCGCCCACAGCTCGCTTACTGACCGATGATGCATACTGTACACAAAAATGACAAGCACTGGCTGAAATGACCAGTTTCAATCTGATTGCCGACTTTATGCAACTCTCACACACGCTTTTCAATCAGTCTGCCTGAAATATTATTTAGGATTAAATAGTCACTGGATTTTCCAGGTTAGTGCAATTAAATCTGAAGAATTAGGCCACTAACCTGCAAGTAAGTAAAAGGTTAGGTAAGTAGGTAAGTAAGTAAAATAAGTAAATACAGTATATAACATTTTATGTCTGTAAAATAATAATTGTTTATTACTTTTGGAAAGGCCAACATTCAGATCTGATTCCTATCATTCTGAGCCTATGCACATTTGTGTTTCACTTTTTTCAAATGTACAATTGCTTGTGATAACGGTCACACTATTATTATTTTATGAATAATTTATTCATCTTTATTTATTTTTTAAAACGTGAATAAAATGATTATAATATTATTAATAATTATTTTTTTCATCTTTCATTCATTTTATAATTATATAATTTCATTATACACGTACTAAAATTTAAGCTGTATTAATTTTATATAATACATTTTATATTTTTTTATTTCTATTTATACATTTTTATTCATTTTTTTTAAATTCGTTTTTTCACATTTTTATTCATTTTTTTATAGCTTATACTCAAATTTAATTGTATACATTTTTAATTCTTCCCTTACAAATTGCATAAAAATGGATTTGATTGAATTTTATACGTTATAATATATTATTTTTTTTCCCACATCACTGTGATATAATCTATCTCAAAATAAAACAGCACCTAAACAGCACATAAAAACAAAATAGACTTTGGTTGATCATGTTATGTTGGTCTTTTTCTTTGCCAAAATAAGAGCCTATAGTCAAAAGTTTTCATACATGAGACTACCGTGATCCAAACATGTGAAAAAAACAAAGCGATAAATAATTCATCCTCAAGAGAAATGTAGAATGCATCTAAAACGAATTCACTCCCACAAGCAATGCAACTCCTTAACAAAAATCAATACAGTAATTTTCTACTTAAATAACCCAATTCCTCAAGAGTGATTTTTTAATTTCCTCCAAGAACATTTTCGATTATTCAATTAGGGAGTCCATTCGAGGGTCGAACCAGCAATGAGGTGACAGTTTTCAAATCTGTTTCTCTTGTTCTCGTCCGACACCGATCTGTCAGCAGCTCATGCATGCCGCATGCAGGTTTTATTAGATATCGGCTCAAGCTTTGCCAAATGTGAGGCAGAAACGATTATGCGCAGCAGCGGCCACAACAGAAAAGACAAGTGCAGATGCATACGACAATTTATATGCCTGAACCTGGGGATTTGAGGTTGGCTTGCAACCACACTGTAAATGTATATCCTACAAGTATGTGGTCTGAAGCCTGGGTGGTGCGTTTTGGGTAAGTCTGAGGTTTATTAAACTATGAAATAGGAAAAGGAGATGAGGAAACAGCCGGCGGGCGATTTTGAGGCAATGGTGTGGTAAATGAGTGGGCGGTAGGGCGAAAAACAGCAGACGTGTCGTTTTATCTGAGGGGTTCAGACTGTAGCGTAATCTTGGTGGCGCAGGAGATCGGACTGAATGTGAACAATTAAGACGATGAGACAATATAATTTATCAAGCTTCCTACAACCCCCCTTCTTGTTCCAAAAGGAAAAGACAGAATGAATTAATGTGCTTTATCTCCTCAAGTCGTTAGTTCCAGCAGTCATTGTGGATCACAATGGAAGCCACACAGACTGGCGGCAAATGAGTATTCATTAGGGAACTACCTGACGGGCACAAACATTCATTCACAAACACACACACACACACCACACACACACACAAACAGGGAACGGTCTGCGTGCTCGAGCCTGGGATATTGCAGATTTTACTCTTGCTGTATGAGGTAAGTGTGAAGTGATGCTGTCCAACAGCTGGACGGTACTTCTTTCCCTTGGAGTTTGGATCATCTTTCTATTCCCGCTCCGCTACAATCCCCTTCTTTTTTTTGTGCCGTGAGCGAGCGGCCCTCGCTAACCGTTACCAGGCCCAATGAGAGATCAAACAGACCCTCGCAGCACATCTGGATCAGATAAGAGATTTATAGAGCCAGTGTCTAGGTACCAGTCTCCCATGACTGACCCTTACCAGATAGTGATGAGGACTGACCTGATTTAGTAATATTAGGTACGGTAAACTCAGGTACATAATGGAACACGGGCACATGAAAGGATAGAAATCATACTACATACAGTAATTTGATCATAAGTGACAGAATTACAAAAGATTACAAAAGATTTTTATTTCAAGTAATTGCTCAAATTTATTAAATGAATTCTATAGAACTCAAAGAATCATTACGGTTTCCGCCAAAATATTGCGGCACAACTGTTTTCAACCTGTGTCAAATATACATTTGTCTTGACATCAAATCAGCATTTAGACTGATTTTCTGAAGGATCATGTGCAACTGAATGCTAAGTATGACTGCTGAAAATGGTTATTATGTCATCCAGTAATTAATTGTAATAGTATATTATATTTTATATATATATATCTAATATCTTATGATTAATATTACCCTAACCACAAACCAGCCCATAAGGGTCAATTGAATTTTTTTTTTAGAAATTTGAAATTAAATTTATACAAAATCTTAGATACAACTATTTTTGAAATCTGGAATCTGAGGGTGCCTAAAAATCTAAATATTGAGAAAATCATATTTAAAGTTGTCCAAATTAAGGTCTTAGCAATGCATATCACTAATCAAAAATTCTTTGATATATGTATGGTAGACATTTCAAAATATCTTCACTTAATACCCTAATTAATTAACAATCTTTACTTAATATCCTAAATCTCCTACTTGATTTTTGGCATAAAAGAAAAATAAATTTTTCTTTTTTTAAATATATATAATTTTTGCCCCTACCCATGTCTGTATTTTTGGTATTGCTCTAAGTTTTAGTGTTGTCAAACGATTAATCGCGATTAATTGAATCCAAAATAAAAGTTTTTGTTAGCATAATATATGTGAGTGTTCTGTGTATACTTATTATGTATATATAAATACACACACATACAGTATATATTTTGAAAATATGTACATGTATTTACATGTCTATAATTATATTCATATAATTTATATTACAAACAAATGTATTTTGTTTTTAGATGAATCTCTCATGCAGCATGCCATCCTAATTGTTGAGGCCTGACCGGATCAGTCCTACCAACTGCTAGTCTAGCTGATCAACAGTCCATACCAGTTTGGACCAGCAAGAGACTATTAGGTTCCACATTAGCTGCATTTTCCAACAGGGCGAGATCCCCGATTTCCATCCTCACAGCTGCCTTGACTGGACTAATCTCTGGCACGACACACAAGCGTACTCAGAACAAGGGCACAAACATAAGCGTGCCTGCAAAGTCACGGAAATGACGAGGCATCTTGGGAGTCGACGGAAACACCTTCTCCATGTGTGGTGTACAAGTGGTTAACAGCATGTTCGGGGCATTATTCCCAGCCAGTGGAAACACTCAGGCTGATATTACATCCCTGCTGTAATAATAAACCTGTTTCATCTAGGGCGAGATGGATCGAGAGTTCCAAATGCACAGAGTCCTGAAATTACATCCTTGATGCTGAGGGCATCTCTCCAGAAATGAAATGAAATCCTATAGCTGAAGCCAGGGCAGCGCGGGGATCTAGATTAAACATACACTAGTATTAAAGTCAGCTTTAAATAATGAGAATTCACACATGGTCACAGACTCTCTCCCTGACCTTCCATAGATCACTCTGAGAGCAACAGACGCTCTCGTGTAACTCCCATCTTGAAGTAATGAAAAAATGAAAATGTTGTGACAGTAAAAATGGAGACTAGAGTAGAACAATAGCCCCCTTTGTGCCACGGGAAATAAATGCTTTTAATGACTTGTTAGGAAACTCCAAGGAAGCTGCCTGGAAGTGTTTTTGCACAAGAGGAATTCGCTAAATCACAGTAACTCCGTGTTGCATAAAACACTGTTGAACAGCTGTAGATAAACTGAAATGACTACAGGATGAAGCAATGCAGCATCCAAGTCACTGCCAGTGTTTTCATCTGTTTCTCGTAATTTCTAATTAATGTATTCCCAGAGGAACAGTGCAGTCCGAACCCCCACGTGCCATTAAACCTGACATACCTGATAACACGAGCACTGGTCAGAACAGTGCCGGCGTGGCCTTTCACCTTTAAGAGAGGGACGGGAATAACAGGAAAACCACATAAAACTTAATTGTTTGTAAGCAGAATCTGGCAATTCCAAGAGATACAAACTGTCTGCTAATGAAAACATCTGCTGTGATTCTTCTAATGGCTTTTATATTAGTGGAAAATTTGCCATCATTCGTTTATCTAGAAAACACAAATTGTTACTTTTTTTTTTGGCATAAATCTAATAAAATTTAGGAAGGTTTATGCTTAAAACATGAAAAATGATTCGTCAGTGAGGTAAGAAAAATAAACGGGATTCTAGATATACTCTCTGAAAACAATTCTAGTTATCCAACACAACTTTGGTTATCAAGTAAACTTACATTGTTTTATGGATGTTTAGATATTTTTACTGTAAAATAAAATAATAATACTGATTAATAATTATTTTTTGCAGTGCTCCAAAACTTTTGTGAATTAAACCACCAAAGCAAAATATATGAGGAAGAAAATCATGACCATCAACCTGCACTGTTTTGTGAGAAACACCGAAAATAATAATAATGAATAAATAATAGATACAATTGATGTTATTTTTAAATTGTGTATAGTGACAGAATATTTTTAAATATAAGAAATATTTATGGAAAGTAAAAATAGTAAAATTGTAACAAATCATGAAAATCTCAAAGTGACAGAATATTTGAATAAAATAAGTATTAAAAATATTATTCAATAAAAAATACATGTTTTTTCCTCCCTGATGGTCAGACATATTTATGGCAAGTCCCAATTGACAAAATGTAATTAATTCAACCCCAAAAGAATGGTTATTTGTTTAGAGAAGTACAATTTTAAGTAATCATAAAAATTGTAATCTCATTGTCAAAGTGACAGAATATTTGTAATAAAATAATTAATAAAATATCTTTCCATTAAAATACAATTTTCTGGCTGTTAAGACATTTTTATGGTAAGTGATAATGAGCAAAACATTTTATGATTTGTTAAAGTGACTAAACATTTAAACTAAAGCAATTAATTTAATATATTTGTAAATAAATATATGGCCAGTAACTGTTCTCAGGTTACTAAAAAGCTCATCAACCTTGAAAACGAACAGACATTTACTTTACTTGAACACGTAACATGTATTTTAACAAATGTCGGCACTTACCATTATTAAGACACATTTTAAGATTAGACATGATTATGCTGTTATCAGTGTGGGTGAACAAATCCCAAAGCGGGGAGTTTATTGGCTTTTCCTCTCTTGCTCTCTCTGCCTTTTCTCAGTCAACAAAGAAAGTCAGTTCATAAAGTAACCGCTATCTCCCAGCACCATCTGTCATCTGAATATCTTCCCCTTTTCCTGTTCTCTAGCACTCAGACAGCACACGCCAACATCGGCACAGTGCGATGCAGCCGCTCCTCAGCTGGTTTTCATTTCTCTACAGCCAGGTCAGGGTTTAACAGACTCACAGTCTGTCACACACACATCAGAGCCTGATACCTGAGTGCTGTCCCCCTGGAGCTTCACCATACAGCCCTCAGCACGCTCAAATACCCTCACATGTCAACAGCACCTTGAGAGAAGAAGTGTGAGGATCATGAACCAAACACCTTGTGCTCCAGGAGCTCATCGTGAGGCAGCAGGAGACGGATATGAATGCATTCCTGTCTGAATTATCTGATTTTCACTTTAAGTCAATCACAGTTTCCTTTAGGGGCCTTCTGTGCTTCTGAAAGGGTCACGCGGGGGCCATATTGAGGGTGTAGAATTGCCTGTAGAATCCTAAATTAGGATTTGGTGCATAAATGGCTCTAATCCCAGGTAAATCTCATGGGATTGGTTTTGTCTTCTGAGGAAGAGGTGAAAAGATTAACCTGAATCGCTCAAGCCAGACTAATACCGGCCCAACTAATACTAATGCGCCATAAACAAACCCTTCAGACTGCAGACCTTCTGTGCGTGGCAGCATATTTCTACATTGCTGGTACAAGCCATCATGACCTTTAAAACTGTTATGGATCTTAGACATTTGAACTGGTCTTATTTTCTAGAGTTTGACCTGTGTTTAAGACTAGTCACAATGTATGTATGTGATATGCATATAGTAAATGCATATGCATATCAGAAATGATAGCGATATTAGAGGACTCATGGTGAAATTACTCATGTATGCCTTTCAATCAACTGCTGGCTGCTTGCAATTGCTATTCTGTGACATTAAAAGTTCAACTGAAAATCGTCTTTAAAAAAAAAAAAAGGACTTTAAGTTTAGATCCTATTCCTGTTGAAGTCGATGGCCAAACTAAATCTCACTAATATATTACACTGTATTTTCTAAACGCAAAATTCAACCTTACAAATAGAAAAATTAATTATATAAAAATATTTAAGTTAGGTAATATTGTATATTCACATAAATATTACACAAATAAATATTAAAATTACTGATGTAAATAATGTTAATGTAAAATATGTAAATACATAACTATATGCAATTAAATTATAAAATTAGAATGTTTAAATATATTCGATAAATAAAGTAAAAATATTTTATTTGTTACATAAAAAGTGCATTTTGTAATAAACCATTAATTATTATAGCTAAAATTAACTATGAAAAATGTTTTAAACAATTTATAAAGTTTAAAAAAATAAAAGTAAAAAAAATAATAATTATGAACTGTACTTTATTTACTTTGTTAATAGACAAAAAAACACACATATGCTCTCAAATTGCTTAAATAATTATCAGTATAAAGTGAAAAGGTATATCTAATCTATTAATCATTGCATTCTCATACACTTCAATGAAGGTCTGTACGTTTCTGAAAAATGATGCTGTAAATTTAGACCAGAATACCACAAGTGCACCCGCTAGAGACTGAGGAACTATAACCTCCGACTACACATATAACCGTCCACTCACTCCCACAGAGGTTGATTTGTGCCTGTATAGAATTCTATATAGGTATTTAAAATGATTAAATGCCCAAAAAAGAATGTTTACGTTTGTAGCGATATACATTCCTTTCCCGCTTATTCCCAGAGGTCTGCCATCCAGGTTTATGTATGTTAGCAAAAATGTAAAACGCCACCATAAACTACACATTTTTTACACTCTCAGGGACTTCTGGTGAATGGCTCTGTTCATATTTTTATGATCTACACAAGTTTCATTTCCAACAATTGATTATGCCTGCGCAGTCACAGTCCGGTGGTTTTGAGCTCACTTTTTACTCATTAATGATGCCAAGAGCTCCACCGCCAAGCGGCACCCGGTTTGGCACATGCCAAGCTTCTCACCTTCCTCTCATTCTCCGCCACACATTCGGTCCCTTTCTCCTCACCTCGCCGTTCCAGTTGCTCTGGCTCGCTTTATACTCTTGTTAACTGCTGGAGCGCATTCAGAAAGCTGCCCCAAACTTAATGAGATGTGACTAGCTATGCGGCGTGGCTTGAAAATGAAACGTGGTGCTGCCGGCCTAAGCAATCTCAAACCAGAGCATGAATCGCTATAAATATGTCACATTCGAGAGCGCTGGAGAAATCTGACGGTAAGCAGCTCAGAGGGTCGTTCGAACCAAAAACCCTACGGTGTATTGAAATAAGCAAACTTTCCCTTTTTGAAAATGCAGACTTTTTTGAGCTTTCCTGGCAGAATTAGTAGGTTCCCCCCAGTGACGGAGCCCAATGGCATCCATATGTGGTGCTGCACTTGTTCAGGTTGGAGGGAAAATGGATTGGCATGCGGCACGCTCTGGAAGGCTCTGAGTAAACATGACCCCATAGTGACCCCCACTGCTCATAGCCCCTGCAGGTCTCAAACAGGTCCATTAAGCCTGTTCAGATACCCTGGGGCTGACCTGCTCAATTTCAAACTCAATCACCAACAGCCCAATCACGCCACACCAGCTCACACTGCATTCAGGAAACTGCAAAACACCCAAACGCCTTCACAATCACATCATAACGAGACAGAAAAAGAGTCTAGAAGGGTTCGCTGAACTGAAAAGGAGAAAAAACAACATCCACAAAAACAGTTTGTTTGGCTACCTCATACATTTTGCTGAACATCACCATTTGTTTTCCTTTAATGCAGTTCCTTCACACTCTAATTAAGGATCCTGGCAGTCACACTCAGTTAGCAAAAACACACGGCCTTGGGAAAATCTTCAATTTCTTGTACGCTTGCGGTTTGTCATTTACAAAGAAAACTGATATGCGCACATATATACACAAACTGAGCCGCTATTGTGCAGACCGCCTCGTACCAAGAAACACAGTGTCATTGCCCCCAAAGAAATTGTGTTAAATACAGCTTTAATGACAAATGATTAATTAGAAGTGCGTCGGCCAAAAGAAAAGACTCATTTGTAATCCATTGACAGGTCAATGATCCGAATCCACTGTAAGCCTTTGATTCTGGATTCAAAGGAAAACAAGACAAATACATAAATCAACACTGTCGTCAAAGCCAAAAGGTTAAGAACGGGTGAATATAAGCTGGTTTTATCAGCCTTCTTTCCCACATTTACAACTTCAGCTCGTAATCATACAACTTCAAACATCGTCCAGTAAAACTGGCACCAAGCTACTTTCTTTCTTAGCGCTGTAACTCTGCGTGCAACATTGGGGTTATTCGTTTCTTAACAGCATTAGGGATTCAATGCCATCCGCTGAAGTGCAATTACTTCACGCTGCAATTATCTATTCAAGCCTCGAATTCTTCTCAAGAACATATTCATTCCAGCTGTGTAAGAGCTCTTAGCTTATTCACTTACCTGGGCAAATTACTTGTCTCGGTTCAATCACATTCGCTGGGTGGCCAACAGCAGCTCTTTTGCATCACAACAAACTTTGCGATATCTCTGTTGTCAAAGAAAACAGGAAAAGTGATGTTAGCCCATATTGAAAAAATGACAAGTAACGTAAAACTATTAATAAACATCTTAAGCTAAAATAAAGATGAATTACAACCAGGATTTGCAAACATGTTTCCTGTTTTTCAAGGCACGCCATTACTGCAAGCATAATTACTACCATAAAGCTGATGTCTTTTAGTTTTCCTATACTTACGCATTCAATTACATTGTAGCAATTAGCTGTGATTACCTGAGAGAGCTTTTTAATTAACACGTGATAGCATGCCAAGTTAAAAATGACAAATTGAACGAACCATTCTGAATTACTTTCCATTGTGTAAGTTTATTTACATATTTTAGACCAGAGAATGTTGACTAGCCTCTTAGCCCAGCATTTAGTAATGCAAACAATAGCTAATGAACCAAGAAAGCTTTTGTCTCATTCGCTGTTCAACTTAACAGACTTAGCAAAAGTGAATGAGTGACTCTGAATGGCTTTCCATGTTTATTTACATATTTTATACCACAGAATGTTGACTACACTTGTGAGAAAGTGTGCTTAATTGTGTTGAATGTGCACTTGTAGTGTACTTCAGATCTTAAAATCTTACATTTTTAAAAACTGTACTTGCAGATATAATATTAATGAAATAAAAGGCCACTTTCATGATTATTTTTATTAAGTAAATTAAAAAACACTTCAGAACTTTAAAAATGCACTTTTTTAAAATGGCAAATTAAAAGTCTATAGTTTAAATCTATATGTTTTTTGTGCTTAATTGTGTTGAATCAAAATGTTTACTTTAAAGTACATTTTAAATCTTTGTTTTAAAGTCTTGTCATGCTTTAAAGAAGTGCACTTATTTTGATGACTTCTAATTGCATTAAAATATATTTTAGTTTACCATAAATGCTTGTCAGTACATTTGGCAGTACACTTTTTTAATGTGAAATTACATATGTCCTACTTAAGTGGGTGAATAAAAGCCCTCTTAAGTTTAACTAATTGCTTTGAATATACATTTAAAACATAACATATTTTCATTTAATTGTAAAGTAACATTCACATTACATTTTACGCTTAAAGTATATTATTTCCAAAATAAGTACTCTTTTTAAATGTTTGCTAAAGCATACTTTTTTTTTTTTTTTTTTACAAGGGTACAGTCTTTTACCCTAGCATTTAGCAAAGCAAACAATAGCTAATGAACCGAGAAATCTTTTGTCTCATCTCATTCAACCCATACTGACTTAGCAGAAGCCACAATCTCATAATGGGAACTTCAGTTGAAGTGTTTACCTTTCCCATGGTTCAACACTAGCTGCGATTGCTTAACCATGCGGCGGGGAAATCAATGGAGGGACATCTTCTCTCTCTACATACCAGGTTTCACTAGTGTGGAAGTTATTCTGAGGCCGCCGCAAGATTGTTTGGATGCTCGTCAAGAACTCCAAATTAAAAACCACAAACATTTCAGAGCACTTAACCCGAAAACATTCTCTTCAATCAAGTTGAAGACTTGAGGGAATGGACACGTCATTCTCACAGGTACTGAAAGAGCCCAAGGGACCACCAAGGGGCCCTCAATCTTCAAAACATTGTGGGGTTCGATGATGTATTGTTTGGAGCACCTCCCAAAAGGCATTTCACTCACTGTAAACAGCCTCTTAAAGGAGTGCCACTGTCCCACGGGTCGCCAAAAGTCCTGTCCGAGACTTGCTGCTGTAACTACATGACTGCATAATTACGCTAGCGTGTGATATAAAGAAAATTGCCCTATTTTAAGATCCATCTCATCCAGGCAAGCCACCAGAGTCTTAGCAGTTACCCTTAAATAGTTCAATAATATCTGTGAAACCATAAATAGATCATGTAAGCTCTCATAAACACGCAAAAGAGTTATTTTAAATCACCACACCAGGCTTTAATATGAGTTTTGAAGGTTTTCAGTAGAGACTAGGAGTCTTGGAACAAACAGTGCTGGAGTATCAGACACAACCCAAGCCAAGGGATCATTTCTTAGAGGCTTTAATCTTCTGGCTCCTGCTTTGCACTGGGGGGCCGACAATTAAAAGTTTAGCCGGATAATATAAATATGTGTTGCTCTCAGCCTTGTTTACCTCCCATTTCGCATCAAATGAATGGCTTTATATTGGCGTTATAAATTATGCAAGCTTTAGCTTCATAATAGGTAATCCTATATGAATTTCTGTGATAGGCCTGGACACATAATGACAGGATAAACAAATGTACTCCAGATGGGAGATCTAATTCTGTTTATCCCTATTGTGTCACAGCTATTCAGTAAAAAGCTTGATCAACCAAACATTATTTACTGCATTGTTTCGCCAACACTTCAAGCTCAACTGTGACAGGCCTTAGATCTCGCATATTGTGTGTTATTTATGGTGGTCTCACACATAAAAATATGTAGCTTTAAATTACGATCACAGCCACAAGAGGCCAGCTCTAAAACCCGCAGGAGTTGCTCTTATATAACTAGACAAAGTGCAACCAGGTACAATGCCTTATTTGAATGCATATTGAGGGGCACAAAGGACTGGGAAATGCTTCCCCGTCTTAAAGAAATATTCTGGGTTCAGTACAAATTAAGCTCAATAAACAATCTTTGTGGCATAATGTTTATTACCACAGAAAAAAACTGTCTTGTCTCTCATTTTCTTCAGAAAAAGCGAAAAACAAGGTTATGGTGAGGAATTTACAAAAAAAGCGATTTTTTTTTAGCATTTTAACCCTTGTGCTGTGTAGGCTTGCCATGATAGACGGTGCTGACGGTGATACCGTTGTTAAGCCGCTACACCGGTTATGTCACTTGCCCACCGTCGTTTTGATTTTTTATAGTAATAAAAATCATTTAGTTCAGTAAAAGAACAGACAATACAATTAAAAACTGATTGCGGCTGCTCAATGCAGCGTGCCAAACGACAGTCGCATCACACAGATCAGATTTCATTTATCCAGTGAGGAGACCTGACTGACAAGAAGAGTGGGGTGAGACAGACAAGATGATGGCGGATGATTTAGTTTCGATTATGCAAAAGCACCTGTTTGGCAGAATTTTGGATTTTGAAAAGCCTGTTGATTTTTGCCATTTATCTAAGGTGATTTTGGAAGTTTTTTAAAACCGTCGTTTCTTATTTATTTGGTTCCACAGTGTTTGCTGGTTTTTATTTTATTTAAACTTTGTGTAATTTATTTATTTTATTTGACATCAATGTGTATGCCGTGCCTCCAAGCTTTCTTATTCGTTTTGCTAATAAACGTTCTACATTTCTTATTTATTTGGTTATATATTGTTTACTTAGCCTATTTCCAGTTTTGAATACCTATTTAAACTTTATGTAAGTTATTTGTAATTTTATATTAGGCATAGCCTGCCCTAAAGCATGGTGTATTTTTATTTGATTTGTTAACAAAAGTTCTATGTTTAATATATGCTAAAGTGAGTTGGACATTGTATTTTGTTGTTGCATTCAACCAATTGAGCCGAATTGACGCTAATTCGAATGTGAAAGTAAAATGCGCATGGCGCTTTTAACCTATTTAAAAGCGAAGGAAAGGGAGGTAAAGAGGGAAAATTCAAACGAACAATTGCTTTACGCTGAATTGCCGCAATTTGAAAGTGTAAGTAAAATGTACACGCCGCTTTTACAAGCTAAAAGCAAAGGAAAGCGAAGAAAAGAGGGAACGCCCATGCCCCCACGGTGATACCGGTATTATCGGTGTTGTCACACGTCGATTAACCGGTGGGAAAATTTTCTCCCCGTCACAACCCTAGTGCTGTGTTGAAAATTATTTTACCTGATTTGATGTTCCTGGTCCAAAATAACCAGACTTTTAAACAGTTTCTGAGTGAAAAAAGCATTATTTTAAAACCACATTAATAATCCTGTTGAAAATGTATATTTCTTAAACAACAATTTGTTACAAAACTGTATGCTTCAAATATTTATGTCTAAATATCACTAACTGATTTCTTTAGGACTGCAGGACTCCTGGAATGAGAGGTCGCATATGAGAGCTATTACCCAGCATGCTTTGCTATCTCCCCCATATGGAAGAAACACTAACACAACTCCGCCGAAGCCCAGCTGACTGTTTATTGTTACAGGCTTAGGCCTAATCAATGTTTTAGAAACTGGACCCAGGCTAAGCTCTGATGGACAGACAATGACAACCACCTGAAAGTTGAGAGAGTGAAGGGAAGGAGAGCCAGCAAATCAGACCGCAGTGTTTTGAGGGGGAAGGATCCCTGTTATGGCATCCCACAGAGTACAAAGGCATTTTAAAGAGGGAGTTCTTTGACTCTGTGGCCTTTTATTCAACCTACAAGTCTGACGTTAGTTTAGGGACATCGATTTAGTCTGCCTCTATTCTATAGTTCTGGTTCTCCATTATGGCCAAAGAATGACTCTGTTGTGCTGGTTGATTATTCTCCGACTCACATGAATGGATCAGATTTAAAGATCTGGCAGATGTTCTGACTAAGTTCTTGTCGTCATTCTCGGCTCGACCCACTCAAATTGTTTTCTGTGGCCCGTGCATGAAACAACCAATAAAATACACAGCAGACGGATGGTAGTCCAGGAAAGCGCTTACACCATTAAACTGACTGGCAATCTGAGATGCCATGCTGACATGTGGGGAATAGCGTTGTCATGGAAAATACTTTCGTCATGATGACAGATTTGAAATTAGGTTTTCTAGCTCCTGTATGTCTGTAAAAAGCATTATGGCTGTGAATGCTTACAATTTCCCATCATAAAATGGAAAGTATCCATTAGTACAGTTCTGTAGTATGCAATCACAAGATATCAAGCCGTCATGACATGTTACAAGAATAATGTACGTATGATTATGAAGTACTAGAAAATCATTACAACCGCCTAAAAAGCCATGCCTGGAAACTCTCGTGATGTAGACATGTCAGATAGTGGAGGAAAAAAATCTTCCAAATTCCAAATTCAAAGTACATTTGGGATGGTGTCGACATATTGATTGACAGTGGTATGCTCACCTGTTTGGGAAGACTCAGCAGGTGTTCAAATCTCCATGACAACCGCACCATCAATTTACTTTTACTGTCAGTCTTCCACAAAAATACAGAACCAGTGAATTCCTGGTCTGCTGGACTTGGAAAACTTGGAAAATTAAGTGGCAAAACAATTAGCTATCCGTTAACTAAAATAAATAATTAAATAAATACGCAAAACAGAATAAAATATATACGAAATGTATTAATTAATTAATTATTATATTCGACAGAATTTACAGTTTATATATCTATATATATATATAGATATATATACTTAAAAGAAATGTTTAATTAATTGAATATTATAATGTACATGTTTTTCAACTTTATCGATTTACAATCGCGATTATCCATCAAACTAGGTTTTTGTTTAAATAATAGATTTGTATGTGTTGTGTATATTTTATTATGTATATATAAATACAAACAAATGCATATATATATATTTAAGAAAAATATGTTACGTTTATATATTAAATATAATTTTATATATAATATAAATTATATGAATATAACTATATACAGTACATGTAAATACTTTCAAAATATATACTGTATGTGTGTTTTTATATCTTTTATATACACATAATAAATATACACAACACACACACACATATTATGTAAATTGAAAGTTTTTAATTAATCATTTGACTGACTTATATATATATATGAAGATCTCAGATGCACAAGCCTCTACTTGCTATCTGACATTTCTTTTCAAATGAGCGTATTCTATCAAGCTCCTATATTTATTTTACTTTAATTGCATAGAAAATTACCTATATATTGCCATTAGAGTAAAATTACTGAATCTAAACATAGAAGCCTGATAAAAATGCTAATTTTAGAAGAAAATTTAAGACAGCTTTTATATATTACATTAGAGTCTTATATATTTATATTATATATATATATATATAATATATATATAATATATATATATATATATATATATATTATATATACACACCCTTTATTAATTATTATGATAATGATCTTGTTGGTTACTTTGCTACTTTCCTCCTGCTGAAATAACACAATTCAAATTTTTGTAAATAACCTTGGTGAGAAAGTAACTTACTATTTCACTTTGCAGATGGTAAACCTGAGTAGATCTGGACTGGTAAAAGTCCTGAAAGCCCACAAGAGGTGAACCGTGAACAAATCATCATCTGCCTTTGAGCAAAACACTTAACCTTAGGTTGTTCCAGAGGGACTGTCCCTGTAATAAGTGTATTTCAAGTTGCTTTGGATACAAGGGTCAACTAATTAGTACTTTGATGACTTACAAAGCACTAGTATGCCAAGAAAATGAAAAATAGTCTGCACTAGTATATTAAAAAAAATGTAATGAAATAAAAGTAGAGTCATTAGAGGGCCTGGAAACAAAAGGGGACACACCATTGAACGGTCACAAATGGTTGAGCGATCACAGACCAGGTCATCAAATGGTCTTTCCAGCAGCACTTTTATGCGGGTCATCCGTCTAACTAATCCCAGACACATCAACACAGGACTTAAAAGAACCAAGATCCATTCGATACACACACGTAAGCAGAAAGTAGTAGCCCCCTCTGGAAAGCAAGACCTGGACGGTCCTAATTTGTCATCTGGTCAATGCGTTAGGACTTTCTTCCGCCAAATCCGGCCATTACTCCTTTAATAGCAGCAGAGAACGCAGAGGTAAGCTTGAGCAATCTGTCTTGAGTTTGACACTCACTTTCAAACTTCACACTTTTAACAGGGGCAACTCAACACCTTTCAGCTCAATGAGCTGCACAAAGGAGCCAATTAGATCCTGGGCTTCAGTGACCAGGGATCCTGTGCCCAACTCTATTACGCTGACTGCTCAACTGAGGGGATAAAGCTCTTTTCTTAACTCAAGCAGTTGGCAAGCTTTTTTCACATACTCGTTGCTTTTTCAAAAAACAACAACAATGACAATCTAATTAAAGCAAGCTCAAATGGAGGACTGTGGCCTCAGCCCCACTTTGCATCGTAGCGTATCTTCTGATGAAGCATTTTTATAAAGTTGTTTATAGTATGTTGGCTCTAATTGGACAGGGTGAATCTCAATATTGGCCTCATTGGTCTCTGAGATGCATCCTTGGGATGGATTCAAGAGAACAAAATCCACCCTGGTCTATCAACCAGGAGATCATGGGGATGTAGCAGTGGATCCAAGGCAACCAAACAACTCTTAGATTATTGACTCGGCTGATGTAAGTTACACAGAGAGAGGAATATCAAGTAGAGTTTCTATATTTAGTATATTAGTTGTCGGTTTGCAATTAGCAGTATGGGTTGGGAATGAAGAGCCAAATGATATTCAGGTCTGTAAGTGATTCAAAAATGCTACAAAATATTTCTCATAAAAAGTGCGCAACCAGTGTAGTCTAATTCACAAACAAGTTACTCTAATTCTTTTCAAGTGAATCAAACACATAGAGCACAAACAGCGTGGTCTGATGCTAAAATAAGAGACTCCAGCGAGTTGGTTCTTTTTAGTTATTCAAAAACATACAACACAATCAATAGCTATGTTTTATGCACATTTTGGAATATCACATTATATATCACAAAACACTGGATGGAAATGCCAAGATAAATTGGTAAAAAACGTATGCACACATTTGAGTAGGATACATTTTTTATCCGATAAGAAAAAAAATGCACATAAACTACGATGGAAACACATTTACTGAATAAATTCCTCCATGCGCATCGAATATGAGATAGGATAACTGGACTAACCAGCCGACCGATCTCGTTCACTGCATCCATATGTTCTTATGTTCATTCTGAAATGCCTGAGCAAAGTCTGTCGTCAAAGTATTTCTGTATAATTGTCTTACACAATTATATTCCCAAACAGCAGCATCCACCTCCGAAAGCAATGACAGCATTTTTTGTGTTTTGTCTGCTCGCTCTGAGGCGCAAGTAATTTATCATAATTATTATATTCAGTGGTTTCTCCTAGTTTTCTTAGTGATATTTAGTTCCAGTTTACCAGGAAGTGACACTTTTGTTCTCTTGGACTCAGAAATAGAATAGAAATATGCAATTTCTACTAAGGGGACCCCCCCACCCGAGTGAATATGCTGTCCAGGGGGGCCAGAAACCGCAGTGGCGCCACTGCTTGGACTCGTTGCATGGAAACGGTGCTTTATTCACAAATGTTTTATGCGATATTCCAGTTTTCTGCAAAAATTTAATTTGAATCTTTGGATGGAAACATAGCTAGTGTAGACCAATTCTGGATCAAATGAATCTGTTGAGCTGGTTATTTTTAGTAACTCAAAAACATACAATTGATTATTTTTAAGTGAATCAAACATAGCATCAGTGTAGTCTGATTCTCAAACAAATTCTAATGAGTCTTTTTTAAAGTTTTTAGAAGTCTCTTTTTTCAGTGAAATTAAGTGCATACTCTGTTAACCAGCATAGACTGAATCTGGATCAAATCTACTGAGGTGGTTCTTTTTAGTGTTTCAAAAACATACAACATACAAGTTGAATCTTTTTAAGTGACTCAAACTCATATAGCACAATCAGAGTCATCTGATTCCCAAATAAATCTTTTAAACATAGATTCAAAAACATATATCATAAGTGAATTTCAGTTTAGTCTGATTTCCAAATGAATGACTCTGCTAGTCAATTATTTTTAAATGAATCAAAAACACACAGTGTGGCCAGTATAGACTGATTCTGGTTCAAATAACGACTTTTTTAGTGAAAAAAACCCTTACAAGTACATAAAATGTAACTAAACTGGAAGCACAAAGAAACAAGAATTGTTAAGAGGAATCATTTCTAGAACGGTTTAATTTTTCACAACCTAGACCTGCACCAACCCCACTCTTATCCACTAAATCACACCAGAGGAAAAGTAGAACATGCATAATTCTGTCAGCAGTATGTTAGAATGTATGTTGGAATCAGGCAACTAAATCTCTCCTTTAACAAGCTACAATGCAGAGGTCCTAGCCAGCTCTTTGGAATGCCTAAACTTGTCCTTAACTCACCTGACCATCATTTGTCGTCCTTCACATCTACACAATAAAAGTTAAATGAGGCCGTTGGGGCAGGAGTCAAGTCTTTGGCATTGCGTTCGCAGCGTTGACTCATGGCTTTGAATAAAACTGACCCTTGACATGACCGCAAGAGGGCAACGGCGCCTCGGGTTTTCATCGGAAGCAACTCCATCCTCTGGGCAAAAATGCAGGGCCTCACGTCACAAAAACAATCACCGACATTAATGCTCTCAAAATGACTGATCTACACTCAGAAGTGTTTTATCAGCCTGTCTCGCTGAAAGCAGGTTTAAGAGAAGTAGAGAAAGAGAGCATCTTGGGGGTGGGGTTGAATTCCGGTGCGAACGACAGGCCGAATTACAGCCTGTCACAAGAAAATCAAGACGTCTTGAAATAAGACAGGTATTAATGATGCTAAGAGATGGGAGAAGTGACGGAATTAAGAGAAGATGAGGCACAGGATGAATCCATGCAAGCATTTGATGGTGTTTAAATGAAGGACACGCATACCTCCAGACCCGGTTCCCCAAAAGACAGTGAATTAACCAAAAAAACAAAAAAAAAAAAACGCCAAAAAAGAGATCTAAATATGGGAGCCCGGGACTTAGGCGAGGTCAGAGTTCACAGGGTCAGTACACACGCTGACCTCACACTCTGCTAACGTCTTCATCAGATGTCTGGTTACATTAGACCTTTTACAAGAGTAGCTAGAGGACGCACTGTTCACAAACACACATAATAACTGCACAAACAGAGCTTTATAAGAACACAGTCCATCCTGACAGATGGACAGAGATTATTTTAGACACCATTTAGGGTGATTTAGTAGCCTTCTTTCACCTCAGCACTCTTAAAAATGACAATGTTACTGGTATCAATACATTTCTTAAATAAAAATATTATAAAATAAATTATTTTATTATACATTGAAAGTCCTAAAAATCAATTCCACAAACTTCCAAAAGGTTTACAAAAGCAATATATTATTTCAAAAATTCCCAAAGGTGGTTTAAATTTAATTTGTACCAAGTGCCCAGACATTTTTTTAGTACACGTATACTAATTCACTAAATGTAAATACTAAATACATAAAAATAAATAAATAGTTTAAAATCAATAACATATGTTTATTTAAATGGGGGGACATGGCCTCCTAGAATTTAGCGACCAAGCCTAAAAGCAACTTTTGGTAACAGTATATAAATACTACATTTAATATAATAAGTTAATGTAATTAACTTTATTCAATTTTATTTAATTTTAATAATAAAATAAAATACAAATTTGGTTTTGTCTGTTTGTTTTTAAAATAATATTTTATATTAAATTATTTTTATTAATAAATGACTGAATCCTAGAATTTTAGACCCACGCCCAAAAGGCAAACGTTGTGTACAGAATTAAATTAAATTAAATTAAATTAATTTTTTAAACCATTCTTATAATATTGTGGTGCCTAAATTCATTTGTAGCATTTAAAATGAATGACTTTTGTTTTTATTGTTTTTTGTTTGCTTATTTGTTTTCATTTATTTAAAGTAACGTGTATTTAAAGAATCAGTGTATTCTAATATCGTCATTTCTCAGTTATCAGCCATTACATGAAAACATATCAGCTTATATGTATTAGCAAGAGTTTTAATGATGGGTGCATTAATTATTTTAAAAAGTTGTCTGTAAAGCTAAATTCAAACTCATGACCTCTCATACTTAAGGCAAGAAATATTTTCTCAGAGCCACATCAACTCACGCTCAGGCTGAACTGAGACCCTTAAGACTGAAATCATAGACCGTACCCTGCTGAGGTGTCATACAGACACCCTATACAGTGTCGCAGCCCTAATGATTTTATATAGCCGGGTGCTGATGTGAGAGTAATGATTTATTAATAGAGTGGGATTTAAGAATAGATGTCTGATTACTCTAGCAGAGGCTCAGTTTATGTGTGCTGAGATTTTCTCAACTATTTCCGGGTGACGCGTGGAGACGGGCCGTAAATGGGGGTCTCCTTTCAAGCTTGCTCGGATTCTTTCCCTGTTCGTGTGACTCGACCCTTGGCCTTTGTCTCGCTGATGCACACATCACAGTACATCACCACAGCGGCACTCGAAGGTCGCGACCCAGAGAGGAACACGGCGTGCAGACGAGATTCAGCCTGAGCACTGACATATACACCTGTACAGAGAAGTTCATCTGTCTTTTTCACACGCCCTTACTTTCTGCTTTTCCATTCACTTGAAAGAATTTCTATATTCAGAGAGGAACAAAGGTCTGAGACCACTAGTGAAAGAGAAAATACCTCGATTTGTCTTTTTTCTTATTTTTATTTAATAAATAAAAAATAATTCTTTTAAAAAAACTCCTTAAAATACGCTTTAAAAAATCCATTTATAAGAATTTTCAAATAGTTTTAAAAATGTTCATTATAAAGTATTAATTATTATTGTGATGTTATGCTTTAGTTTTCAATATAAATCATGGTCATTGCTTTTACTTTTATTCGTAGTGTCAAATTAAAAGGATAACTTGTAATTCATCCAACTGAAATATAAATTATTATTTTTTTAAATTAACAGTTTTGTAATTATATTTTTTAAATTATTAGTTGACTTATGCATATTTAATCTGATACTATAGATTTTTTTTGTTATTTTTAATGGAAATTATTTATTTGCTTACAAAAATTAAACTGAAATAAATTAAATCAAACATAAAAGACAATAAAATATAATCAAAAAAATAACATACAAATAAAAACTTTTATATTTCAATGGAAAATTATTTATTTCCTTAAAATAAAATAAATAAAACAAACTAATAAAATAAATAACTAAAAATTAAATAAAATGAAATGTCTGTGAACCTGCCTATTTTTATTATGGTACAAACTTCAACTACCTAGCAGGTGTTTATGTCACCTGTGACTTTCATTAGGTGCATTTCCATTACCCTTCAAATTGCACAAACTGAAATTGAAAATACCCCTAATGGAAACACGTCAATTTTGTAAAAACTCCCATATATCGCAAAAATGTTTTTATGCTCTCATGAGGTGGTTTTTCAGGCAATGCGTAAAAGGAATAATTTGCAAAACTGCAATGGAAACTGTGTTCGTGTTTTTTTTATTTGTATTTATTTTTTATACAGTTATGGCAGGGTTCCTGGAGGGCCGCAGCCCCTGCATAGTCTTTCTTCCACCACACCCTGCTCCAAGCACACATAGTATCCCATACATTAAGGCCGTGATTAGCTGGATCAGTGTGCTTAAAGGGGCCATATGATGCTATTTCAATTTTTCCTTTCTCTTTGTAGTTTTACAAGTTCTTGGTGCATAAAGAAGATCTGTAACTTTGCAAAGACTAAAGTCTCAAATCCAAAGAAATTCTTTATACAAGTTCAGAGTCAGCCACACCTACCTAAAATGGCTCTTTCTAACACGCCCCCACATATCTACCGCACTATGTGGAAAATTTGCATAATGCCACCCAAATGTTCAAGCAAAGAAAGAAGACGTAACTATTATTCTCGCTGTAGTATTTTTGACAGCTGCCGCCACTTTCGAAGAGCTGTGTGGACTCGTGTGAAACGAAACTACTTTTTTGGTCTCCAAAAAGAGGACATATCCCCTTCATCATGGCTTATAGCTGTCTTTGTCTGGTGCTGTAGGAATACAGTCAACGGTTTCAACCGTGGACAAAGCGGAGTCCACCCGGGGCAACAGTGTTGTTGCCGCTCAATTCTCGGCCCGCATCTGCCAAGTCTGCCGGTCGCCACCGTTTCTCAACCGGCCGCCCTGCCCACTCCTCTAGCCCAGCCTCACGCTCCGCTAACTGGCTATCGGCCACGCTAGCCCGGCCTCACTCATCTAGCCCGGCCGCAGTGGACGCTAAGCCGTCTTCCCCTCACGCTAGGCCCCGCTGTTATTTTTTTCACACCATTGTGAGAAGCGAGAACTACTTGTTTGGTCTAACTCCCAAAGAGTACACGACTTACAATCAGTTTTAAGTTGATTTACTAAATACTAATATTCAGATGTGTGCATTTTGTGGAGGACTGTTTCCTGATCCTTGTAGAGTAACGTTAGACTACAATGCCGGCAGATGGCGTAGCATTTCCGTCGTCACACGCTTGAGGTATTTGGCCAATCCCAACGCACTGGATAGCTGGCCAACACCTCGCTTTTTAGAACGATGAGCTTTGTAAAAATCGTTGCGTTTCAAAAAGGTGGGGCATAGAGGAGAAACAATAATGTACAATATGTGGAAAATAATGTGTTTTTTGAACTTTAAACCGCATAAACATTTCATTACACCAAATAATGTTCTTTTTAGCAGCATCATATGACCCCTTTAATTAGGGTTGCATCTAAACTGCGCAGGGCTGTGGCCCTCCAGGAACTGAGTTTGACACCCCTGGTCTATGGTTTATTCCAGCCGCGCCACGCACTTTTCTGAAGCGGCTCTCTTTGCTGCTTCTGTAAAGATACACGCATAAGCCTCCTTTGAATAAATATAGCCAAAATCCGTCAAATTCCCACCAAAAGCCATTGCCATGACTTATTGTGAGAGGCAAAAGGTTACATTTTAGTCGCATAACATTGGTTTATAAAAACACCATCATTTCGCAATACTTTATCGACATTTAAAAAATATCGCCAAAGTTTTGCGCAAATCTGTAATGCAAACACGCCTACTTTCTCCCTCTCTCTTTTCCCTCAGTACTGCCTCAAAGTGAGATCCCTTTATTACAGGATTCAAGCGCTGCATTAGAGCAGTCTGTAATTAAACATGTCCAGTGGTGGTCATTACCAAATACCAGCTCTAATTGCCCCTTATCTGGGGTAATTACTGCCTAGTAGGAGAAAATGACTCCATATCATGTGGAGAGAGGCTGATGTGGCACTGGTGTGTGTGAAGAGGTGGGTAATTGTGTTAAATTTATGTTGAGATGGAACGAGAGCTGTAAGAGTCGGGGGAAGTGAGAATGGACTGTAATACAGAGGTGACAGCTTAGCAGGTGCATTAATGCTGAAAATACACACACTTGTCCCTGCATGCATGTTAAGGCTGGAATACAGTAATGACTTTTGCCCAGATTTACAGTCTGAACAAGCCGACACTAGTTGTTTAAAGTCAGTGCTAGTCTGCTGATTTCAGTTGAAAATCACAGTTTATGCTGGTTACAGACTTCAGACTACGATTGTCATCCAAAACTGAGATTCACACATTTAATAATTTTGGGCCATTTAGAACACATATTGTTTTCATGTGTCATGTGTCATCTTGCTCCTCCTAGCAAAGCATGTGTTTTTTGGCATGCGTATTTGTTGTGATCGGAATGACCTGAAAGTCTGGCATAGTGTGTGATTCTCGTTGAATGATCATTTAATGTATGATGCCCACTTTTTCCTCTGTAACTATTTACAAAGTCGGTAAGTGTATGATGTCTAGTGTTTTAATTGGTAACAGGAGTTGTAAAAGTTTGTGTCAGTGGTATTTCAGCCTTTACTTGAAAGGGGGGGGGGGGCTCAGTAAAGTTAATATGTGGATAATAGTATCATATAAATAACAATAATAATTTTTAGTCTTTTTGCCTTCCTACGTATATAGGACAGTCTGGACTCGACAAAGGAAGTGGGACAGAGAGAATAATGGATCCGGGACATAACCTGTCCCAGGATGGACTCAAACCTGGGTCCCAGTGCTTAATTGATAGTTGCAAAATGTTAGGTATTTTGCTCCATACATTTTTAGAGGGACTGAGAGAGAAAAACACAAATGAAATCACAATATGCCTGTGAAGCACTATTTTACCTGACCTCCTCAGGGAAACCCAGTCCCATCCGGATCGGACTTTATTGTCACTGTGGACTCTAGCAGCACTGTAGGTTTTGTGAGGGGTGTTGGCAGCCTGTTTCTGGTCTACTGAGACACTCTTCTCTCCCTGCAGCATGAAGCAATGTTTTATCCATACATGAGTGCGCGCTCTCTCCATCTCAGCGATTTCCAGTCCTCTGCAGCTCTCAGCACATACCCCCAACCTCTGAGGATGTGTGTGAGTGTGTACCAAGGATCAGGGGTGTCACTACTGGATCGATGCCTCACTATGTCTGACAAGACTGTGTCGATTCAGCACACTCTGTGAACAAAGACCAAACAGCACACACACACACACACACAACATACAACTTAAAATTCTTGAAATCCACCACAAGGTCATTGCATTCAGTCGGGGTCCCGAGGGACATGTGTTGAGCACACCATCCTGCTCTAACAGCTGCAGCCTAAATCTGAAAATGAGCATTGAGGTTATTGTACAGGAGAGAGACCTCAACGGGGGAGACCCTAATATGCCACGCTATACATTTCCAGTTTTTCTAATTTGCCACTTAAAAATCAGAAATCTAATTGATTTCAGTTTGAAATTTGAAAAATAAAACCATTAATAAATCACTTTAAAAATGAATAGAAATAAATTAACTAAATTAAAACAGGTGTTAATGGCAAAAAAAAAAAAAAAAAAAAAAAAAAAAAAAAAAAAAAAAAAAATAAAAAAAAAAAAAAAAAAAAAAAAAAAAAAAAAAAAAAAAAAAAAAAAAGAAAACAAAAAAAAAAAAAGTCGAATTATAACTATTATATAATTACTACTCACTTCGTCCAAATTGGTATAGTTAGAAAATGTTATTACTTATTGATTATTAGTTTATTTAAAATTATAGATTCATTATGACAATTGTTTAGCTTACTTCATGTTTTTAATAAGTAGGATAAATTAAATATTCCACATGGAATATATATATTATAATCTATTTTTTTTTTTTTAACGGACCTTTGGCAAATGGATGATACTTTGGTACTTAATAAGAAAAAAGAGAGGTGCTAATTTTATTAACTTGAAAATAAAAGAAATCTTAAAAAAAATAGAAGAATTAAACACAAAATATCAAACTCTTTCTTATAGTATTAAATGTCAACTACCAAGGTTAATCCCTATTTATAATTAGACAAAAATTTTAATGTTTATTATAGAATTTTATTATAAACTAGTGAAAATTATGAATTATTAGTTTAGTCTCATCAACGTTTTAATAGGTATATAGTTCATATTCCCAAGTAAATTAATCATTAAATTTAAATAAAAATATTTATCTTTGACAAAAATGGATAATGTATGATTCAATTGTATTAAAATGTAAACGTATAAATGTTTTTTATTTGCCAGTTGTTTATTTATTTTTAAGTTGCTCTCTTAATCTGCTTTACTAATTTAAAGAAATGGATCTTTTATCAGGATGTCTTGATTAGCTTACAATTTTTTTATTTTGCATTTCTTCTTAACGGTTGTAATTTGCAAGAGTCTGCTAAAGGAACAAAGGTCAATGATTTGATAGCCACAGAATTATACTCAGAAACAGTAACACACTCAGACCACCGCTCAAATCTGTCATAAACAGCTAGATAAGCTGTTTTACATTTGTTTTTTTCAAAGTAAAAAGCACCAGGCCCAGATTTGTGTTTAACACCATCCTGTCCTGACCTCCTTTTGGCTGACCACTTGCCCCTAAACCCCCATCTTCACACTGATCTTCACAGATCCCGGAAGCTGTCGAAGTCCCTGGAGCTGTGCAAAGTCTCCACCATCATCCCCGTCCCAAAGACACCCAAATTACTGGACGTAATGACTACAGACCTGTGGCTCTAAAGTCTGTGTTCATGAAGTCTTTTGAAAAACTGGTGATGGCCCACCTGAAGGACATCACTGGAACCTTGCTGGACCCCCTGCAGTTTGCTTACAGAGCAAACAGGTCTGTGGACGATGCAGTAATCATGGGACTGCATTATGTTCTGCAACTTCTAGACAGACCAGGGACTTATGTGAGTATCCTGTTCTTGGACTTCAGCTCGGCCTTTAACACTAGCATCCCAAACCTCCTCCTGCCCAAACAAACTCAGCTCTCCGTGCCCACCTCCGACTGTCAGTGGATCAACAGCTTCCTGAAAGACAGACAGCAGCTAGTGAGGCTGGAAAAATACAAATCCAGCACCCGTACGATCAGCACTGTGCTCCTCCGGGTTGTGTTTTCTCTCCACTGCTCTTCTCCCTGTACACCAATGACTGCACCTCTGCTGACCCCTCTGTCAAACTCCTGAAGTTTGTGGAAGACACTACAGTCATCGATCTCATTCAGGACGTGACGAGTCTGCTTACAGACAGGAGGTCGAGCATCTGGCTGTCTGGTGCAGTCTCAACAATCTGGAGCTGAACACGCTCAAAACTGTTGAGATGATCGTGGACTTCAGGAGAAACATCTCTGCACTCCCCCCACTCACCATCAGGGACAGCACTGTGACTGCAGTGGAGTCATTCAGGTTCCTGGGAACCACAATCTCTCAGGACCTGAAGTGGGACACTCACATAAACTCTATTGCTAAAAAGGCCCAGCAGAGGTTGTATGTCCTTCGCCAGCTGAGGAAGTTCAACCTGCCTCAAGAGCTGCTGAGACAGTTCTACTCCGCCATCATTGAATCCATCCTTTGCAATTCTGTAACTGTCTGGTTCAGCTCAGCTACAAAAAATCTGACCTCAGAAGACTACAAAGGGTAGTCTGGACTGCGGAGCGAATCATTGGTACAACCCTCCCTTCTCTCCAAGAACTGTACTTATCCAGAGTGAGCAAAAAAGCTGGCAGAATCACTTTGGACCTCTCACATCCAGCACACTCCCTCTTTGTACTGTTGCCATCTGGTCGACGCTACATAGCACTGAGCACCAGAACGACCAGACTCAGGAACAGTTTCTTCCCTCAGGCCACCCATCTCATGAACACTTAACAATAACAGTGGAACACACACTATTTATTCACTCACACACTTATTTATCGAACACTCATACTCAGCCTACACCTCAAAATTTGCACATATATATAATATACAGATACTGTAGCAAAAAAAAAATAATAGATATATATATACCATTGTAATATACCGGCACACACACAATTGTCAATTATATGTTTCTATTCCTTATTTACTTGTTCTATTTTATTTTATTTTTATTATCTGTGTTTTTTGTTCTGTCACTGTCATTCTGTTACACTGTGGAAGCTTCTGTCACGAAACCAAATTCCTCGTATGTGTAAACATACATGGCAATAAAGCTCATTCTGATTCTGAAAGGTTTCCATTGCAGTAGAGTGATTAAATAACAGTCTATGCAGCACATTTCTTGTCTATGCACTACTACTATAAAAAAAAAAAAAAGTATGTGAGGTTCACAGATAGCGTATACAGTTGCATCTTTGAACGTGAGTGTGTGTGTGTGTTAATGATTAAACTGTGTTGGCTCTCTGTTCTTCTGTGATTGATAACTGGTATCCCTGTCTCCCCACGGGCCCATTAAGAACCTCTTGTCTATGTTCCTGTCACAGCTCGTGCTCGAGCACATCACACTTCCTCCCCGGCAATGTCGGGATGGGTTTAAACGATCGCCTGTCCCCGGTGAACGCAAATGAAACCGGAGAGCTGATCCGCTCCGGTGTGGTAAAAATCGCTGCACCTCAGCAGAATACTTGGCATTTCTCAAATCAGTATCAGCTTTCGGTTTCAGCATCACTTTTGGCTTCCAGACATAACGTCAATCTGTGATCCATAAATCCTTTTCGCTGAAGGTTTTTCATAATATTTATGCTATGCAATTGTATGTGATACACACCGAGAGAGGAAGCGGAGATGACGAGATGTTCCTCACACTCTTAAAAGATTTCAAGGTGTCTTACAGCTAATCGTTTGTCCATAACTTCAAAAATCAAGGATTTATTAAATCCAAAAAGATCATGGGAAAAAGGACACATGTCGGTGTGAAGAATTCATAAGTGTAATGTTTCTAAATGGTACCACGGTAAATTAATACGCCTCTAAAGGTTAATTTCACACTAGATCTTTTGGCGCAGATTTGGTTCAGTCTGTCATTTGAGTTCAGTTCATTTGGTTGATGTGAAAACCAGAAAATAATATTTGAAAGATGGCTCTACTAAACATAATAACACATGAATTGTCCATCTAGTGAATTGAAGCCCTTTGCTCATAAAAAATAGATCCACAAAAACTGATGAGCCAGAACCAAATCTCATCTTTGAACCATTAAAAATATTTTAACATTTGATACCATGGATGCCTGACAAGTAAGTAAAATCTCAAATAACTGCCCTGATGACTTTTGTTCTACCCGCTTAAATGATAGAAGTACTTGCGCTGTACAAACTATAAAGACTGTGTCTGTTCCCCGAATAGTGAGATCAAAATATAAATTTAATGCAGGATCTAGAAAAAATCTGATCGTGATTAAAACAGAAAAAAATTAAATAAATGAACAAAAACAAAAAAAATGTTTAAAGTTTGGGCTCCTAAACATTAGATCACTCTCACCCAAAGCAGTTATTGTAAATGAAATGATCACAGATAATCGTTTTGATGTACTCTGCTTGACTGAAACCTGGCTAAAACCTAATGATTATATTGGTCTAAATGAGTCTACTCCACCAAGCTACTGTTATAAGCATGAGCCCCGTCAGACTGGTCGTGGCGGCGGTGTTGCAACAATATATAGTGTTATTCTCAATGTTACTCAGAAGACAGGTTACAGGTTTAACTCATTCGAAATACTTGTGCTTAATTTTACACTGTCAGATATTCAAAAGAAATGTATCATATCTCTTGCTCAGGCTACTGTGTATAGACCTCCATATACAGATTTCCTAAAATAATTTTCAGATTTCCTCTCAGACCTTTTGGTTACTGTTGATAAAGCGCTAATTGTCGGAGATTTTAATATTCACGTTGATAATACAAATGATGCATTAGGACTTGCGTTTACTGACCTAATAAACTCTTTTGGAGTCAAGCAAAACGTCACCGGGCCCACTCATCGTTTTAATCATACGCTAGATTTAATTATATCGCGTGGATTTGATCTTACTGATATAGATATCGTACATCAAAGTGATGATGTTATTGACCATTTCCTTGTATCGTGCATGCTTCGTATTACTAATATTAACTATATGGCTCCGCGTTATCGTCCGGGCAGAATTATTGTTCCAGCCATCAAAGACAGATTCACAAATAACCTGTTTGATTTATCTCAACTGCTCTGTGTACTCATAAATACACATGAACAAGACGAAATGACTAGCAACATGGGCACGATGCTTCTCTCAATACTTAGAAACTGTGGCCACCCCCCCCCCCCCCCCACCCCAAAACCCCCCCCCCCACCCAAAATCAATGGAAAAGGTTAGGAAACGGTACTGCGCCATGGGACCAACAGTATACCCATCTCTCAGAAAACTCGTATCTTGAGCGCAAATGGAAAAAACTAAGCATGGAAGTTTTAGCATTGCGTTGGGCAAAACGTATGTCGAAGAAGGCCGGGAGCTATAGACAGGCTTTAAAAGCTGCCAGGGCCGAGTATATCCCCAAACTCATAGAAAATAACCAAAACAATCCTAGTTTTTTATTTAGCACAGTGGCTAGATTAACAAATACCCAGACGCCACCCGATCTAAATATTCCCTCAAAGTTTAATAGTAATAACTTTATGAATTTCTTCACTGATAAAAATAGATAACATCAGAAATACAATAACAAATGTAGATTCTACAACGTATGATACTTTAGCTTCATTCATCGCACCAGAAGATAAACTGCAGTGCTTTACAGCTATAGGACAGGAAGAGCTAAATAAACTTATCACTGGATCTAAACCAACAACATGCCTGTTAGAACCTGTACCCACTAAATTACTAAAAGAGTTGTTACCTGTAGCAGAAAACCGCTTCTCAATATTATTAACTCGCTGTTGTCTTTAGGTCACGTCCCAAAAATATTCAAGCTGGCGGTTATTAAGCCTCCTATTAAGAAACCACAACTAGATCCTTGTGAACTGGCTAATTACAGACCCATCTCTAATCTTCCTTTTATGTCTAAAATTTTTGAAAAAGTTATGTCTGCTCAGTTGTGCTCTTTCCTGCAAAAAAATTATCTCTATGAATTTCAGTCAGGTTTCAGGCTCCATCATAGCACAGAAACTGCTCTTGTTAAAATTACAAATGACTTGATTCTTGTGTCAGACCAAGGCTGTTTCTCATTGCTAGTTTTACTTGATCTTATTGCTGCATTCGATACTATAGATCATGACATACTCATAGATCGATTACAAAACTATACAGGTATTCAAGTGCAGGCTTTAAGATTGTTTAGATCCTACCTTTCCGATCGCTACCACCTTGTTCATTTTCATCTCAATTATCACCAGTAAAATAGGGAGTGCCACAAGGATCTGTCCTAGGTCCTCTGCTATTTTCGATATACTTGTTGCCCCTTGGTAATATTATTAGAATATATGGGATTAGTTTCCATTGTTATGCTGATGATACTCAACTATATATCTCAACAAGACCAGATGAAACTTCGAAATTATCTAAGCTAACAGAGTGTGTTAAAACTGTAAAAGATTGGATGACCAATAATTAATCCTATTAAATTCGGATAAGACAGATATATTACTTACTGGACCAAAAGACAGTACAACGAATCTCATGGATTACAATTTGCAACTAGACGGATGTACGTTTACTTCCTCTACAGTCAAAAATCTGGGTGTAATATTACTTGTCTTTTGAAAATCATATTTCCTGTGTTACAAAAACAGCATTCTTCCATCTTAGAACATTGCCAAGTTACGAAACATGTTACCTGTTTCTGATGCAGAAAAGCTTGTTCATGCATTCATGACCTCTAGGCTGGACTATTGTAATGTACTGCTAGGGGGTTGTCCTGCATCTTCAATAAACAACCTACAGGTAGTCCAAAATGCAGCGGCTAGATTCCTTACCAGGTCAAGAAAATATGATCATATTACGCCAATTTTACAGTCTCTGCACTGGGCTACCTATTAAGTTCCGTATCAGTTTTAAAATATTATTACTTGCCTAAGGCCCTTAATGGGTTAGCTCCTGTGTACCTACTATTCTTCTACCACGCTACAATCCATCACGCTCCTAAGGTCGCAAAATTCTGGACTTTTGGTCGTACCTAGGTGCAAAGTCCACTAAGAGAGGTAGAGCTTTTTCGGCTTTGGCCCCAACCTCGTGAATAGCCTTTCTGATAACGTTCGGGGTTCAGACACACTCTCTCTGTTTAAATCTAGATTAAAGACACATCTCTTTGGCCAAGCATTCAAATAATGCATCTCATAATCTTTTACTGCAGTTATATCTAATCAAATGCACATTTATTATTATTATTCTTTAGTTTGGGTTAAACAAATCAAATTTGCTTGGTTGGAACAACAGCTACGCTAACTATGTTTGTATTTGTTTCTCTGTCTTTTGCCACGGTGGTAACTAGGATTTACACAAGCTTAAGTCTGGATCCAGAATACCTGAAAAGAGATGATGCCAACCCTGAAACAACTTACAGAACTACCACCTTTTGCTATAAGTTTGATTGCATCATATAATAATTGCTGTTAATATTGTTCATCGTCTGTTTTATTACGTCTTAAATTGATTTTTCCGTACTGCTGGTTCGTCTGGCCAGAGGAGAACTGGCCCCCTCACTGAGCCTGGTTTCTCCCAAGGTTCCATTTCTGTCACCGATGGAGTTTTAATTCCTTGCCGCTGTCGCCTCTGGCTTACTTAGTTGGAGACACTTCATTTCCAGCGATATCGTTGACATAATTGCAAGGGATAGTATTTAAACGAGCTGGATGGGTGAAAAGCACTAGAATTCAATAGTGACTCAAAGTCAATAGGATCAAGTCAGGGCCTTTAGGTTATGTAACAGCTCTTTTAACAATACAGATTTTGTCAAAGCAACTGAACAGCATTAATGAGGAAAATAGTGTCAATAATGCAAAGGTGGACAAGGTGATAAAACGAAAAGCCAACCGAGGTTCAATGTTTGTATGTCCAGGGCATGTAAAGACAGTTCATCATTGTATTCAGTGATGTCAACATCCAGCTCATTTTAAATAATATCTTTGCAATTATGTCAATGATATCGCCGGAAATGAAGTGTCCCCACTAAGCAAGCCAGAGACGACAGCGCAAGGACCAAAACTCCATCGGTATCCTGAACTGTCTTCTAAACTGAAAACATGAGTGTTTACGAGTGTCCCCTTTGCATTATTGAAGCAACATTATTCCGTCTTAATGCGGTTTCGAGTTGCTTTGGACAGCCATCAAAAAAAAAAAAAAACTATAAACAAATTGTAAATTGATCGTCTTGGTATTCAAAACATTGCTTTGTTTGTTTGAGCCTCCTGACCAGTGCAACATAGCAACATTGGCTCATCCAATGGTAGCACTATCTGTTTGATCGTCCAATGACAAATAGGGGAAGTTTTCAGGAAGCCTGTTTGGAACAGTAATTGTTTTTGCAATAGTGGTGAAAAATTACATAAAGGTTTTGGAACCAATAAAGCTAACGCTAAAAGAAATAGTTTGGAAAAATTACACTGAAAGGAGCGCGATAAAAGAGTGCAACCACAACTTGTTATTTCGACTCCATGTGTCTCCATTTAAAAACGAACAGGGAGTCCTTCCGGTACCATGTAAGTTTAAGAAGACCCCTTCGCGCTCAGACATCAACAGCTGCTAGTAATGACGATGAATAGTCATCTCTCAGCGGGCTGTCTCGGGGCAATTGATCAGGGACTTAACACTGCGCGCAGGTCTACGGCTTGAGAAAGCACAAGTGCTTAAATCTTGACTATCCATTCTAAATTTGGTGCTCTCATCTCCTTGATAACCATCTACTACGGGATCTATTATTAGAAACAAGTGTCTTTACACTGTAACGCCAAGCATACTATCTTCGCAGAAAATAGCTCGTCTCATTCGACACCTCGCTGTCTTTGTTAAAGGGATAGTGTTCACTGAGGAAAGTGAGGGAGGAAAGAAAGATCGACAAAAATACAAACTCTTCTTACACATTTTCTCACTCTATGAGTTTCCACTTGTAGGAGTTTCTTACTTTCTGTGGGAACATAATGAAAGATTTGAGAAATTCGTCTCTCACGTGCCGGTGAAATGTTTGTTTATGGTCAATAATGCAGTGAAAGTCAATGGGGTCCAATGCTGTTTAGACACCAATGTTCTTCACGTATTTTTTAGTGTTTCACAGAACAAAAAAAGAGCCAATACATTCTAATTTGGTTCCTTCTCCAGATAATCTCCAATCCTGGGTGCTTTGTAGAAACAAATGGCCTTTAAACGGTTAGTTCCCTTCTGACCCTTTATAGACAGCAACAGAACAACCACGGTCAAGGCCCAGAAAGGTAGTAAAGACATTGATAAAATAGACCATGCATGCGTTGTGGTACTCTCTTAACGCTACAGCGAAACTAGACACGGAAGAGAAAATTTGAAGAAATGTATTTTTTTTTGTTTCTTTGCACATGAAAAGAGGTTCACCGTAGCTTCATAAAGGAATGACCCGTTTTAACAACTGGGGGGGAGGTACATGTAAAACTATTCTGTAAACTATGTCCCTTACTAAGACCTTTCACTGATCGTGTGAATGTAGTAGTTTGTGTAAAATTCTGTCTACGCAGTGTCGGAGCAAAGCATAAATCATATGCTGTTTTCTGGAAGATGAACTCAGTCGAAGGGGGTTCTGGAACAACATGAGGGTCAGGTATTACCAATGACAGAATTTGAATATTTGGGTGAACCAACCCTTCTAAAACAACCTGTGGAAACACACCGACTTCTGTGTGCGGCCAACTAAAAGCATCTATATCTGGAGAATATCACACTATTAGGGTACTTTGAGTGTTACCCAAAAATCTCAAAACTCTTTCATCATTATACTCACCCTGGTGAGTACCAACAGATATGCTGACATGGTGCTATCTACGGTAAAACATGAAGATACTGAAAAATGTCTCATGTGTTTCATTTCGTTGTCCTACAATAGAAAAGTCATGGGGTCGCAATGTTGTTTATGATCCAAGTGTTCTGCAAACATAAGCTTTGGGTGGTGTCCCGAAACTGAATAATATGTGGATACTAATCCGCAGCACCTGTCCTTGGATGGGATCGGAACCTCGCTTGGGTAGTCCCCCCCGTAGACGCTGGATTCGGTATTGAGGGAATATGTGACAGAGGGAACCTGGCAATCATCACTCGAGTAAATCCTGGGCCAAAACAAAAGAAGGTGGTCTCGGTTGAAGAAATTTAGAAAAATGATGGAATTTAGGGGGAATCCGAGACACCATTAACGAGGTGAAAATGTGGGAGGTTGAAAACGAGCCTGTCTTGTCGGCGGTTTCTCGTATTGTAGTTGCGCTGCAAGGGTCCGATCTAACGAGACCAACAAACAACACACATAGTCTCACAATGTAGTATGGGTTACTGTGTAACAGTAAAGCTCCGTGAAAAGCATTAGCTTGTTGGTTTGGGCTAATACCTACGAAAAATGAACCTGTTAATGTCGTGGTGCGCACCTTGCTTTAGCCCTTCGGCAAATCAAAGTTCGCTCTTGTTTATTTTATAATTGTGCCATCAAAATATACTGCTTCTTCTGTGTGTAGGAGGAATGGACAATTTAAGATGTTTCCCCGCCATCCTCCTGGTGACACTCTGCTCAAAATGATAACATTATAGTAACAACAGTCTGCAAACGAAAAACAAACACATAAGCCTGCGAATTTCTGTTATCATTCCAGCCGTTGATGGATCAATGTGTGACAGACTTCGTGGTGATCTCTCGGAATCAATGCGTGGGACTTTGAACAATGGCGGAGAACACTGTTCTCCGCCGAAGCGTGACTTGTATTTACAAATTTGGTCCGTTTAGAAATTTTGCAGTGTGAAAGTGAAACGCACCAAAAATAAAAAGCAACATTGTAATAATAATTTTAATCCATGTTTCGGAACAAAGCAATCGATCTACAGGTGTGAAAACACCCTAAATCACAGTGTTGGAACATGCGCACATGAATTGAGTAAATATGAATTACATTTTTCATGAACTAATCCCTTTACAAGTGCAAAAGACAAACCAATGCTTCTTTCCACAACACCTGAATAGGGGGCGGTTAAGTGCTCTGGTACAAATCTGCTAGAAAAGAGAAGCGTACTCAATTAAGTTACGTTAACAGCTGGTTGGTCCTCAAGTTCCACATCAATGGTATCGATCAGAGCCAGTGGCAGAAAATAAAAGTGAAGTGAATTCCAATGCAACGTTGAGTGCTCTCATCTTCCTCATCAAATATGGATGGCCTATGTTGTTTCTCATAAATGTCATCTCACCCATTCTAGCCATTAATCTCCATGAGGCCTCACTCAGTGACTTGATTTAGTGGGGTTTGCTGGCTTAGCCCCAACGGACCAGGGTTGGCAAGGCTTAAGGCTGACCATTTGCCTCCCACTTCACTATTACAGCCTGGACCCACATCGCCCATGTGTACGCTTATGAGACAACAGTAAAGAGCTCATTATGATCGGATCCATAGCTGCCACTGGAATCAAAGACACACAGACAGAGGAAACATGGGCACATGGACACAAAGAGCAGACGAGCAATGCTAGCTGAGAAAGCCCAATCAAGCAAATCCAGTCTCAGAGAGAGCGCGTTCTCGCATGGTAGCACACCAGTGTGATATAAATGGCAACCTACTGGGCCATTTGTGCTCCTAGATTTGATATCTAATAAACAAGAACAAATGAGACTGTCCTTTACACTCGAGGAATGAAATCTGACATCAGCACACAAACAGCCCATTGACAACTGGGCTCAAATGTGGCATAGAAGAACGCTTGGAACTGTGTGAAAAGGTTGATCTGTGGCAGAAATTATATTGGTTACGTCCTAATGGGTTCTTGTTGTATTTTCCATATCTTGAAGTTGGCAAACTACGCAAGAATTACCATTGCATAGTTCATTCCTTGAGTTTGAGGTTTGAGTGACAAGGCTGACGACCAATGACGTTGCTTGTGTCATTGTGATTGGCTGAAAGCAGCAAAGAGATGAGTGTGACCCTTGACCGAGAAACCATCAAATGCCAAAGTAATTTCCATTGCGGCTAAGTTTAAGTTTAACTGGTTTACAGGTCTTTATTTTGAGCACAGGTCTTTATTTTGAGCACACAGCTGAAGTAACAAAAGGCAACAGCACTTGCCGATGGGTTTGTGATGCCATGAAAAAGAAACAGAAATTATGCCAAGCCTAAAATATATGGTTATACCCAGTAAAACCCTAAAGAGGGTTCTCTAAATATGACCCTCACCTTTGTATTCAAGTTATACGCACAGATCTAATCATAATGATAATTCAATTGACAGCAAGACGAATCTGTAGGTCTAGCACATCAATAAAGCTCTTAAAATCACCATCACTTTTAAAGAAAGCAAATACAATGGGCAAATCACTCAGCAGCACTGTGTCCATAGCAACAGCAGAACCATCCTTGCTAAGAACTCCTGTGAGGCCTGGATTCCTTCTTCTGGCACCGCAACAGACACTATGAAGCGGGGAAAAGCTACGTAGCAGGCAATCAGGTGCACAAAACTGTACAAACAACACAGGTCCGTGTCAGATATTTTTAGCTCAAGAAAAGTAATCCGTATTTTCAAGCGCCCCACTAGGATTATAAGGCCTTATTTATATGACCATTAAGCCCAGGCAGCCTAATTTTCATCTCAGAATAAAAAAATAAAAAAAGTGTCACAACTGTCTGGGGCAGTAAGATTGAAAAGGCTCATGTGTCAACAGTATGGTATATGGCGAAATTATGCGACCCAATGTCATGTATATTTGATCAATATGGTGAAATAGTAGTCATATGTAAAAGACCCATTTTCCTATTTGTGCTTACAGTTTAAATCAAGGTGTAGTCCTGGGGATTGGCTGATGTTAGATGGAAAGCTGATGTAATTCAGCAGCCATCTTCAACTTCAGTGTCACCCATCCATGCGAGAAGGGTGCTAATATGCTGAGTTAACTGCTCAGGAAAACAAATTTCTTTTCAATCAATAATTTGGTAAAAACGAGTGTTACTATATATTATTGTGAAACGACCTGGTAATCATTTTTTCAGGAATCCTGGTGATATAAAGAGTCATAAGAACATGTAGTATATTGAAAATACATGGTTGGGTTGGTGTAACATTATACAATGTCTTTGACACATGCGAGACACTGCCCTTGTTAACGTAATACTTGAGCGGAAATAAAAGATTGATTGATTTTTAAACATTGCACGGCCCCAACTTTTGTAAAAGTATATCAATAAATATTATACTTATATAGCTAAAAACTATATAATTATATAGTCATATGTTGTAATTACTCAAATATTACAATTTAATATAATAATACTATAATAGGCTGCAATGGATTGAACATAGTAACAAGCTTATTAATATTTTTCATTTCTACTGCTTATATACCTTACTTTATTTAATAATCAACTCTAAATAAGGATCATTTAAAGGCATAAAGAGCCCAGAAACCATGACTAGACGTATAAGCATAGGGATGTGGTGGACCCAAAATTTTCAAAGAAAGTTAATGAAAAATAGGCTTTTAACACTTCTATGAAACATTATTTCTCATTGTATTTTGCACTGCAAATGCACCGGAACCGTTTTGTGAGATTCACCCAGGACCGCTGGCGAGATGTGGGTGGGAGGAGTGCTGGGGTCTGAAACAAGAGAGCAGAGCAGCTCAGTGGATGTAATCTCTGTGCTGACTTATCAGAAACACATTTGCTGAAGTAAATCGGTAAGCACCCGCAATCGCATATATATGGGGCAACAGGCCAAAAAGCCACTCTCAGCCTGTACGAAGCGAGCCTCTCCAGGTCCCCTTTCAACCTGGGACCCCCATCTCATTCTCATTCGATTTTTTTTCACCTGTCCTTCTCCCCGTCTCTCTGTAGCCTCACAGAAAAATAATAAGGCTTCCTCCCGTGTCCCTGAGGACTGCGTTTGCGAGAGGGGTCAAAGCGGACCCCGCTCATGCAAAATTCAGCCTCTCTCTCCTTAGCGGGCTGTCAAGAATTTAAAAAATGGAGACAGGCTGAGAGAGGCTGAGGCAATTACTCATTTACAGCCTGTATAGACCTTACTGAAAGTTGCCTTCCCTCGGCTGCAAAGCAACAAATGTGTTTCCAATTAAAACTCTTGTGTTTACATATTCCGCATTTTCTATTGTGTACTTGGGAGATTTATTGCAGGCCTGTTGTATTTCCTCTGGGGCGGAAAATACGGTCGTGAGGCGTGAATATGCCACATGATTGGTGCCAAGCACAGAACTCTCTTAAAATTCGATCAGCGAGGCCGCGGAAGCTGGACGGCGCGGTCCGAGTTCGGCCATATGGGATTACTAGTCATAAGATATAAATGAGCGGTTTTGGACTGTGCGAGAACAAGTGGGTTAACGCTGAACGTGATCCAGTTATGGACGTCCGTTGAGGTCCGCTGCACAAGCACCCCTAACACGCTGTACATATGGCCATATGTAACTTACTGAACAACAACACGCCACATGGAAGGCATGCGATCTAGCCTTTGAAACGAACACCAACTCTAAATCTATTTAATGACACAAGAGATATGAATAATTGCAATAATGTCCTTGCGGTTTCCGTCCGCCTCCGTCCCCAGATCCCTTATGATGCATGCTGTTGTCCAAAACGAAGGCACGCTCATGGCTTAGATGTTTCGGAGCGGAACTTGGCAAGCGCTGTTTGGATCCACACACTTAAAGGCTTGTCGTCATGGTGATTTGTCTTAATGCCCATGCGACCCAGACCCCTGCATCTGTTTTCCTTTCTCTTCCCTCTCTCATAATCGGCTTAATTATTTACCGTTAATCATTCATCATTCAGAACTGGCTCACTGAAGCAACATATTTAGCAACCTGAAGAATTTAAGGGGTCTTTAACCTCGTATTTGTCCCTACAGAATCAGGGCAGTCTCACTTTACAAGAGTAACAATCCATTGCTCCAAAAATGAACTTGTTAAGATTTAATAAACATAAATAGATTGCATTTATACTGCCCTTGAAATAGAAAAAGAGTGCAAACTAATTGCAAAATAAAGGACTTTAAGAGTGCAATTAGATACTCCCGATTTTGTCGATCTAACAGTGTGCCTCACGGTTCTATGGAAACCATAGGGGCATCACACATTTGACCACACCCACTCAACTCTCAGCCATATTTTGTAGTTCTAACAGTGTGGCCACAACCACTAAAAACCTCACACTGACGTTTAGACAGAACTGTTCCAAGAGAGTGGATTCTTCCTTCCGGCCATGGTACGACACCACGGTGGCCAACCCGCGCGTGTCCCCATGCAGACACTCGCCGCGAACGGTGAAGACGCCAGTTGTACATGTTAGCATGTTATTGTTGGGTGAACACGGGTCTTAGGGGTCTCGCATGCTACGGGAACACGACTGCGGTGCAGTGGGACAACGATCTTGTGGTGGTGTGTACGTTAGGTGGCGATGTGGAGACTGCTAGTCAGTCAAGTGGTGTGCCACATACAGCACACAAAGCACATATTCGCAACAAACGAACACACACGATAGTACACACGTCCTGCTGTTCCGGCGATGAAGAAGCTTCCGTCGCGATCCCGTGGGGCCAGCAAAACTCCACCACAGTTCCAGTACAGGAGGGTTCTATTCAAGTAGATGAGTGATATTAAAGATGTTTCGTGCCATCTGTCGGGCAGGCCTTTCGGTGTAGCAACTGGTCTCACACAAGCTGCATAGAATCAAACTGATTAATGGTCGATAGGGAGTCATTTCATGTCGCCACCTAGCGCTCACATATGAAAAAGCAGGGGAACAGAACCAACAAACAAAATTTATTAGGTGGCCACATTATAGCAACTGCTTACCTAGGACTCGTACAGATCACTTAAAGGAATAAAGTATTGGGGGCCAGTTGTTGGAGGACAATTTTGGAGAAAGGATAAATGTTAAGCTTATGATTAATACACAAGCACTTTTCAATTCATCTTATATTTAAATTGGATCAACTACTTTAAAGTGAGCTGTCAATGTGTTCATTACCTGTCATGGGGTTTACAGTTGTTTTTGATATGGAAGGTTATCAATTATTCGTTGCAACAGACAGGTCTCCAAATTTGACTAACACTTTACTACAAGACACACAGCATTTATCAAGATCACCTTTACACCAACCCTTTTACGTACATTGTAGATACGTTCACGGTATAGGTCACGACCACATTAGCGAAACTCACTGCAAATGTGTTGTGGACAAAAAAAGTTCCATTCTGAAGGTCTACAGAATCACTAAGCGAACTGAATTTGGTCAATGACTGGAATTGCTGAACAGGCTCAAAAAATCTGCGTGGGAGGAATCTTTATGCCCTCAACGTTAAATTCTGATGGCATAGATTCCTATTATAATTAGTTTTGTCTGCCTTTAATTTAACTTTTTGTCAACACCTCCAGGGATCGTTCACACCCAAAAATGCAAATGTCGATGTTTACGAGTCTCATTTAATGAGGTACATGACTTTGTACGTTTTTAACTCAAACTGTTTCAGTCTGTCAGTCATATAATGGAAGTTAATGGGAATCACGGTTTGAGAGTCAAAAAACATACACAAACAAACACAAATTAAAGCCTGCGGCTCGTGACGATACATTGATGTTAATCTACCCTAAAACGATCCGTCTGTGCAAGAAACTGAACATTATTAATATCGTTTTTTTACCCTCTCTGATTCACTGCAACTTTCCAACTGTCCTGACGCATTCGCGTCTTCTTCTTCTTGCTTTACTGCAGATCGCAGACTTATAAGTGCATTACCGCCACCTATCTCTTAAATGGACCATTGACACTTCTAATTGAGATTGTAGATAGAGTGTCTATGGTCCATTTGAGAGATAGGTGGCGATATCTGCACTTATTAAGTCGGACAACCGTTTGAGTTAAAAAGTTCTTCGTTTGGTGTTCTACCTGAAGAAGACAAAGTCACGACTACCATTTGCGGATGCACTGGTGGGCAGCAGATAAACACTCACATTTCATTTGGGTGAACTATCCCTTTAAACCACATTTTTCCTTTTTTTAAAGAAAGGGAGAACAAATCAAAATGAATTTTGGTAGGAATCAACATTACGCCACAAATGCTGGGCGGATTCAAAGTTATAACCCTTGAATAGTATTTTACTCCTTACTTCCACACAATACTCATATAATCACTGCATAACAATAACACTTATTACACCAAAACAGCATGCTATATCTAATCTCAAACATCAGACTTTCAATATGAACTTATCACTCCGGTTTCAACCTGAAAGACCTCACCTTGAACATACAACCTCTCGACCTTTTCTGTATTTACTAACTTTGGATTGAACTGAGTTCCCTTTCAGTCAGTCACTTTCTACGTTACGTCAGTGACTGACGATTTGGGATCTCGCCCGAGAGCCCAATCACTTTCGAGTGTAAACTAAACAAGCCAATGACAGTTGGCGTGCGTGTTTCCCTACGCGCACCCCGCCCCGCAGCGCGGGCATAAAAGGAGAGCGCGTTCAAACGCACATCAGCTTTTCGCTTCGAAGCCAAGCCTTTTACTAGGACGAATCTACGCGAGTGTTCGAGAGAAAGCACTGGCTTGGTGTGACGTGCGTATCACGGGGGTTGCCATCCAGTCTGCTGAAACGTCGCGGCTGCATGCTTCCATTCTGCAGTCCGCCGCCAACCACCCTGCACGCTCTTCAGCGCTTTCTCTAAAAGAGTGTGTTTCCTGCTAAAAGAGCAATTTTTAAAAGAGCTTCACGAGCGACGGGCGTTTTTTTAAAGATGGCTTCCCGCTCGTGGGTTTCTGGATGTGGTCGTTTCCTGCCTCCATCTGATGGTTATGATCGCTGTGTCTCGTGCCTGGGCTTACAGCTTGCTGAAGCAGCGCTCATGGATGAGTTGTGTTCTCAGTGTGGGAACATGACCATCGCGACTTTGCGGTCTAGATATCTCCTCATTAAACGGGGGGGGTATCCCTTTGCCATGCCCCGCTCTAGCTCCTCCGGTTTGAGGGCTATTTCGGTTCATGGTCAGGGAGACCTGAGGTTTACGGTGAGAGCTTCCCCGTTGAGTACTTCTCCGCGGGCCTCTCATTCCTCAAGCCTGTCGCACCACCCCATGGTTTTGCACGCTTCTGGACGAGTGTGCTGGGTCCTCAGACAGGGCGGGGTCCAGCATCTTGTGCGGAGCACAGGCGGATGACAGGATGTCAATCGCTGAATTGGAGGGCGAGCTAGGCTCTGGAGATGCGGATTCGGCTGCGCTGCCACCCGCGCACCAGGGAGAGTACAGGCGTGGCCACGCACAGATCGACATCCAGACTGACCGCTTTAAAAATTCTTTTCCTGGGCCCTCTGCAGAGTGTCGGGCTGTCGCTGAAGCCTCCGACTTCATCCGAACGCTCGAGGCTGGATGAGCTGGTTTCCTGGGGGCGCAGGCCGGACGCCGTCGGCAGTCACCATCCGGATTCCATTCTTCCTGGAAGTGGACATGATGATGTTACTAGTCTTTTTGGAAGCAACTTTTACTTCTGCCCGAAACGACTTGGTGTCTCCTCCGTGCTCACCACCCTCGACGGCGGGTGTGCCCAAGGATCTGCGTGACATCCTCCGTCGACGCAGAGCGCCAAGTCAAGAAATTGTCTGTGCGAATTAGTTATGCCATGCACGCAATCTGCCACCCAACGCGCCGCGCCGCCTGAAAGTGTCCATGCCTTCCGTCCAGGCTCTGTACGGTCTCTCTCAGTCTGCTCTGCCGCTAGGCTTACAGTGCTGGCTACTGGACAATGGGCCGCTTCACTGGTTCCCCGTCCCTGCACGCCATGTGCCCTTCCTGCAAGTCGCACCATGCCAAGGCTTTAAGCAGTTGGCAGCGAGGGTGGTGCCTAGACTCCTGCATTTGCGCACGGAACTCGCTGCCAGCGCCGACCTCGCCATTAAGTGTGTGAACGAAAAAGTCACTGCGGCGGACTACTGGGCTCAGACGATTGTCCACTATTTGGTGGTCGCCGGAGCGCCACCATATAGCTGAACCTTAAGCAGGATACAGCGACGGAGGCCAACAAAGACATCGTCTATCCTGGACTCCCCGATCTCCAGGGCCGGCCATAATTCGGACGAATCCGGATGGAGGGAGCTATTCAGCACCAAAAACGTTCTCCGCCGCGCAGAAGCAGAAGACGGCCGGCGTTTCGGCTTCACGACCGGAAAAAGTACCAAAGAGAGTAGGCACCAAAAATCAGAGGCTCGACACCTGCACTTAACCCGAATACCGGGTCATCTGTCTGACCGGAGCCGCTTTCGGTACCCATCAGAAAAATCCCTATAAAGCAACACGCATAGAACAGATCACATGCCTTTATCTTTGACACCCGAAGAGTACGCTCCCACCATCAGTGTCACAAAGTAAATCCAACGAAAAGACATGTATAGATTAGTAATCATACACAGATGCCACACATGCCAGTAAGCATAAAGAGAGTGCCATGATCAATAGGGAATAAAAGCAACCGCGGATAGCTCTCACTGATTACCGGAAAAAAAAAAAAAAACTGAGAAGAAAACGGCCCCGGCCGTGGCTTGCAGTGGCATACAAATTGCCTCGAGTTGCAAGCAGTATGGCTGGCTCTGCGCCGCTTCAACTCGCTGCTACACGACAAGCACGTACTAGTCCGTACGGACAACACCGCGACCGTTGCGTACATCAACCACCAAAGCGGTCTACGCCCCCGTTAGCATGTCGCAGCAACTCGCTGTCCTGCCCTCTTCCTCGTCTTAGGCAGAAGTATCTGCGGGTCGCTTCGCGCCGTTCACTCCCAGGGCGAGCTCAACCGTGCAGCCGACCAGCTCTTACATCAGCCCGCCCTCTCCCTCGGCGAAGGCGACTCCACCCGAGCACAGTCCGCTGTTTGTACTATCTTTGGGGACCTCAGGTAGACCATGTTTTTTGCCTCCCTTCCGACACGTGCCATTGCCATTGGGTTTGACTCCCTTGGCCGGGGACCCCTTCGGCACGTGACGCACATGGCGTTCAGCCTGGCCTCGGGCTACGCAAATATGCGTCTTGTCCGCGCCTCCCAGTCGCCATTCCTTCTCGCACGACTACTGTGCAAGCCAGGTGAGGACGAGGAGCTATCTGATTCCTCTTGCATACCCGCCATAGTTGGCCACACTCGGATGAGTTCCCCACTGCGATGCTCCCTCCGGCGACAGCCGCTCCCAATTATAGGCGATTCCTCTGAAGGAGCATCTCTCTTTCCTCGAGGAGAAGGGAGGCATAGCGACACTAGCAATCCCAGCAGCATACCAGACTTGTGGAATCTCCAGTTGTGGTCCCTGGATGGGACGCGGAGTTTCTAGGTGGGCTACCCCCAGCGGTATTAAACACCATCGCTTCAGCTAGAGCCTGTCTACCAGACACGCTTACAGGCTGATGTGGAACCTGTTCGTTGGTTGGTGCTCTTCCCGCCGGGAAGACCCCCGAAGATGCCCGATCGCAGTCGTGCTTTCTTTCCTGCAGGATGGGTTGGAGCGAAGGCTGTTGCGATTCGTGCCTAGAATTCGGGGCGGGTAACTCTCAAGTTGTCCTGAGACCCCGGCCTGGATATGTGCCCAAAGTTCCCACCACTCCTTTTAGGGATCAGGTGGTGAACGTGCAAGCGCTGCCCCGGGAGGAGGCAGACCCAGCCATCGCTCTGCTCTGTCCCATTCGCGCTCTGCGCATTTACGTGGACCGTACGCGGAGCTTCAGGACCTCAGACCAGCTTTTTGTCTGCTTTGGAGGTCAGCAGAAAGGGAAGGCTGTCTCCAAACAAAGACTTGCCCACTGGTTAGTGGAGGCTATAGTCTTGGCTTACCAGGCCCAACGGTTACCGTGCCCCCTCGGAGTGAGAGCTCACTCTACGAGAGGAGTGGCATCTTCTTGGGCATTGGCGCGGGGCGCCTCGATAGCAGACATCTGTAGAGCTGCCGGCTGGGCGACGCCTAACACACGTTTGCGAGATTCTATAATCTCCGTGTAGAGCCCGTGTCCTCTTGTGTACTCGCCTCAGGTAGGCAGTAACACCGGACCCGCTCGGTGTCGATCACGCTTGCTGCGCCATTCCCCTCTACGGACCGGATACGTGCGCTTTTGTGCTCCTCAATCAGTTCCCCATGGCGAACCCTGGTGGAGTTCCTCCCGCACCCTCGGCGGTCAGGCGTGGCGGAGCGCCAGACGCCAGGCTCAGCACTTGTGTGCATGCCCAAGGTCAGCCCTTGTGTTGGGCTAGGTGCCCGTGTGTAGTGATTTCCCCTTTTGGTGATCCCACATGTGTATTCTTCCAGGGTACGGCTCCCCTCACGGTAAGCCCGTGTCTTTCCCTGGCAGTCGTTCACTGCCATCTCTGCTGTGTAGTGATCTCACCCCAGGCGGGTTGAGTCTACCGCAGAGACTTCCATATGTAGTACTGCCCTGAGGGCCAGTCCATATGTGAAATTCCACATGATACCTCCTATGTGCAGGATATGGCTTCCGTAGCGTCCCAACTGGGTACGCTTTCCCAGTGTTATCCAATGTACCACTGTATGGAACAGCAGTGGCGGACACCTCTGCCTAGCCGCTGTCCTATCTTCCGCCCCAGCTGGTGTGGGGGGACTTGCCGGCTTCCGCAGGGCACTGGAGGGGGTCAGCAATAGTGGCATTTTCCATACAGATCCCAATTCGTCAGTCACTGACGTAACGTAGAACGTGACTGACTGAATGGGAACGTCTAGGTTACTTGTGTAACCCTCATTCCCTGAAGGAGGGAACGGAGACGTTACGTTCCGTCGCCACAGTTGCTGTACCACTGCTGTAAGGGCCGGGCACTTAGTCTCGGCTCCTCAGCGAAAAACTGATGTGCGTTTGCACGTGCTCTCCTTTTATACCCGCGCTGCGGGGCATGGTGCGCGTGGCAAAACACGCACGCCAACTGTCATTAGCTTGTTTAGTTAACACTCAAAGGTGTTGGTTCTTCCGGCGCGTAGATACCAATTGCGTCTAGACTCACTTTGTGACGGAGAGCATCTCCGTCTCTTCTCCTTCATGGGAAGCGAGGGTTAGCTCAAGTGGCGCTAGTGCGCTACTCCATTCAGAGCGAGACATGTTATTAATGCTCTGTGGTGCTGTAAATAACATTTACTCTTTACAGATGCTTTCATCCGAAGCGACTTACAAATAACCTAGATATGATATGATGTCATATATTCTTAGGTGCATGGCATCCTGAACCTGTTCCAAAATTTTAATATTAATAAATACAATAGTTGTTCCGGCACCAAAAGTGTTACTCTCACAAAAAGGCTCGAGTTTCCTTTGAACTGCGAACTGTTTAGCTCACAGAAACCTTGTTCCAGGTGTTCATGTCAATATAGTTTGTTTGCAGTCTTGTTGTGCGCTGTTTGACATGAGTGATCATACAGCTTTGAGATGTTTGAATCATCTCATTTAAATGTTAGATTTACCTCAAAGAGCAGCTAGGCTGAATTTCGTCATGTGCTCTTTGACATGTTGATTCTGTCCTGTTTCTTTGTTTGTATGTCAAGCCAACTGAAAACTTGCCTGTCCACTGCATTTTAAATTCATTTTTCAGTCAGGACACAAACCAGGAGACAAACAACTGTCAAAATCGATCATAATGTTTATATTCCAAAGGAAAAATTTAAAAAAAAAGAAGCTTTCACAGGTCACTCAAGATCAAGGCTCTCTCTCTCTCTTTTAATAGACATGAATGATATGAAGTGAATTTGTCACAGACTTGCAGATAAGAAATGAAAGAGGGTTAGGAAGGGTTAATAAAAATGAAACAGCTTTTCAAGTTAAAATGATTCATTTGGAACAATGCTCCCTTGAATATTCAAAAAGCCCTTGGCTTTGCTTTTATAAATCGGTCTTAGATAAAGAGAAGTGCAATTTCTGTTTGTTTGTTTTTTTTTACAACCCTAATTTGCAGAGTGTGCCAAGGACATATAACTGACTGAACCGTGATAGCCTACTCAAACAGATACAGAATATGACATGAATGCTGACACAAAATGTCCTAGCAGATGTTAATATAAAGCACAAGCAACACCCATCAGTTCAAAAGAAAAGCAGGGCCAACAAAGCAAATCATATACAAACAATACCAAAGCAAGCGTTTAGTGCATTATTGCCAGTCTTTTGATTTCTTACCACATCACATGATATATGCTTTTATCCAGATGAATAAGCTTCTTAACCTGAAACAATATAAACGACTAAATGTATCAGTGTATCTCATATCCCTGCACATCTGTTGCTTTTGTGCAGACTTGAATAGAATCTGAGGTGTTTTGTTTTTTAACCATTTAAATGGATTCTGGATTATTGTAATCCTTGGTTATTAATTTCTCACACTGTTCATTATACTTTACCCTATCTTAGTAATCAATCCTCCAGATTTCAGGATTTCCTACTGTACGTTTGTAAACACGGGTTTAGCGTTGTATTTTGCGTATTTATAAGATTAGTTAACACTGAAATGGAAATGTCGCCACATAAATTCGCTCTGGTTGTCTTCTGACAAATAAAGTAAAATGATGGTGTTTATTATAACGACAATTAACGCGTTTGGCGTCGTTGTTCAATATTTTTAACATGGAGTAGGTAGGATAAACAGCGCGAGAAAGTTCATCGGATTATAAAACGTACATTAATATTTAATGAGGTCAGCGCTGATGCTGTTTATGATTGGCTGTGAGTTGTTAATTGTTTTGCAGGTTTAAATTTATACGGGTTTTAAAACGACATAAAAACAAAATGAAATATGTAAACCTGCTGCTAAAACCTTTTACTCTAGAGACGACTCCTTTTGAGTTATATACAGTTATTGAACATTTTAAACTATTGAATGAGCATCATGGTGTGTGTGATTGTGTTTTGTAAATAAGTTATGTTTAGTTAGCTGTCTATAATATTTAGATTTTTCTGCCTGCTTGGTTTTTGGTTGACTGTTTCTGAGGGTTTGTTCTGAAAGTTATAACAACTCGTGTAAATAATTGGAGAAGAGATTAATATATGATGGTAAGGCAGCACATCAAACTTAAGTGTCTTTCTCTCTCATTTCATTCCAAGGCTGGAAGGGCCAAATAGCTAAATAAACAAAGCATTTGCTGATGGATCTGAATAAATTTGCACCAAGAATATGTTTAGGTCTATGACACACAAAAATTGCATTATGTAAAGGCCAAAGGTCGCATTGTACAATGTACAAACAATAATTTTACAAGTACAACAATCTACTCGGCTGCCTAAAGCAGTACTAATGGTAGTCAATCACAATGACAAAGATAATTTCATTTAATTCATTTAGAACTTTGAAGAACTGACAGATGTAAAACATTCACTCATCTGACTTAGGTTTGATAGAAAGCTCTTCTCCTGGACGTCTGGAGGCCATCTTTCCAGGCTCCGATCCAAGAAGCAACATCTGGCACTATTCATCTCTTGCTGCGATTGCTTTGGTTCTGACACATGTCCACATGCTGACAGGAACACACTCTACGGTTTTAGTTTGTGTGACGGGCCTCTGGTCGCAGCTTTTGTTGTCTAAACGGACGTCATACCCGAGCTTTGATCATGGCACTGAAACATTCCAGCATGTTTACTGCTGAGAATAATGCAGTTTAAATATTCATGTCAGGTCAGTTTCACTTCCACTGTGGGCAATTCTGTGAGATTGATGGATGAAAAGATGATAGATAGATAGATAGATAAAGAACAGATAGCTTGATATACAGATCAATAGACAGACAGACAGACAGATACAGATCGACACGGACAGACAGATAGACAGATAGACAGATAGATAGATATACCTCACTGGTACAGCCAGCTGAAATTAAGCAGATAGGTGTGGCATTACTCAGAGATTTGAGCTCGGTGTGTGTGTGTGTGTGCAAAGCGGTATGTATCACCAGCTGTCTTTCATTCACTCTCACTTGTTGATAATGTTAAACAAGGGTAGGGTGTGGGGGGTGTTGCGCTTGCTCATATGCTTTACTCAGTTATATGGTTTCCTGAGGAAATGACAGGAGCAGAGGGGGGGATTTCAGCCACAATAATACACTTTATGAGTCTTGGACTGATCAGATAGATGTCCTGCAGTGTAACTGCATCTATGCATTGCAATTACATTGCTTAAAGCACACTGAGAAGTGGTTTAAAACACATTGTGCATGTGAGTGAGCTGAAAACATCTGTTGCATAAGTCATCATTACTCAACCCTAATTGAATTTGCCAGTAACTTACTTATAATTGATGACAGAACAGTTCGAAATGCGTGAGGCTGCAATGCCAGCTCAAGATTAAAACTCTTAAATAGGCAGAAAAACACAAGACCATGCCAATAACTCAAAGTCTTGTTCTTATGCACACAAAGCCATATAACAATGACATTTTATGGCATCATCACAAATAGGAACCAGGAAATTAGCTTGCTCGGATTTGTTTGCAACAAGGGAAAAAGCATTACAGAGCAGATTTTTATCTGACAGAGACACAAAACAGAGACAAATTTATGTGGTCAAATGTAAAGACAATCTGGATCTGGATATTATCCGGATATGAAAGTTATTATCTGGATATTAGTGGCTGCATGTCAATGGGTCTTTTCCCAAAATAAAGCACATGAGAATCATGTGGATTTTCAATTTAAAGTTGAAGATGAGTTCTTGTCCTTGAAGCAATTTATAAACTTATTTAGTTGTCTTTATCTCCATCTACTGGCTAAAGTACGTCAGTACAATCAGTCAACAAAATAAGTTTATTTGAAATAGATTTTTTAAAAACATACAATAAACATACAGCTGTTTCAGATAAATCTCTACTGCCCACAAAAAGATGCAACAGTCTTAAGGCAAAGAATTTATGAAGTTAATTCTTTATGAAAATACATACACATTCCAATACATAACAGTTTTCAAATGAAAGATTACATCTATTATATCAACTACTGAGATGATTAAATGCATATTTTAAATCACAACCTACAGACTTAACGTGCAGCTCAGATGAGAGATTGTTTATTTGCAGAATGTTTTTAAAATATGCATAATCTGTCATAAGCATAAAGCAATTGGATTACAGACGGTAATCAGTACAATAGAAAACAAGAATGTAACAAATCTTTTTCTAACCATTTTTTCCCCCAAATGACATTGAATTTTAATAAGGCTGACGTTGCTGTGGCAACTACATTAGGATTTTGCAGCTGTGACTTGTGTGTTGCAATGCAATGGAATGGTGCTCATTCTTTTCCTTCAATCAGCTGAACATTTCATGACATGGCCCTAAATGGGAGTTCATCAGTTCAATAAAATCTCTTATAAAATAAGCATAATATTCTGCCAATCCATTATTATGAAAATCATTAAGGCTCAAAAAGCAGCTTTATCTTTTTTGTGAATGATATTTAACAGGAAGTGTGACAATTGGCAGAATTTAAAAGACACCTGTTTATTGCAATGCTAACATAGTAATACTACACTGTACTATATTATATATATACTTAGAATATATATATATAGATTTTTTTTTTTTTTCAATTTTAAAGGATTATGGGATAAGTTTTGAGGAAATATTAGTTTATCCTTTCTACTTCAAAATGCCTAATGTGTAATTCAATATGTACTTGCATTTTTTTCATTTCGCAAAAATGACTTGGCAAATTCTGACAGTGAAACATTGTTTTTCTAACCAATGGTAATCAGTGGACTAATGGTATTCCCCCCAGAATAATAATATCCTGAAAAGCCGGGGTCAAAACAGTGATCTTGCACAAGCTGCATCAATTTTTATGAAAATATTAATCATGTATGGTCTGATGTTGGTCGGGGTTTTGTGCCTTAAGCCGGTTCCCACACTGCTTGAGATTAGCACAGCACAGTACATAAATTTAATTATGAGCTATGTAAAGTGAATATGTGGTTAATAATTTTTTTTTTAAATATTATAATTTACACAAAGTAAAAACTCTTGTTTTAAGTTTTTTATGCTTCACTCTAAAAAATTTTGCTGGGTTGTTTCAACCCAAATGTTGGGTCAAATATGGACTAACCAAACTGTTGGGTTAAATTTTGGTTACATTTTTAAATTAACTTTTAACCCAACAGTTGGGTTAGTCCAAATATTTGACCCAACATTGGGTTGAAACAACCCAGCATTTTTTAAGAGTGTTGACATCTAAATGACTACAGGGCAATATCCCACATCTTTCTAGACTATTAGGATCATAAGGAGGCAATAACACTAGCAAAATTTGTCTAAAAAGTGGCACATAAAAGATAATAAAGCCCTTATATTAATGCAAATTAATTTGGTCGTGCAGTTTAAAATGGACACTGTAGTAAGGCCATGTATGTGTGTTTTAGAGTGTAATAAAGGCATATAACATTTCCGAGTGATCAGTACGGGTCCAGTTTAATTCGCCTATGCAGGCAACAGGTGAACACCATTCCACAAATCTGAAAAACACACACAGAGATGACTTAATGTATCAAAGTAACAAAAATGATGAAGACTGGTCTTTATATTGCATTTGACTAGACAAGAAGGCCATCAGCCACTGTTTCATGTCTGGTGGACATCTGTCCAGTCAAATACCCATAATATCTTGTACTGAATGAGATACTGGCAGGCATCAGGCAGCAGAATATTCCATAAAAAGAGCACCAACAATGTCAGTCTTGAGATTTAGCATTTATTTTTTAACCTGGTTCCCAGAATCACAGGACTAGTGCATGCAAAAATTAAATTGGGTTAAAATTACCCTCAGGCCATCCAAGATGTAGATGAGTTTGTTTCTTCATCAGAACAGATTCTGAGAAATTTAGCATTACATGATCACTTGCTCACCAATGGATCCTCTGCAGTGAATGGGTGCCGTCACAATGAGAGTCCAAACAGCTAATAAAAACATCATAATAATCCTTAATATCGCAATAATCCACAGGACTCCAGTCAATCAATACATTTTTTGGAGTGTTTTTGCTTATAAGCCGTGCTTGATCTGTGCATATTTCTCTCCTGATTCATAAAAGATGACTTTTTTTTCACTGAGAAAGCAATATTATGGATAGAGGACTCATTTTTGTTGGTAGCAACAGTTTGAGATTAAAAACAACTAAATGATTTATTTGTTTATTACAAACATGCAGCTTTTTACTTCACAAGATGTTAATTGATGGACTGGAGTTCAGTGATCACCTTTGGGATTATCAGCTGTTTGGACTCTTATTCTGACGGCACCCATTCACTGCAGAAGATCCATTGGTGAGCAAAATTTCTCTAAAACTGTTCTGATGAAGAAACAAACTCATCTACATTTTGGATGGCCTGAGGTCTGGACATTTGCAGCAATTTTTGGGTGAGCTATTCCTTTAAAAACACGGATATTTTAAAAGCCTTGTGGCAATTGTTGAAACTCTCTTCATAAAAGGCTTGCAGGAAGAGGGAAGCGGTGTACAGTTACTATGGAAACCGAGGTGTAAGGCAGCCGATAGCAGCGTTGTTGTAATTGGGTCAATTAGCATGTGTGGGAGTGTGTGTGCGTGTATGTGCATGTGTTTATATGAAGGCTACAACATGTAGGCAGATTCAGACCAGTGGTAACTCTAATAATGAAGAGAGCATAAACATTAATTTACACATTTCCATATTTCAAAATGGCATTTCACTTTTAAATGTTGATGGTTCACAGCCACACTCTTCAAAGGTGAGTTCTTGTGGTACATTTTTGTTGTAAAATTTGTGGCAGCATAAAAAACACCCTGAGATATTCCTCTAGCTGTAATTGTAGGGAAAACTAAAAATATAAAAAAATCTTACCAAACCTCTACAAACTCTGTCTACAAACTACAAAACATGATCTAAAAATATAGTGTTTCAACATCTAGCCAGGATTTATTTTTCCTCTCCCTCTCTCTCTCTCTCTATCTCTGAAAAAAAGCTGAAGACAAATCGGAAGCCAGGTCCTAGGAGGGCTCTTGGTGGGCGATCATTTCTAGAAAAAAAGATGGAGCCTCATCCTACCCACAAACTCAGAAATAAACCAGAGCTGGAAGTGCAACTCAACTCAAGTATATCCTCGCCTTAATAATACTTTACTGTTATGGGAAAAACCATAAACTTTAAATTGGTTAATCTGTTGTTAACTGTAGAGTAAATGAGCATTTATGGCACATGCCAGTAAGGATCTCTGGTTTATGAGTGTTTTTAGAGGTTTCAAATGAACGTCAGAACGGGATCTGTAATATTTGTCACTATGTGGTAGTTTATGGACTAAAAATGGGGAACATTCATATGTTAGTTATAAAATTTGCTTATGGTACAGTGTAATTGAATGGCTTTAATTCACTTAATTCAGAATGTGAACAAAACCAAAATCTATACCAAAGTTAAGATTTAATTATAGTTTTTCACCTTTTCTAACCCATTTTTTAACCCATATGATATTCTTTCTCTTGAAGATATTTTACAGAATGTCAGAGCTGCTCTTTTCAATACAAAGAAAATTAATATGAATATTTTATTTGCACTTGGGGTCAATAAATAAATAAGGACATTTACAAGAAGCAGTGATATCTGATGCCAAGTGGGACAAACTTGGTGAAAATATGTAATGAAATGCCAATTTAGAGTGTTTAATAACACAAATATGCACAAGAGATATAAAAATACACCAAAAAGTATCAATTTCAGCAAATAATTAGTATAGTTATAGGTCGGTACATGAAGTCACTTATGCTCACCAAGACTGCATTTATTTTGTCAAATACAGTAAAACAGTAATAATCCGAAATATTATGCCAATTTAAAATAGCTGTTCTCTTTGTGAATATGTGTTAAACTGTTATTTATTTCTGTGATGCCAAAGCTGAATTTGCCATAAAAAAAAAAGATTGGGAAAAAAATCCTTACTGAGGAACTTGTCATAAAAATGATCTTTACACATAACTGTCATATGTCATTAGCAAATGTAGAATATAGTGCACCAAAAGCTATTTTGTATGCTTTATGCCTCTTTTTTATTATTTTTGGAGCTTAAAAGCCCCCGTCCTCATTCAATTTCCTTGCATGGAAAAGAGTGTCTTAGAAAATCTACAGAATACCTTCCCTTGTGTTCATTTGTCATTTTCAGTTAAAAAAAAAGCTTGTTCTTTTCACGTAACTCTCCTCAATGTCATAAAGCACTGAGTGAGAAGCAGTATGACTGCTGTCTGCCAGCACTTCTAATGCTACTCCAGAGGAAAATAAAGCCGGATGAGAGTGGGATTAACTGCATGGGAGAAAAGCTTGACAGACAACACCCCCGCACACCCCCCACCCCCCCCCCCCCCCCCCCCACCCCCCCCCACCGAGGAGATGGGACTTCAACACAATCAGCAGACCTACACAAACAGCTAGGGACAAACAGTCTTTTTTCTGAGCAGATATGTTGACACCTTTAAAAGTTCTCCTTTCTAGCAGTCTGGGTCCGGAGGGAGGGATACAATAGACAGGAAGAGAGAAGCCTGAAATAGATCAGACACACTGCGAGTCCCACAGCAGGTTGCAGGTAAAAGGTTATATCAGGTAAAAGGTTATATCAGGTAAAAGGTCGACACAGTCTACTTATTCTCAAAAATACTGACTTTTTACACTAACATCTTCAGTTATCTGCCTTATGCTGTTATGAAACAATTTTTTGTCTCAAAACACAAATGTTTAACATAATAAAATGGTATTTGGTGACATTAGTTGTGAGTTTTTCTTCAATTTTGCCAAGCAGCATGTGTGGCGTAAGAATGCTGGTTTCATGCCAAACACATACACATAAGTCATACAGAAAGCATGAGGTGAACATGAAGTGACAGGAACAAGGAACAAGGCACATGGACATGCACACACACACACACACACACAAACACCCACACACACACAGGCCCAAGCACAAACTCAAACGGCAGTTATCTCATCGCATAGCGCTTCAGGAGTCAAACATTGGCACTAGCCAATCAAACGTCAGAAAAGTATTCTTCCTCTTCTTTATAAAGCAGATAAATAAAGCAGGCAGTCAGCACTGCTCCTACCAGCTACACAACACACACACACACACACAACAGATAAGAAAGATACAACCAAAAAGAAAAAGACAGAGAGAGAGAGAGAAAGACAAACAAAACAGAGATACATGCTGTAATTTAAGACAAACATTGCAAATCCCTGAAATACAGTGTTTTCTTCAGACAATCTGAGAAAAAGATGTTCAGGGAAAGATAAAGTGTTGATGTATGTTATCACTTTTTTTATAGCAGGGAAACAGAAAATCAGTTCATTTGCACAGTTCATGTAAATAAACAATTCACTCATTAATTTTAATGAGTGTTCTTTTCTGAAGTGAAATATGTTAAATGGTGCTTTATTGCTACGTCTTTAACTCTGTAACAAAATTCAGTGTGTTTTCTAGCTTTTTATTTGTTGCATTTTTTTGTCCATTGAACCTAATCTCCATAATTAAGATGCTTTTAGAAGAAAAAAAATTCTAATTGCAGTATTAATTTATAAATGTATAGATATTGATTTATAATATCTGATATTAAGTTAAAGGGAGAACCAAACTGTTTCTGTCCCCATTGCCTTCCATAGTACTATTTTTTTCCCCATACTGTAGGACCAGCAGCTGTTTGGTTACCCACATTCTTCAAAAAATGTTCTGTTCAGCAGAAGAAAGAAATTCATACAAGTTTGGAATAACGTGAGGGTGAGTAAATGATGACTGAATTTTATTCTGGGTTAACTATCCCTTTAAATGATGAGTGGCTTGTAGCTTATCAAGTTCGTTTTAAAGTAGTTTCTTCAATGATACACTGATGCGATTACACAGAAAAGACCAAATCAAACAATTTGTTACAGTATGTTATGCATGTGAACCGACGCTCTAGACCCCTGCAGAGCAGCACTATATTTACAGCCATAATGATGCTAATAATGAAAGATCACTGAAGAGGATCAATTTAATTAGCGCTCCCTCTAGAGAGCCGCTTCAAGCTACACTGTGGCATTTTACAGTAAAATCATTACATTAAATTCAACACAGGATTTATTTTTAGTCATCTAATCAATCCAGAGCTTCACATTTCCTGGATGAAATAATCACATGACCAGCAGCTGAGACCTGCTAGGAACGCTGCTTATCATAAAGTTCTGACATACTTACGGTTACAGTTTTAGGCATCTACTTAAAACCTGAGAAAAGGTTCAATTGACAGTTACTTCAATTGACCTCAGGAAATGTTTTAAACAATTTTGATCTACCAAGTAAGACTAACATCCAGTATACTACATAGTATGTGGTACAAAGTATAGATTGCATCCTACATACCATACACTACACTGTGCATACTACACACTGCAAAATCAAAACCTTTTAGAAGAATAGTGTTCTAATAAGTAGTTAAAAGCGAAAGGTGTGACTTTTAATCTAACATTTCTGAGTTTTTCTTGCAAATTCTGAGTTTATATTCCACAATTCTGACTACTTTATCGCAATTCTGAGAAAAACAACGTCTGAAGTATGGTGGATAAATACATTTGCAATTTTGCAATTTTGAGGAAGAAAGAATGTGAAAAGCCTTATTGTGAGTTTATAATTTGCAGTTGTGAGATAGAAATGTGCAATTCTAAGGGTTTGTTAAAAGTTAAAGGTGTGACTTTTTCCTCGCAATTCTGAGAAAAAAAAAAAAAAGGTCGGCCTTAGTCCGATTCATTTTGAACTGTGAGATATACACTCACAATTTTGAGAAGAAAAAAAAACAAACATATTGTGAGTTTATAACCTGAAATTAAATTAAATACATTTTATAAGAATCATCAATCTAATAAAAATAATAAACAAATTATATTAAATATAAAAGTACTCACCAATTTCTGAGAATACAAGTTCAAATTGTGAGCTATTTAATAAATAAATAATAAGCTAATGGAAAAAGTCTCAATACCAAACCCCTAACATATAAAACATTCTAACACCAACTACTCCCATAAAACGAGAAGGAGTGGGAGAAATTATACACGTATATTCTATGGTTATTACACATCCCTCCCAGCTCAGAGAATCAATATGAGGTCGGAGCTGGAGTCACATTTCAGTGGTGTTTATATACAGAGTTTATTCAAGGGAAACAGATCAATGGCCCTCTGCACTCCTGCAGTGAATGCGGCACTCTCACTGTGAGATCTGCACTTAAAGCTAAGAGCTCTTTATTTCTCTTTCTTTCATTTTCTCGAACCTGCATGTGGTCTCCACCTATTTTTACCCAGCGGGCAGTGCTCTGTGAGACTACCGTGCGCATTACCGGTCGGGGGCAAAAACAGAGTCCATTAAATGATTGCCCGCAGGTCATTGCATCAGCTATTTTAGTGAAGGCTTTCATGTTATTGAACCACATCAGAAGACCTCAATGATCCATTGTTCCTACTGTTTCTCTGAGATATGCTTCACAGTAAAAAATATAGTACGCAGGTTATATACATTTTGAGTTGGGCTCAAAGTAAAATTTACACATACAATATTTTATAATATATATACAGGGGGGCAAATAAGTATTTGATACACTGCCGATTTTCAAGTTTTCCCACTTACAAAGAATGGAGAGAGCTGTAATTTTCATCGTAGGTACACCTCAACTGTGAGAGACCGAATCAAAAAAAACAAATCCAGAAAATAACATTGTATGATTTAATAATTAATTTCCATTTTATTGAATGAAATAAGTATTTGATACAATAGAAAAATAAAACTTAATATTTGGTACAGAAACCTTTGCTTACAATTACAGAGGTCAGACGCTTCCTGTAGTTCTTGACCAGGTTTGCACACACGGCAGCAGGGATTTTGGCCCACTCCTCCACGCAGGTGTTCTCCAGATTTTTCAGGTTTTGGAGCTGTCACTGGGCAACACAGAGTTTCAGCTCCCTCCAAAGATTTTCTATTGGGTTCAGGTCTGGATACTGGCTAGGCCACTCCAGGACCTTGAAAAGCTTCTTACGAAGCCACTCCTTAGTGCTGGATGTGGTTTGGGTCTTTGTCATGCTGAGACCCGACGACCCATCTTCAATGCTTTACTGAGGAAGGAGGTTGTTTGCACAAACTCGCAAGACATGGCCCAATCCCTATCTTCAATACGGTGCTGTCGTCCTGTCCCCTTTGCAGAAAAGCATCCCCAAAGCATGATGTTTCCACCCCCGTGCTTCACGGTTGGGATGGTTTTCTTGGGATTATACTCATTCTTCTTCCTCCAAACACGTTGAGTGGAGTTTACCAAAAACTTCTATTTTGGTCTCCTGACCACATGACCTTCTCCCATGCCTCCTCGGGATCATCCAGATGGTCTTTGGCAAATTTCAGACGGGCCTGGACATGTACTGGCATGAGCAGGGGGGGGGACTTGACCAAGCTGCAGGATTTTAATCCATGCCGGTGTAGTGTGTTACTAATGGTAACCGTTGAGACTGTGGTCCTAGCTCTCTTCAGGTCATTGACCAGGTACTCCCGTGTAGTTCTAGGCTGATCCCTCAACTTTCTCAGGATCATTGATACTCCACGAGGCGAGATCTTGCCTGGAGCCCCAGTCCGAGGGAGATTGACAGTCATCTTGAATTCCTTCCCATTTTCTAGTAATTGCGCCAACAATTGTTGCCTTCCCACCAAGCTGTTTGCCTATTTTCCTGTAACCCATCCCAGCCTTGTGCAGGTCTACAAATTTGTCCCTGGTGTCCTTAGACAGCTATTTGGTCTTGCCCATAGTGGAGAGGTAGGAGTCTGATTGATTGAGTGTGTGGACCGGTGTCTTTTATACAGGTAACAAGTTCAAACAGGTGCAATTAATACAGGTAATGATAGGAGGGCTTCTTAAAGACAAACTAACAGGTATGTGAGAGCCAGAATTCTTGCTGCTTGGTAGGTGATCAAATACTTATTTCAAGCAATAAAATGGAAATTAATTATTAAAAAAAAATCATACAATGTGATTTTCTGTATTTTTTTTGATTGCGGTATCTCACAGTTGGGTGTTTACTCATGAAAATCAGCATCTCTCTATGTCTGTAAGTGGGAAAAACTTGAAAAATCAGCAGTGTATCAAATACTTATTTGGCCCACTGTATATTATACCACAAACCATTTTTTTTGACAAGATGAGGTGCGTAATTTTTTTTGAGTGAACTATCCCTTTAATTGCACTGTACACCTGAGGAGGGCGGGGCTTACCTGTAGACAGGCCACGCCTATTCCCACAGCACCAATAATGAGCAAGTGATCTGCCAGAAACTGCTCCAGTTTAGTGATACAGCCGCCCTGTGAGAGACGACAGCACTGTTAACTCCGTTAACAGTTACAGTTTACTGTATATATCATGTTCTTTTCAGTGTCAACGCGCATATGTGGATGTGTAAATTTATTTATTTTGTAGACTGATGAAGAGTTACTGATTTTTTTATTGTATGATTTACTAGACAGTATCGTGGATACTGCCACAACATACCACATATAGAGTAAAACTAATGGCCCACTAGAGTCACACTGGAGGTCGGTTCCCAAAAAATATACAGAGAGAGCTTGGCAGGCGTTACTGTAGTGTTACCTCACACTTTACAAGCCCATATATGTTACCAGTCACACCTGCTTTGCTCACAGCTGTGCTTTCTTAGTCTAAATGACCCCCAAGGGGCGTATCAAACACTTCATGATGATATGGTTCACAGGCGTATTGTAGTTCCCACAGACAATGAGGAAGCATCTAAGCATGTGTTTTGTAAAGCAAGTTAAGTACAAATGAATAAACACATTGCGTAAACGTTGTGTGGGGGTTGATTTGAGGTTAACAGTGTCTGACCCACCTCCACCTTGTAGATGTTCGAGGGGTGGTCTCTCTTTCCACACTGAGGGGTGATGGTCTTACAGCAGCTGTCAGGGACCAGCCGCTTCCCCGCTTCCGGGGACATGATGTACACACTGTGCATCCAGTCAAAGGAGTTGTTGCTCCCACAGCACTTGAACTGTAAGGTGAAGATAAGGTTGTTATTGTTAGTTAGGATCAATTAGGATCAGTGTGCAAAGTGGTCTGGTATTTTAAAGGTATGGAGTAACTGTATTCCTGCACTTTATTCACAGCAAGGATTTTACATGACATTTAGAGGCAGTAGATTGTCGAGTGCATCTAGTTTAAATTAAATTAAAGTGCTGGTAGTCCGAAAAATATACAATAAAATAGGATATTTACATTCAAAAAACCAAGCAAAAATAAAAAAATAACACCATTTTTACAATAAACAAATAAATGAGAGGAAATAAACATTGAAATAAATTAATAAACCAAATAAAAAATTAAAATAAAGCATGAAATAAAAAAAATATAATATATATAATATATGTATAATATTATATATATATATTATTATATAATATAATAATAAAAATTTTAAAAAAAAATAAAGCTACGATTTCCCCACTTCTAGCTGCGTTTTTTGATAATTTTATGGTTTTCCATTTACCCATCAGCACAAAAAATAATAAGAAATAATAAAATATTATAATTTACAAATTCTTTGCCTTACCCACATACTCTTGTTTTTGTCTCTAATCTAATTATATAAAATGTTCAATATACTCATTCTGAAATTTGTGTTCACAGCAAAAACCAGAGGTGAAAAGGCCTAGAAACATGCTGGGATTTGGCGTTTCTCACATCCTGCTGTAGTCTGTCCACAGACTGAGTGATGCTCTCTTTTCCAGGTTGGGCATAGTTCTCCGTCATCGTCTTGCTCAAGTGCTGCTTCAGCTCTTCACTCAGCTGTGAGAGACAGAGAGAAGAGAAAGATAGAGAGAAATGAACAAAAAGATAGAGAGTGAGCAGTATGCAGTGTCATCTGTCAAATGTCTCTCATCTCACCAGTCGGGTATAGTCCTACAACTAGATCCATCATAAAAGCAATTTGGGGGTTGGTTTAGAGCTTTGTTTTGTAATTCAATAATGTCTAAAAGTGTGTCCAAGTTCACTCACCGCCTGGTAATAAACGTAGGCCAGGACACCAGCCACCAGCTCAATTAGGAAGATCAGAAGCAGACAGGAGAAGTACTGCATGAAGACAGGAACCAATGAACAATACGAATACAATTAATGAACAAAAATCATACAACATCCTTTTCAGAAAACAGGATATCCACTCATTGCCACTCTAGATATGCTATACAAATTGTAAAATACTGATGGCAAAAATATCCATGGGAAATACACATGAAATCAGAATTCCTATTATAGTTATTATAGAAAGTCATGAATGCCAAGGTAGTTCTAATAAAAACTAAAATTGAATTAATGGGAAAAATATATATAAAAATGAATGAATGGATGAATGAATGAATGAATATGTAACTTAAGCTAACATTTAATTTAACTTGAATTTAACTGGCTTCATTAAACGAAAAGCTAAAAGGTCGCCTAAAAACAATAAAGTAACTATGGATCTTTTGTTCAGAAAATGTTCAATTATTAGGTTTCATTTGCCTTTATCAAGAACAATTTTAAATGGCTTCCCTCTAAAAGAAACAATATCTTACAACAGGCTCGTTTAAATCACACATCAACAATCAACATTCAAAATGCTTCAAAATGTAACATTTTCCCTGTCGAGGGGATAAAGTAAATAAAACTGGTTTCTAAGAAATTTCTTGCTCGGAGCTAGCACAGATGGAGATGCCTGACAGATGAAAATAAAAGGCACAGTGACATTTTCCTCAGAGGAAAATAAAGCAATAAATGACTAAACAGAATAAGCCGTCACAGTTTATTGTGGGGGGGAGAGAGAGTGGGTGATAACAAGTTCAACCCCAAATCTGCCTTTGAAAACGTTTACAGGGAAATATTTCTTGTGGTATAATTGAAAACAAACCAAGCAACAAACAGAAAAATGTTTTCAATATTATACATAACTCAAACTCACCATGGCTTTCTGTGAACACACTTATTTCTATTTTAATTGCAATGCGAGTACTGAAGTTGAACTGAAATGTTTCAATCACTAATCTATGGTGACCCAGTAGTGCACAACACAACAAAATCTCCACAACACAATGGAAACAAGCCACAACATAACAAAATTAGCACAACACAACGAAATTAGTCCTATGCACTGTGTTGTGACAATTTCATTGTGTTGTACAGAATTTGTTGTGTTGTGCACTACTGGGCAATCACACTAATCAGCAGAATTAAATTTAAGCAAAGAACCGAAATATGCAATTATGCACAGAGACTGTAGACCGAACCACAGACCCAAGAGATTCCACAAAACAGGAAACAAACTGTTTGTCAAAGTGGATGTGTGTGAGAAAAGAATAAATTAGGGCAAACAAACACAAATACACTGTACACACACACATTCATATATTTGGCCATTCTCTTCTAGAGGTCGAAAGAAAGGACAGGAAGTCTGATGTAATTTATATAAACACCAACACGAGCACTGTAGCAAATTAAATGAACTGATTCAAGGTTATTCAAACAAAACAGCATGCTGAACAGCTGTTAACCTCACGGCAGCTGTCACGTGTGGACGTTTCCCTATGCATTTATATGTTTTTCCCATAATGCAATACACTCAGATCAGACCAGCTAAGGCAGTATCCTCATTGCTAATTCCTAGCGAGGTGGCGCTCCTCCGTAGATTCAAACATCTGAGTGAGAGTGGGCTATAAATAGCACTGCTGCAGTGGCAGTCCCAATCTTGCTTGTCTCGTTCTCTCTTTCGAACAAACACAAGGTACTATCTTTTTAAAAACATGGCGAGAAACAGATGCCGGTCAGCTCATTTGTCACGGCTGCCATGGAGCCGGTTCTGCTTCGTCTATGGACACTCACCTCGACTTACAGGCAACAATAACTGAGATGACCAAAAAGAGGCCGGGATCTAGAGCAATTATATCTAATGAGTAGAGCATAATGGATAAATTGGCACAACATGATGTCCTCTCATTCATCTCTATTCTCTCACCGTGGACAGACAGCTCCTCTGCTCACGTATGACAGCACAGCAGCCCAAGAACCCGGTGACCATCACCAGCCCTCCTGCCAGGATCAGGATGTAGGCGGACACAGCGAATGTACTAGAGGCCAGCAGGCTCAGGTACTCTCCTTTATCGACCAGCGTCCAGATCCCGACACCCATCACCACCCCGCCGCCCATCTGGAAGAGAAAAATGCATCAAGATATCAGAACGTCTGCTCTAATACACATATTACAAGTTTAAAGGGGTAAAATAAAATGAAATCAAACTCAATGTCCTTCTTAGTCCAAAAATACCACTTATCATGAGTAAGCCACAAAAATGGCTTGTTCTGAACATCCAGAACTTTATGATGAATATGAATACACATGACCGCACAAATTTTTAACCTTTCACAATGAAATGTTCGCTTATTGAAGAACGGGGCAGCACACACACACACAAATATCGGTTTAATTCTAAGGGTCAGGAAGAGAGTGGAAAAATCATTTTATGAAACAATTTGACATTTTAATTAAAATGTATATACATTTTGATTTATTTACATTTTATTTAAAATTGACTAGTTTTGAATGTTTCTTAATGTGGATTCTTGTCATGTTTTTATCAGCTGTTTGAACTCAATACTAATGGCACCCATTCACTGCAGAGGATCCATTGGTGAGCAAGTGATGTAATGCTAAATTTATCCAAATCTATTTGAATAAATAAACAAATCCATCTACATCTTGTATGGCCTAAGTGCAAGTAAATTTTCTGCAAATTTCAATTTATTTGAATTAAAAAAATATATACCCATTTCAAAATGACTAGTTTAGATTTTTTTTTTAACAATGTGGGAAGTGGAACTGAGGGAAAAAGATGAACTCAAGTGATTGTTAAGCAATAACGATAACAAAAAAGATCTTTAAAAGTCTTCAAATTAAACAAAATAAGACAAAAACCTGGTAGTTTTTGGAAGAATTGTTTAGGGCAAACTGTCTGAGACGGTAAGCCTGGATAAAAACAACAATGGCGTAATTAATACACATCAAAACCTGAAATCCTGTTTTCGAATGATAACCATTATTTCATAGTTTGACCAGGCATGTCCCATTTATTTAAAAAACCACTCAAATAATCCTTCATTTACCCTGGGATTTCAGCACAGGTTAATTATCCACCTGTGTCGTGCTGGGTGCTAAAGTAAGACTACTCCTTATATCCTTAGTGCATACAACACTCATTTATATCGTTTCTCAATCTATCCAAGGTCGGAAACTTAGGAAATTCCAAAGACTCCTCCCCTTCACCCCACTTCCCAGCTCCTTTCCATGACCCTTCTCCAATGCCAAACTCAAACAACCACTATCCCCCGCCAAGTTCCCATTGTTTTTTTGTTTTTTTTTAAATGCTCCCCTGGAGCTGCTTTGCTCCACAACCCAGTGAGACCCCAAGTTTGAGAAGTAAATTTCTTTACCAAAAAATCTGCATTGAATGAATCACTAGAGTACATGCTTAATATATTTCAGAGGTTAAACTTTAAAGAAATTGTTCACCCAAAATTGAAAATGAGTCATTACTTACTCCCCCATGTCGATTCAAACTCGCATGGATCTTTTTTTTTTTTTTTTTTTTTTCCATGCAACACAAAAGGTGGATATAAGAAAGTGAATAAGAATGTGAGTGAGAATTACAGATTTGAAGATGCATAGAATCCACTTTTTTATGGGGCGTTTGTGTCCTTTGAAAACCTTTTTGAGCATTTTAAAAACTGCATTTAAAAAAACACCCCATGCATTATTCAGAACTTCCTCTGTTGGCGTTCCATAAAAGAAATTCCATCCTACAAGTTTGGAATGACAGAAGTGAGGAATTAATGACAGAATTTTCATTGTGGGGTGAACTAACCCTTTAAATGATTGGATTATGAAACAGATTTTTGTGCATTCTGGTGAAGTGTGGTTCTGAATCAATTTCCCTGGACTTCTCTTTGTTTTGGTCCGGATTTATAATAAATCCATCTTCTGAAACTGCCAGTATAAGATGTTTTACTACTACAAAGAATGAATTGAATTAAATTATACTTCATATACTGAGAAATGCTTTTTGCTCAGACAGCAGGTTTTTGTCTTTCCCCCCTCCCACTCATAAACAATTCACTCCTAGATGGCAGTGTAACCTTTGTTTTGAGTCAAATGCACAGGTGGGTGGGAAGAGAGTAAGATTGGGAGGAAGAACAAGAGCGAGAAGATGATTGGGACAAGACCCAGATTTAAGTTATAATATGATCATCACACGCTCATTTCATATTCACAGACAACAAACTTTTTTTCCTTTCCATCCCCCCTTGTCATTTTGTCGCTCACTGCATCTGATATTTCATAAGATTCTTGCCTAACCCACAGAATATGGAAATAAAACCTCGTTTATGCTGACAAGTGAAACAACAGCCTAAAATCAAGCATTATAACTTTAAAATTGTTGCTTCAAATACATCCTTAATGATAATGCTTCTTCCAGTGAAAAAGTCTGTTCGCTGTTGTCCTCTCACATCAAAAGCCAACAAAATATTAATTTAGAACTGTTTTGGCTTGTAAATGATGCTTGAACTGTGCATATTTTCTCTTGATTCAGACAAAACATTGTTTTTACTGGAGAAAGCATATTATGATAGACATACATGTTTTGTGGTTTTGTGAAGTGTTATGGAGTACTTCAAATGAATTTGTTTCTGACAAACACACAGCTTTTCAATAAGCTCTTTGAAAACGCGTCTCATCCCTGCCGTCACCCATTCACTGCAGAGGATCCATTGGTGAGCAAGTGATGTAATGCTACATTTCTTCAAATCTGTTACAATGTAGAAACAAACTCATTTACATTGTGGATGGCTTGAGGGTGAACACATTTTCAGTCATTTTTAATTTTGGGAAGTACTGTTCCTTCAAGTAGCAAAGTGGATCTGAGACTCACCCAAAACAGAAAGTTGAAAATGAAGAGGAGGTACTTGAGACAAACCGTGATCCAGTCACCCTGTTCATCCTTATACAAGCTGCCCATCTCTCCTGTTGGTGAAAAGAGAGAAAAAAAAGAAGTGGAACAGAAAAGAAGTTCTCATGAAGTGGTGGTTGCTCACGCTTTGTGAATTTACGAGGCAAAATGGGAAAAGGACAAAGAAGAGGAGGTGGGCAGGAACGTAAACAGGCTTTTGGAAAGATGGCAGTCAAACACTGTTCTTTTCCATGACATGTTAATTAACAGCTGTGGCCCATGGGTTTCTGCCACAGACAGAAGACACACTCACATCTCAGGGCCTAGTGTGGAGGAGGTGCGTGTCAAAACAGCAGACATGTATGGCCGATAAAACGAGGGTGTTTGGTTTGAAATGGTTGAAAACAAAACTACACACAGTCCAACCCACACACTGCTGGTTTGAAAAAAACGTGAGGACACCGAATGCAGCACCAGATTAGAAAGGTGACTGACCCGTTCTGTTCCAAAACACAAAATTAGACTGCAGACTTTGGTTTATAAAAAAATCCCTGCTATAATGGATTTTATAGTCTGGATTTTCACAGTAAGACCTATCGATTTCTTTCGGATACCGAGGCATAAAAAAAGTTGTTCAGAATGACTGCGGGGACATATTGATTTGCTGATCACGTGTTGTAAATGTATGGAGAAAGGCCTTGCTGTGTGTCAGTGGTAATCACTTAGAGTGATTTTTATAAAGGGTTATCTACCTGTACAGAGCAATAAATACATATTATTTATGATGGTGATAAGACACCAAATGCAGAATTTTGAATTTGAAATTAGGATTTAGTACAAAATAATGTTTTATTCATTGCATTTATTATTCACCTCACTGTGAAGGTCTGCCTGATAAAGACAAACGATCCTCTCGTCCATGCTGTTGACAGACCCGATGGCTTTGGCTGGGATTTGGAACACATGCAGGCTTTGTGTCGTTATGGGTTACCACAAGAATTCAAAGAAGTGTTTCAAAAATGTCAAAACTTCTTATTTACTCAACATACTGATTTACTTCAAAAATGCTGCATTATTGAACCACATACTAATTTACTTAACAAAAATGTTGCATTATTAAAGCATTTCATAAAATATTAAGCTTTAAACCAAACCAATAGGTTTTTTGTTTTTTTTGAAAAAAGCAGTAAAATTAGATAGTTTAAACATACCATAAAATATACTGTTAACATAATAATCATATTAATATAGGTGCTATTAAAGGAAGCTTTTACATAGGCTATCATTAAATGTAATGTGTCATGCAGGGGACTTTACCGTCTTCTTGCTATTTTGCAGCAAACTGTAAGGTGACTTTAAAAAAAAAAAAGCTGGTTTGCTGGTCTCTGAGTGAAGTTTCAACACAAGACTACCAAACTACTTTAGATGTGTTTTTGTTTCTTTCTTTTTCTTTTTGTTTTCCGTTTTTTTCCTATCAGGTACTATTTTCCCTGACTAAATATGGGCTTTGGCTGTAAGTAGGTGGTTTTATTACGCTTTTTACTTCTAATAAAGATTGACCATTTTTTTTAAAACACCGTAAAAATTACGATATATTGGTCCCCCATGTAAAACATGCATTTTTCCTACTGTATATAGTAAAGTAACACATTTGTAATGTAGCAGTTCCTTTTGGTTGAAATTAGTAACATTTTTTTACCTGATAGCATTCCAGTGCATTTTTAAGGTAAGGAAGTGTAAAGGCGGTGTCTTTGGTCCGATTTATAAATCACAGCGTTCACTTTCGCTCGGTTAAGTTTACCTCTCCTGAGTTTAGGGATTGTTTTGGTGGTTTTTGTCCGGTCGGCCAACGCCTGACACTCGTGACTTCATTTTTATATAATATATAATAATATATATATAATAATATGTTATATATATATATATATATCTATCATTATTATATTACAATGTGTGTTTCTGTACTTTAGAGCAGAGCGGAGATAGAGAAGAAGAGAAGAGCGAGAGATATATATATGATATATATTTTGTTTGTTTGTTGTTTTGTTGTTGTTTTTTTTTCAAGCCACGGAATGCTTTTCATTTTCTGAGCGATGTGAACTAAATAGCACGAAATAATTACCTCCTCTGTGTTTCTTTAAATTGTTTCAATTCACGTTTAATTTTCATCCTCCTCCCTTCCTTCACAGCCCATACAATTGAGCAATGGGGGGTTGTCGCGGCCGGAAAAAGAAGACGTGGTGCTTCAATGGCAGCCGATTGCCCGTTGGGTCTTTCGCTCCCCGGAGTTTTGGCCTTATCGCTGTTACGGGCGCTCAAACACCGCCATACAATTTTTCTCAGATTGCGTTTGGGTTCCTGAGCGACAGGGAAAAAGAAGCTTTCACGCGGATGCGCAGATGCAGCGTGGAAATGACGACGTCACAAAATAAAAACTAAAAAAGTGTGCGTTTGAGTGATAGAGGCACAACCAACACTTTTAGAGTACTTTGTATAAAGATGAGTAGTTTTTGTCTACTGGACACCTCCCTGCCTCTTGAGTCCCTCCGTTGGTCCGAGGCGTTTGGGACAATGGGCAAGGAACAAGCCCTCAATGTCCCTTTTCCTCGGCAACACAACAGATAAGCATAATCGTGATATACAACTTACCCTATACCAGTATATAAAGCTCTTTACCACCAGGACAGCAAGGCTTTGTTGCTCCGAGAAGCGGGTATAGTGAAGAAGTTCGGCGAGAGCAGAGATGCGCGGAGCAATGCAACTAAGTCAGCGCCGCCCCTTCATGTATTCACGATCATTACTCAGCGAGCTAGTCATCTTTCAGGGGGGGAGGACTGCTCCGTGTAGCGGAATAACTGTTATTGTGTCTTTTAAGTGAATTTGCTGGGCGTCCCCATTCGTGTTGGAAAAATAAGCATGAGTTTGTTACCCTCGTAGGGCAAGGATTCCTGGGGGTTTGCATTTAGATGATCGTCCTAACGTACAGTGCGTTGATACGGTAAATTAATTACAATTTTGACAAACAGAATGCAAATTGCAAAGCGGTAAAACCGTGTTAATCGGGTTTCAACGGTGAAAATCTTTAGGCCTTGGAATTGAAAGGGGGATAAGTGGTTTCAATACTCAAAAGTGACACCAACGCTCCTTCAATGGGATAGTTTTAGTCAACTATTTCCACACAGCCCAATGAAGAATATTAAAAAGTCGGTAACCAACAGGCCCAGTTGAAGCGGGATGGTGGGTTAAGTGAACGCTGAAAATCCATAATTTTTTTACAGTCCATCAACACATAGGGGGGCTTACGAAAAATAGGAATATGAGATGATGTGGGTACAGCAAGTATGTGAAGGGCGGGGAGCCCACAGCAGAAAAGCGGGGGTAGACTCAGCTGACGCGCGGACGCTAAGATACGGAGTGATAAACAGAATTAGTGATGTACTCCGGACAAAAGTCAGGGACATAAAATGATGGTAACGAGGTGAGTGCTCAAATACGCCACAACAAATACGGTAAGTATTAAACGTAAAAGTAACAACTTCAATGCAACTAATAAGGACAAGAGCCAAATAATATATAACGAGATATATAAAAGTTCATACAAGCGTGGAGTAGCGAGATGTGGTCAGTTTTAACTCTTCTTCCACTGTGTAGTTTTGGTAGCGATATATTTTTGGGATTTAAGCAACTTCATATCACGGTACAAAGTATGGGCTTTCATTCCAACTAAAATATAATTGAGATTAATTTTACACAGTTTAAGTGTCCGCAAGGGAACAGGATCCAGTTTCAAACGGGCAGTTAACAGATGCATAAAGAGGCCCCCTAAGATGTTTTGGGTTTGTTTAGGACATAAACATGGAATACGGATGGTGAATAGGTTTGACCAACATGAACAAAAAGTGAGTAGAAATGTGAAATTAAAACCCACCAGGAGGTGACCCAGCACGTGACTGGGAAGGATGAGTCTATTCACACGATTCATGCAAAACGACTGATTCATTCAGAACAAAGCATTTTTGAAACCTGTGTGAACAGGTGTGTTCGACTTGAAGCACGGCTACAGATGGCAGTCAACGAGAGTAGCAAGTATCAAGCCGGACACTTTCTGCTCTCGTTAGTGACGCTCACGTGGTGTTTGCATACTCTATCACAGATGAATAGAATTAAATGCAATTATATGTCAAATATACAGACGTTTCAGAAACGTTTTAATGAGCAACAGATATATACTTGGTGGGGATTATATACTGTTCTTAATACATCGCCTCCATTGTTTCAGAATTAAAGTTCAACGTAAATATATCTATTTAAACATACTACTTAAAGTGGGGGCAATGTATGCCTTTCATCATTGTTGGGGGTGGGTATAATAAACGGTGGTTACCTCACTTAAACATTGCGACACAGTAAAAAAAATGTACTTTACTGTGGTTTAAAAAACACAGATTTGTTGGGGGCTAATTTATTTGGAATTAAAAAAGTTTAGAATAACTCCGAAATCACAAGGTACAAGTGACCCATTTGGGGGGCATGATGGGAAAAAAACGGGGCGACGTCATTTAGCTGAGCCAATCGTGAAATTGCTGTTAGTCGTCAGCAGGAATTGACTGTCGCTGCAGCCGCTCTGACCACGCAGCCGGGGGGGAGAAAAAATAACAGCCGCACCGGTGGGCTCGACGGAGACTGGAATCCGTCTCGGGAAAAAAAGAAGGCGGTGCTTTTGATTGGGAGCCACAGGGTGGGGGGGGGCGGTGACAGTGGACGTGGCAACGTAACGCGTGCTGTCGATCGAGTCGGAACAAAATTACTAAACACAAACATGCACTGCTTCAAGTCAAATTGACCGATGGATCGGTCCCCAAAGCGCTGCATGAAATGAAAATAGTCCCGAACGCACCTATTAGGTGAACCTGAATCAGTTTATTCCTCCGGATTTCGTGCATCAAAAAAGCCTGATCTCCAATAAGTCACGTCCATTGCTCAGAGAGCAAAACAGTGCTGTGTATACTTTTTTTTGGTGAACCTATTTTCGTTGGGCAAAATTGAGCAAAAACAAGCCATATTATATGTCCTAAAATGTACTTCAACTTATTTGCTTTATGAACTTGCATTTTTGCTGTCTAAACAATTTAGACCTGACTGTTTCCCAAGATTAGTGTGAGTTTAATACAAACGAATAAATCACGGCGGTCCGCACTTTTCCTGTGTGTGATTTTGGTGATAGCCTACTTGTAATGTCAGATCGCACCTGGCATTACAACATGCACTCTCCCATATTATCTGCACGACGATCTTGTAATCGCCGACCCCAGACACGACCTTGAGTGTACAATAGAATCACTCCGCCGTGGGGGGGGGGTGTTTGTAACCGCACCCTGGGCGGTTGTTTGCACCTGAGAAAAAGGATTGTTTTTTTAGGTAGTCTAGAACCCAACGCCAGAAACCACTGAATTCCATCAACCTGCTGTTCCTGCAGTCCGGTGTTTTCTTCCTGACGTATCTGACTATTTTGTAGACGGGGCTTGTGGACTCTTAACTTTTATAAAGATATCTCTTTGGATTTGAGACTTTTAGTCTTTGCAACTTCACAGATCGATTCTTTAGTGCTCGCAAGAGGGCTAAAGTATCACTTCAAAGAGTGAAAGGAACAATTGAGAATCGCATCATATAACCCCTTTTAATAATTGCATACATTCGCAATTTTATTGGATACCACAGTTATAACAAACGTAATGTGAGCATATTTGTCAATTCATAGGCCGTACATAAATGGAAACACAGGTAAGAACAGATGTTTACATACCAAAGAATAAAAAAATACACTTTATCAGTAGTTAACATTGATGCTAAATTTGAACATTTACAAAAAATGAAAACGGGGTAGTTCTTAAAATAAATAGACTCTAAGACGCGTGTGGGTAACACGCAAAATAAATTGGTAGTATTGTTTGAATATTATAAAATTAATAAACATTAATTAATCGGTTATAATTATGGAGAAAGCTTTATATTATATATCTTATATTAGTTAGTAGTTTATGATGGGGTGAATTGTTGCTATTGATTTAATATTTTAAACCAGGTTATTTTCTAGGGGGGTGATGAGGGTCACGCCAATGGTCATCGGAATAGAAAATTCATCGGTAAATGTCCATGGGAAAAGTCCCCTACACAAGGGGTTGGAGCCAAATCATATTTGTTGTGAAAACATGTTTCTTACTTTTGTAATAATTTATGTCCAAGAGTTTTTTTAATGTTGCATTTGTGTTTTTCATGTTTATAACATTATTTTAAAGTCATGCAAGATTTGAGAAAGTATAGATTTGTCATAAAGGTTCTTTTAATTATTTTAAGTACCTACATCGGTCAATGTCCCCCAGCTGTGATGAAAGCAAGGACAAGGCAGGGACAAAGTAAATTATGCTTCCCAATGGACGTCAATAATTCACATTCACAAAATCTTTCACATTATGGAAATAATCCTGACAGTTTCTCAATGCACGCAGCTTGACTTTCTGTTGACTCTCCATTTGATCTCAAACGCCAGTTTACTCTCTGCCCTTTTGTGCACAGAAGTTCCTCTGTGTGCCTTTCTCTTTCAAACCTCAATCCCAGTAACCTAATAAAGTCAAAACCCCATTAGGAGAACACACAACGCCATAGGCAGCGGATATAAGCTGCAGTCACCTGTCTGTGACACAGTTTTCCAGCTGAAACAGCATTAGAGAGGAAAATGTTATCCATCACGTCTGAATTAATGGAAAGAGTCTACTGAGAGAGCGAAGAAACCACTTAAAGTGAGAAATGTCATCGCTAATCTGTATTCTGGCTCTGTTAGGGCTCCTAATGGAAATTAACACAAACTAAAGCGCATTGGATTTGAGATTAGAGTTCTGCATCAAGTTTTCATTCTGGGAGTCAAATCAGATGGAAATCCAGGTACAAGCGGTGACATGAGGGACAACAAACACAGAGAAGATGGTAAGAAATGATGACATTAACAATGCAGCAGAAGACAGAGAACTTTGAAAAGGAGCTCAGCCTATTGAACTGATGTTTATCCTTTTGAATTTGTCTCATTGTGATTCCCGCCTGGTTCTGTCTGGTTTTGTCTGCCGCTCCCCTGTTATTTTATTGTTGTGTCATCATGCCGTCCTCCGTTCTAAGCTATTAAATGGCAACTTCATGGTAGACGGCAGGAGTTTGTGTGTATATGTGTGAACGGACACATGAAAACGGCCCTCGGGATAGTGAAAAGGACAAAAGAAACCTACTGACTCTCAGATCAGAAATGTACACGCACACACTTCCTCCATCAAGTCTCAGAAAAGGCTTTCATTTAGCAGACCAACAACAAGGCCAAGGACAATCCTGCTGTTTCAGGAACGTTTCAACACACAGATAAAGACATGCAACCAAAAAACAAACTGTTTGGTCACTTTTTAAAGGAATAGTTCACCCCAAAAAATATATATTTTATGAAAATGCACACACACTCAGGCCATTCAAGATGTAGTTGAGTTTGTTTCTTCATCAGAACAGATTTGGAGAAATGTAGCATTACATCACTTGCTCATCAAGGAATCCTCTGCAGTGAATGGGTGCCGTCAGAATGAGAGTCCAAACAGCTGTTAAGCATTCTCAATAAAAATCACTCCAGTATTCCAAACACCGAATGAACTCCGTCTCAAATCAATTGAACGTCTTTTGTGAAGCAGAAAGCAAACTCCATCAGGGACATTTTAACTTTAAACCATCACTTACATATAACCAAAAAAAATCAAAAGACACGCTATACCAAAATACATCCATAAATTCATGTTTTTTTATAGGTACCAAGTGTTATATTCATACCTTTACACAGGCACCCCACACACACCACACTTCCTATTGTAATAGTAGCGGCCAACACAGACAACAGGCAAATTGTCCAATTGGGGTATCATAATTTTGTTATTTCCTTATTTACGGTTGTTTAACCTATTTTTGTATTTATTTTATCGCTGAATGTTTTATTTTTTTGTTCTGTCACTGTCCGTGGTGTGATGAAGGTTCTGTTACACCTGTGGATAGCTGTTTTGGTTCACAAAACCAAATTCCGCGGTATGTGTAAACATCCTGGCAATAAAGCCCATTTACTGATGTCTGAAATTTCTGATATAACATGAGGCTGGACCTGAATTTCCACCATTGAAAAAAATGTCCTAGATCCCCCTGTTGGGTCCCTCTCAACATCAAAATTCCACCAACATATATATAGTCAGGCCTGTTTTGTGGTTTGTAATGGTGCGTGATTCTGTGCATATTTTCTCTCGCTGATTCAGGAGAAAGATTACTATTTTGGGCACTAAGAAAAAGCAAGATGGAAACAGAGGACTTTGTATTTTAGGTTGGAACATTGGTTTGACGTTTAAAAAAAAACGTATTAATTATGGATTTTTGGTTGATTAACAAGCAGCAGTTTGTCTTTTTAACTTCCTTACTTGTGGGTTCTGTGTTTTGTTTTTTTTAAAAATCGAGCTTTTGGACTGTCTTTCGACGGCCCCCCCAGTCACTGCAAACGATCCTTGGTGGCAAGTGATATGGTATGCCAAACATTTTTCCTTCTCCAAATCTGTTTTCAGGGAGGAAAGGAACAAACTCATATACAATCATTGGCGGCCTGATGTGCATTTTCAACGAAATAGTTTTCATTTTTTTTTGGGTGAAACTAATTCCTTTAAGGAAAAGAAAGAAGCATAAACACAACTGAAAGGAAAAAAATAATGGTAGACAGAAGAAATCCAAAGGATACACATTATTGACACAAAACCAAGCGTTCCTCAATGCCAGTAAAAGAGCGACAGGCTTCTGGCAATTCAGAAAATAATTAGTGTTTGGGTTGTTCTGCGGCCCACAATTGTTTCCTCCTTGATTGTTTTAAAAAAGCGGCATGTGTGTGTGTGTGTATTTACTCCCGAGCATGCGTGGCATCCCGTCCTTTCAAGTGTTATACATGAGCGGCCCCATGTTGTTGGAAAGTCCTCTCAGCAGGATACAACAGAGTGTAAGTAACCTTTATTTTTCAGTCTAGTAATCACACCAATGAGCTCCCATTACTGTGAGTGCTCCTGAACCATCACTGATTGAGTTTGTTTTTATTTTTGTTGACATTTTCCAAGTACTAAGAAAATATGATTTTTCATAGCTAATTTCCACGTTTTTTTTTTGGATATTTGGAGAGGATATTGATCTTTAAACTCATTAAGTATGTAAAAGTGTATGTTTGTGTGTGTGACAGGAAGAGAAAGAGTATATGTTCTGGCCAGGACTGCCTCCCACATTAGCTCCAGGGATTACACAAGCAGATGAGTGGGTGGCATGTAAAAACAATGAGGGGGCTGCCGTTCGACTCCAAATCTAGAATCCCACACCTCTCTATGTATACAGACACTTGTGAACTCGCTCCACTGTGGGCTTAGATTGGCACAAGCAACAGCTGCTGGTAAAGTTTCTTCTGCGCTAACCATAAATAAATGCAAAGAATAAAGATTTTGTGAAAATATTTTTTTTATGGGGGCGGTTTTGTGCTGCAGTCTAAAACAAAAAAGATGCATTACCATAAATCAATGGATGTCTAATTATATATGCATAATGAGAATAATTTAAACAATAATCACTATTTAACCTATCTGAAATGTGAATCCAGCAAAAGCACAATGTAGAAAGATACAATAATGAAAATATAAGTGTTTGCATTAAGTTGTGTTCAGTGTTATTTTAGTATCATTGAGATATTTTACAAATACTGTTTAGAGAGAGAGAGAGTTTTTTTTTTTTGAATACTCAAGCGTTAATGCAGCATTTTTCATGGAGCACATTCAAATAAGAATGTAGAAAATAAAATGTTAACATTTTGTTTATCAGTTCTCATGATTAGCATTCTAAAGTCTTAAAAGTTCATTGCATTTAGTTATTTTTAGGGTCTCTGGGATACCAAACATACTGTAAGTAATGCAATATACATTTTATGAACATTTTTTTCTTATTTTTCATTTTATTAAGTTAAAATTTTGTTGAAAGGAAATTTAGGAAAGGAGATTCTTACAATCTGGAAAATATCAAGCTGATATTACACTGCACTGCGTATAGTTTTTGAAACATTTAAAGGTCCAGACAAAACGAGTATGGCCTTAGAAACGCCAAGGTCATGGGTTCGAATCCCAGGGAATGAACTGATAAGATGTAGGCTGTACTGTACACTGAATGCAATCGTTTTGAATAAAAGCGTCTGTAAATGGAAAAGTACATCTTTGTTTGAAAAGGTTCAGCCTTGAAATGGACTAAAATGTAGTCGGCCTTGTGTCCTCTGTTTTGAGAAAGTGGAGGTGCGATACTTGTGTGGGAGGCACTAATTCAGCTACTGATATCGCTCCAGTTCTGCACTCGCTGCGCTCGAGTTCAGTCAGCAGTCTTTCAACTCCAACTTTCAGCGTGATCCAGACGCACTTGACTGACCGCAACGCCACGAAGTGGACAACTAGGCTCCGATGACACGTTAAGAACTGAAAAATAATGGATTATCATGTTAAGCCGAAATAAAAGATGCACTCTAGTCTGTCAGGCTCCTTGTAACGCGGCGATGCGCAGCGGCAGGTGATGTGGATGCTGACGCGTCGGGGCTCAACTGGTCTCCAAGTGGCGCTTAGGACCCGTGGAAGAACTTTTGCACGATTGGCTTTCAGTAAGATTCGGAATCATGGAGTTGAGGGACTATCCAAAAAGTCTTTATGACAATTTCAGTATTAGTTTCTATTTAGGCATTTATTGTTTATTAAACACAGCTGTGCGAATTAACAAATGGGTCGTTTTAAAGCGCTAATCTAGTATTGTATATTGCAGTACGTTTTAAAACTTTTCTAGGACATTTAGTGACAACACTTGTTCTTATCGAGTTAATCCGGATCCCGTTGGCTCGTATGGGACTGAGGCACTCATCGCGGTGCCTGCTCCTGCGGAGAAAGATGGCGGAGGCGGAGAGCTCGGAGGTAAGTCAAAGATTCCTTAAGTCATCTATAAAACATTAATGCTCGTCCGAAAATTCATATATCTACTTCTAAATCGCTTGAGATTCATTCTAGTTGCTTCCTATGTGTTTAAGTGCACGATTGCGTAAAATGACGCGCTGGTTTGGAGGTCATACAAATCGGTGTCCGGTGATGTGTGTGACTATGTAGGCTAAAAACCACAGAGATCCGAGCTGAGCAGAACACGTCCGATTTCCCAGGACAACGTCTTGAAAGCGATCACACAGACCACACCGAACGCTAAATATAGAGGTTTATATTAATATTTATGTTGCGCGTATTGGTTGCGTAAAGAATAGGCAGGCAGACATCAGATGCAAGATGTTATCTGAAATCTCGAACGCAACAAATTAGTGTATAATTCGTACCTAAACAACGCAGTAAGACGATAAAGTTGGTCGTGTGCTTGTTGAATTGAGCTGTCGTTGCTCTTTAATGTAGTCTACTGGGTCATCGCGAGACGGCTGAGCGCTGTCCTTGGTGCTGCAGTATTCCCTCCCTCCCTCCCTCTTCCCTACCCCCCTCCCTCTTTCCCTACTCCCCACCTCTTCCCTACCCAGCTCATTAGCATATTCACCTTTGCATACCTGATTTTAATGTTGACGCTGTTAATATTCACAAATTCACCACAAGCCCTGAATGGGAAAAGCAAGGTGAATAAAAAAATCACAAGGTAAAAGCATCAAAGAAGTGCCTCAGGGTTGCCTTCTGTCCATCCTGCTTTGTTTAATCGTTTTTTTTTTTGGTAAAAATACTTTGACAAAAAACATTTCTAGTTTTTTTCCCTCAGTGATGCTTTCATTCATTCCATTTTTCACTCTTTTTGTATCACATGAAAAATCCGTTGAAATAAAATCAAACTTTAACCACATTTGCAGAAAAAGGTTCATCGGGTTTTTTCATTACTTGTTATTCACACCATAATTTTTACAAAACGGTCTACATTTTTAATTGCTTTTTAATTTCATCAAGTCCACATGACAAATACCATTTGAAAAAACTGAAAAAAAAACCTTGCTAAAACTTTGAAAAAAAACCTTTGCAGAAAAAAAAGAGTAAATGCCCTTTTTTGTCCCATGTTATTGTTTCTAACCGCACACATTACTTAATAACACAAATTTTTTTGACATTTTTTTCCCTATCAATCCATTCCATCTATCTGTCGGTTGTCTGTCTGTCCAACTTAACATGGAAATATACCTTGAAAAAAAGATTTTGCTAAAAAAAAAAAAACAGGCAATGAACCTTTCCAGGGCCTTCCCTTTTTAGGTTTTTCAATTGCTTTTCAAAACCATTTTCTCCAATGTTTTCACTCTTAAAAATAAAGGTTCCTAATGGAGGCTTTTGCAGTGCTGCCATAGTAGAACCATTTTAGGTTCCCAAAAGAACCTTCCAGTGAACAGTTCTGTTCTTGGTGGGAAGAAAAACCCTTTTTCCACTATAAAGAAACTTTTTGTGCAATGGGAAGGTTCCATGGATTTTAAGGTTCTTCAGAACTGTAAATGCCATAAAGAACCTTTATTTTTAAATTTATCCACATGAAAAAAAAAAAAAAAAAAAAAAAAACATTTGCAGAAAAAAAAATGGACAAAAATTAGTACATAGAATAAAACTAAATTTGATAACACCCCATAGTTCAAACAGTAGGTCATAGTGCTAACAACACCAAGGTCATGGGTTTGATTCCCAAGGAGTTCATGAACTGATAAAAGTCGAAGTAAGAGTTGTTTTAGAGAAAACTGTCTGCCGAATGCGTAAATATTTATTAAACCAATAAGTGGTGATGAAGCACAGTGAATCTATTGTTATACTATTGTCTTGACCAGCAGCGCCAGCATCAGCAGCAACAGCAGCAACATATTTCCAATGCCCCCTCGTCCCAGTCCTTGCAACCATCTCCACTACCAAAGCCAGTGATGTCCGTTCATCATGTTCCTCACCCCCCACACACGCCACACGTCTCCTCACTTTCTGTCTGTCCGGGCCGAGGCAAGATGGCCAAGCTACTCAACCCGGAGGAGATGACATCACGAGACTACTACTTTGACTCCTATGCCCACTTTGGAATTCATGAGGTATCCGGAGTACAATTTTACCATCAAGTATGATGAAGTATGCAAGTCTAAGATAAAACTGTGTTTTTATATTGTTCATCTTTGTTGCTTTAAGGAAGGAAAAAACGAGTTGTTTCTGCTTTAGAACTTTTAACACAAGCAGTCGATCATAAGAACTTAAATATGTCACTGAAACCATCTTCTAACCTCATTCAAGAAGAACTGAGAGAGCACACTTTTGATACTCTCACATGTGTAGCATAAGGGTCAAATTGGATCTGTCTGAAGATAAAAGAACAGTTCTTGATAACAGAAAAAAGAAGTATGAGAGTAAGATAGCAAGATGGAGAAAGGGAGAAAGAAAGGGAGAGAGAATTAGAGCGGAGGAAGGGGGTGGTTGGAAAGATGTGTATCAGTTAATCCCAGCAGGCTAAATGGAGACCTGTCTCTATAAAAAGAATCCTGGAGACACTGTGCTTTGTGTCCTATATATTGTCCTCCATAGCCCAGTCAAAGAGAAAAGGTGCGGAAATGAAGGATAAAAGTAATGGACTCAAATTCTCAAAACTGCACCAGTAAAATCTGTACAGCCATACACTGCGGATCAAATATTTTGGGGTCAGTAAGGTATAGTTGTAATGTACAAAAATTAATGATAAGTTCTACAAAATCTAATTTAAAACTAAAGTTGTTGTTTTTTCCTCTCAATAGGAAATGCTAAAGGATGAGGTGAGGACGCTGACCTATAGGAACTCCATGTACCACAACAAACACATCTTTAAAGATAAGATAGTTCTAGATGTGGGCAGCGGAACCGGAATCCTCTCCATGTTTGCTGCCAAGGCAGGAGCCAAGCATGTATATGGGGTGAGGACTCAAATTACTCATTACAAGTGTGTTTGCTGTTCTGTACAATAGCTTTGAGTTTGCAACGGGCAACGTGCAGGCATTTCTGCAGATCTTACTCTTTTTTTTATACTCACAAACTTTATCTATGTATATCAGGAGAGACAGACTGGGAGATTGTGCTGATAATATCAGTACCCTCACTGTGCTTCTGGTCTGTAGTTAAATAACAGTCCACTGATCCACCCACTAGGTCCCGTTTTAGTTGCCGTTTCATCTTTTCTATGCCACAATAAGCAAAAGAGCTCTCTGATTCTGTCCAGAGCACAAATACATATAAGCAAAAAGGGTTACCAGGTTCATAGATGTTTAAAATGTAAAAAAAAAAATTCATTGAAAATCGTTGATTTTCTGTTAAACACACTTAGGCTTAGGGTAAGCAAGAACGAGACTGTTCTAGCAGAAAATAATGGCTTGATTGCACAAAAATGCAAATGCAAGAGAATGGGAATAGCATGCATATGCAATATACATAATACCAGCAGGAAACTGGAGTAGATGGCTGTGCTGATATTCAGAATAACAACATTACTGTGGTTTAGACACAATATCGCCAGTTTCTTTGTCTATTTTTGCTCTGCCAACAAAAACTATTCCAAACAAAGCAAAAGAAGAATCTGCCATTTAATCTCCCAGCAACACAAAGGTGATGCTCTTTTGAATATAACAGTGGTCTTGAACAAATCGTTTGAGTGAATGATTAAATGACTCACGCATAAAGAGTTTTCTTCCAGAATAAATCAGTGGTTTTGAATGAATTAGTTGAGTAAATGATTCAATGACTGACGCATAAAGACAGTATCCACTTGTTTCATTCAGAAATGAATAAGAGTTTATGAATGAATCGGCTGAATGAATGAATCTTTGACTCACTCATAAAGACAGTCACTTGTCACCACCTACTGGCATAACGATGTCATTTGCAAAAAGAATCAATGAAACATCATTGCCACTAATACACAGATTGACAGTCAGTCTGGACGCGGCAAACAAAGACAAGCAGATTGATACAAATAGTATATTCCACAAAATATTTATAATCATTCATTTTTTTCTTTAAATATAAACCTGAATCCGATAAAATCTCAAGTTCTACATGAAAAACTGGCTTGAGTCTGCTAGAATGGATATGGTTCATTCACATTAGTTACAACTATATAAATTAAGAAGAATGTAAATATCTTGATAGTTATGCTAACACAATTAAGCTAATTATCTTTTTTTATAGATTGAATGTTCCAGTATATCAGAGTATTCAGAGAAAATCATCAAGTCAAATCACCTGGACAATGGTAAGATTTATAATCTGCTGCTTATTCTTGTTAGGACACAGCACAGTGTTTAGGTCTGATCTGCATTCATGTGTGGAGTAGAGGAGTCATACATTTTCCTGTTGGCAAGTGGAGTTCCATGACACAGGAAGCAGCATATAGTCACTTCCTGTAGCTGACATTCTCCTCTTGTGGTGTGATGGCAGAAGTTGTTGTTTAGTTGTCCACAGTAGCTCTCATTAACACTGGAGTGCAGCAGGCGAGTGAGAAGCCTGAGTCAGCGTTAGAGAGTCACTGCTGTACACACACACACACACACATAAACACACACACACACACCACACACAAATACACACAAGCATGGTAGCTGGACATTGGCAAATTGCCTTTTGCAAAATAGGAAAAATGGTGAGGATGGGTTTGTGGAGTATGCGTGGGAGTTCTGTGGGCTCGGCATGTATTGGCGCTGGATGATGCAACGCTCAACTCTTTGTTCTGGATCGGGGCTATAGTTAATCGCCCGTGGACCCAAAGACACCATGGACTAAGCTGGAAGGGGGAATGGGGGGGTGGAGGGAAGGGATCCTCCGGTGTCTGGGGAGCGTCCGGCCCCGATCCAGAACCAGCTCTCCGGCAGGCCGCCGCTGACTCAGGCCCGCCGGCCGCCGCTGACTTGGTGCTTCTGGACATGGCGCTGCCTCCAGAGTTCTCGGCTCCTGTCCTCGCCCCGGAATATTCCCCGGAAAGTTCTCCTTCGTCTCCGCTGGTCCCGTCCAGCCCTCCTTCGTCTCCTGATTCCCCCGAGTTAACCAGCCTCGCACCTCCAGAGCACCCTCCAGTGTCCGCTGCTCATAAGCGCTCTCCAGAGCAGGCCCCTCAAAAGCGCCTCCAGAGCGCCCTCAAGTGCCCACTCATCCAGAGTGCCCTCAAGTGCCCACTCCTCCAGAGCGCCCTCCAGGATTCCTAGTTTTCCCCAAGAATTTTTTTTTGGGGGGGCCATATACCCATGGCCGAGCCAGCTAAGGCACGGAGGATCCGCCATTGCCTCCTGAACTGCCTGCTCCGCCATGGCTTCCCGAACTGTCTACTCCGCCATGGCCCCCTGAGTCTCCTGATCCGCCATGGCAACCTGAACTCCCTGATCCGCCATGGCTTCCCGAACTGGCTGCTCTGCCATGGCCCCCTGAACTCCCAGATCCGCCCCGATGGTACTGTTACGGTGCGGGACGCGCCTTCCGGGAGGGGGGCGAAATCTGTCACATGTGTGTTCCTGTTTAGTTCCTGTTTGTCCTTATTTGGTCCTTCCAGTTTCTTTTCCCACTATTAGTAATCACCTGTTCCTTGTTATTAGTTATACCCATCACCTGTCTGCCCCTCGTTATCTGCCCTATTTGAGTTTGAGCCCGTTCTGTTCTCCTTTGTCTGGAATTGTTCATGTCAATCTTGCTTGTTTCCTGGTTCCTTTGCTTATTAAAATTTGTAAAAATCAGCAGTTCCGTGACAATAGCTTTATATTGTCTTTATAGTTATTATTTTTTTATGACTTAATACTGGGTTTGCATGTAACCCATTTGATTTCTGTAATGTGACGCATTTATGAGTGAAACAAAAAATGTGGGGTAAGACTTGATTTTATCCATCAGGAAATAAATGTCAGAAGTTTTGATTAAATATATATATATAAATATAAATATAAATATAAATAAATTGTTATTTAAATGCAAATACATTCAATAATGAATTGTATTTACTATATACATTACATTAATATTAATTGTAAATTAAATGATTTAAAGTCAGCTCACATTTAGATTTTAGATAAATATAGATTGTGATATAATTTAGACAGTAATTATAATAATTAATAAATATTATTTGTTGTATTATTTTTGTGTTTTATTAGTAGTATTATATATATACTATATATAATATATATATATATTAAAATATATCTCTTAGTACTACCATAATATTTGAACTTTTAAAAATGTAAATGTTAAAAAACTATTTAAATAAAGAGTTTTATAGTACTAATTATAATAAAATATTATAATTATAGATATCTAGGTTCGATATTAATTCTAATAATTATTAAATATTACAGATATTGACACATTTTATATTGATAGTTAATTGGACATTAAATAGAACAAAATCAGCTCATGAATTTACATTCTTGCATTTTTCTGTGCATTTTGCAGTTATCACCATCATTAAAGGGAAGGTGGAGGAGACTGAACTGCCGGTGGATCAGGTGGACATCATTATTTCAGAGTGGATGGGCTACTGTCTTTTCTACGAGTCTATGCTCAATACTGTCATCTACGCCAGGGACAAATGGCTGGTCGTGGTGTGTGTTCTTGTGTGTGTGTGTGTTGGCTGTCACAAGGCCAAGGTTATGTGACTAATTAGAATGTGAAGCATGTGTCCATGCTGAAAATTATCATTTATAATGGGAATGAGTGGCTAGTCATTGGGCTGCTGATGAATGTCTACCACTGAATGACAATTTTGTCCAGAGGACAAGTGGCTTTTTTACATTTTTATGGAACCATTGTGTTAGTTCCAGGGCATTGTTTCACCCTAGGGTTATTTTTATGGTGCATTGAACAGGAAGGAAAAGAAAGAATGATGTGAAGTCACTGGAATAATAGGAATATAATCACGCATATGCCAGGAACACGTTTTTGAAGATTAAAATATTTTATGAGGGTAGTTTCAACAGTGTCCTGTGGTGTGACAAGATATAATTAACTAAAACCATTTAAAAGATTAGATATTAATAAAAGATTTCATCTAATTTAGATAATATTAGTATATTCATATTTATTTTATAGGCTAATAGATTAAAAAATTAGTAAAACTAATGATTAAGGCTTTAGATAATATTATATATATTTAAATGATACTTTATATAATTAAGGCTTATTATATACATTATATGTTGATTACCTCATTATTATAAGGATAATAATTTCAACAAATCTTAATTCGAATATTTTAAAAGAGTTTTAAAATAATATTTTTATAATTACTAAAATATTATATCTTCTATATTAGGTTTTATTGAGCCTATGATGTATACTATAATGATATTTGAAATTATATTTTTAAATTAGAATTTTAAATTCATTTGATATGTCAATTTAAGGACATACTAATTTCTACAATTAAAGATATAATTATAATCTTATTATATTGTATTGTGTTTTATGAGCTTTTATTTATGACCTATCCATTTTTTACTACTACTACTACTACTACTACTTTTAATAATAATAATAATAATATGTGATTTTTAAATTGGACATAAGTCAACTACCCATAATCTTTTCACGCATGTGAGATCTGTCGATTCTCTGTCCTGTCATTTTCAGAAACCTGGTGGTCATCGTTTCCAGACAGAGCGACATTGTAGGTGTTGCCAGAGGAGTCGGCATACAACAGACTCAAAAATTCCATTGTGGAGTACACACACACACACACCACACACAACACACACACACACACAGTTTGTTTTTATAGTTTATGGGGACTCTCCATAGGCATAATAGTTTTTATACTGTACAAACTGTATATTATATTGCCCTACACCAAAACCCGACACTCACAGGAGACTTTCTGCATTTTTAGATTTTCTAAAAAACTCATTCTGAATTATTTATAAGCCTTTTGAATTAAGGGGACACTGAAAATGTCCTCATAAATCACCTTCTCATAATACCCATGTCATACCCATGTTATTATACAAATTGTGTCCTCATAAACCACATAAACATGCACACACACACACAACACACACACCCCACACAGACTTACTGCCAAGGGGCAACAGTTACTTATTTTAAAATAGCATTGATACTGTATCGTATCTCTTTCTCGATCTGCAATGTGGCTTGATCAGTGTCTCGTTTTGGATCCCACACTTATTTAGCTTAAGAAAGAAAAGAAAAACACTAGGAAAAAATTCCTGTTGGGTTCCATTACTCCCCCGCAGCAAGAGGTTTGCTTTTTCTCCATCCCTTCCACTCCCTCCTCGTTGTTTTGGATGGAAGTGTGAGATTGGCTTCGGCCTAACGCTCATGTGAGGGGATGTAATCAAATGCTGCAAGACACCCCCCCCCCCCACCCCCCCCCCCCCCCACCACAGAGGAGGCAGGAGTCTATTTTAGGGCCAAATGAAGACGACCAGACACAGCCAGACAGATTTTCTACTTTTCAGAGTTTTAAAATGTCTTAAAAATATATTTTCTCTGTGCTTGCAGGGTGGGAGAACGTCTATGGTTTTGACATGACGTGCATTCGGAACGTTGCTATGATGGAGCCCCTGGTGGACATAGTAGATCCTAAACAAGTCGTGACCAACTCCTGCCTCATTAAGGTATGGGTATATGCTCTATATGTGTGTATATGTGAGCAAGATCTGAACTGAATCATAGTACTGATTGACTGTGTGATAGGCTACTTTGGAACACATGTAGCGTGGGTGTTACATAACAGAATAATTTGCAGTAAAGAGCGCCTGATGACAGCGTGGTAACGTGTGTTCATCTCAATACATGCACAAACACCAATCATTCATTTAAATTAGCCAACACAAATGAGTCCTCATGGGATATAATGCTAATAATATCATCATGTAGGTAATTTGAAGGCATATATTTTGTTGTAATAAAGTGTCTCATGCAATACAGTAGGAAGGAAAAAACACAAATGAGATTTCTTTAGTATCTCAATTATTTCTTCTAAAAAGGAATGAGATTAAATTCATAATACTTTATATATATATATATATATATAAAAAAAAAATATATATATATATATATATATCTATATATAAAATAAATTATTATAATTATTTTTTAAATGACATATATCTAAAAAGTTTTAGATAAATGATCTTTATTATATTTCATTCACAAGTAGCAATTTCTACTTGGAACTTGAAATAACAAAAAAAATCTATGCTTTATTATTAGATGTACAATGACGTTAATATTTGAAAATTCTCTACTTTTTCAGGTCTAGAAATCACACTTTTAAAATTCCCTCAAATAAGGAATTAAAAAAAGAAATACATCGTTATTGTAGCTACTTATTTGTAAATTAATTTAAGCCTCTTGCAATAGCAATTTCTACCCAAATAATGTGACAACTGAACAAAGTTGAATTATTCCCAAAAGTTTCATGATTTTTTAAAGATTTTTATTAATTTCCATGAGTTTTTCAGGTCTAGAAAATCACAATTTAAAATTTTCTCACAAAGTATATTAAAATAAGAAATACATCTTCATTTATTAATGTAGCTTATTTCTAGCTTTTTGTTTTGCATTTTAAATCATTTAAAGATCCTTGCACACTAACTCCGAAATGTTCATATGCGTTTTTTTTTCATATTCATACTTTATGAAAATGCTTACTACGGATGCGAAAATGCAGAAAATCGAACCTGATCACAATTTTTTTTATGACGGACGGAAGTTTCGGAGACAGTGTGTAAATGTGATTGAATGTCTCAATGTTTCAAATTGTGCTTAATTTGATCTACATATAAAAAGTTTAATAATAATCAGAGATCTTAGTATTAATTCTCAAAATATCTGATCTATACTATATATATTTTCATATCCGTAACTCTATAGTCTTTCATTACTTCAACAATTGTCTCTTTTGTCTTGGAGAAACATCTGAAATGAAGTTAATATATTTAAGTTTGTCTCATTTAAGAACGTTTTCTCTAAAAGAGCAAACTATGAGCAATAAAATCCTCATTTTCATGAGCAAGTTTGTTATCTGTTTGACAGTGAAGACATATTAAATATCAAAAATGTCAAAAGAAAAAGAGACAATGTAAGGGACAGAGAGAAAGCTGGATAGCCGCCAGCAAATGAACGAGAAAGAACGAAAGAGAAGGCCATGCTTTCAGCGAGGCTCTGAATCACCTGAGGGATCAAACTCTTTGAAGAGGAGAATGATTTGGGCCTCTTGGTGAGGTGTACTAAATGAAAGGGTCAATGCTGCTACTGAGCGGTTGTTCGCACAAAGAGTAATAGGATCTTTGTTCGCCAAGGCTGATGCTTGGTGCCAACTCCTCTACTTATACAGGCACCAATATGGCCACATCCAAACAATAAAGTCTTTGAAACTGGATCTGTAGAGATGTGTGGGTTAAGGCTATATGACATAAACCGCATTACACTTCAAGCTTACAGTAGATCACAGCTGAAGTATCTCATAACTGATCATCAAAGGACTGTTAGTTCTCGTATGCGGGTCAATCATAATCTCTACATACAGTAAACAAAATCTGTATTGCCAAAAAGTGTGAGACGTGAAATGTCGCTTCCAGGAGGTGGATATCTACACGGTGAAGCCGGAGGATCTGACGTTCACCTCGGCCTTCTGCCTGCAGATTCAGAGGAATGACTATGTTCACGCTCTCGTCACGTACTTCAACATTGAGTTCACCAAGTGTCACAAGAAAACAGGCTTCTCTACAGGTTCAACCATCACTTATTATCTTATTATCTTTTACAAATAAATTTGGTGCTAACCGAGTCGTACATTCCCTTCAAGCCCCCGACGCTCCCAGCACTCACTGGAAGCAGACAGTGTTTTATCTGGAGGATTACTTGACGGTGCGGAGAGGAGAGGAGACCGGGCTCAGCATCATCGTTTGAAGACCCAAATTTGAGATAACGAGGGTGCGGCTGTAAATGGACTGACCTACTCTAGGGTGGTAGAAGTTTAAACGTTTTTTTTTTTTTTTTTTTCTTTTTTATAACGTTTTTTTTTCTTTTCTTTTTTTAAAACAGTGGGTTCTCAAAACTATTCGACCCTGTGTCCCAAGGGTGCAAACTGTCAAATACAATACAAGATATTTCTGGTACTTCTACTGTAATGACAATGTTGTTTAAATAATATTACTTCTAAAAATAAATTCCAGGATTTGTGAAACTGGAAGGTTTCTTCAGGCGTTATTCATTTACCAAAGATTTACAAGAATTTTCTAATTGTGATTTCAGGTTTTAAAATTAAAGTTTTTTTTAATATCATACTTCATTCACAACAATTCGCAATTCTATTAGACCTGGAACGCAACTAGAACAATTTATATTTATGAATTTTTTTAAAGACTTAGATTTTGATAAAACTTTGTCAAGGTATGGAAAAAAAACAAAAAATTACATTTTTAAAAATCCATTATATAAGGAATTGATAATAAGTAGATGCATCTTCATTTTTAGAGGCTGATTTAATAGTTTTAAGTAATGCCCCACTTTGCACAATAGCCAATTCTATCCAATAAAAATTAAATTTAGGACTTGACAGAACTGGAGAAAAAAAAAATTCGGTTTTTTTTCAATAATTCCCACCCTTTTTAGGTCTAGAACTTACACTTTTAGTGTCTCATACAGTATAAAAGATATATGTCAAAATGTAAGTTTTGTGCTTACTTTTAACTCATTTTTGAAGCCATCTTGAAAAAAGCCTTTTACCACAATATAATAATTTACAACGTGACATAATTGGAAAAATATTAAATATGATATATATAACAATATTACCATGACTTTGTAAAAGGTTTAATCTTTTTAAAAAATAAAATTCTCCCACCAGTATAACAAATTAAATAGACTTATATTTAAAAAATAGCTTTAGCTTTAAAAAATTTAGCTTGTTTTGTAAAATTTTTAATCATATTAAGCCAGTGTGCAAATAGCAGTTTATCCAAGATAAAACAATTTGAATAACTTGACATAATTAGAAAAAATTGATTTAGTTCTGATTCCCTGAGCAAGGGTTTAAGTACATTTCCAGATAATACATCGTAATCGCTTATTTTTTTAAGCTATCTTGTGCCCCACTTGGAAGTGTGCTGAGGCCCCCTAGTGGGTCCCGGGCCTCTGGTTGAAAACCACTGGTTTAAGAAAAAAAGAAAGAAGATGACAAAAAAAAAGTACTGAAGCAGCCAAATTTGATTTCTTCTAGCGTGACTTGGACTTCACTTTTGAGCTGGATTTCAAAGGACAGCTCTGCGACGCAGCCATCTCCCACGACTACAAGATGCGGTAAAACATGACCTGCATCCTGAGTCGGGCCACCGTTTCCCAGGGAGATTCGGCAGAGAGACGGATTGTGCCTCTCCTCTGCCTCTGTCTGGATCAGAGAGGCTGCTGAAGTGCAGGACCCGTCGGTGATGTCATTACTGCCAGTCCAGCACTAAAAGCTATTTTGTCATCACGTGTCACGTTCTTAAATGCACATAGAGGATAGACTGTGAAAACATCACTTTGAATGTAATTGTTAATGAGTCTGAGAATGTCAAAGCTTGTGTTTATTTAACCTTATAAGATAGGAAAGTGTTACCGAACAGTATATGCCAATGTGAATCGTACAATAGTGCCTCATCGAACAAAATGCTTAAGTTTGGATGCATACATGAAAAGAGCATGAATGGCATTTTTTCACTTCATTTTTGATGTTTTGCTTATATTTAAGTGCTTTTATTGTGTTATATTTATTGGGTTAGTGTTGAGTTGTTTAATATAGTGACCACTGGCATGTTTTCTGCCTTTGCTTTATTTGAATTCATTCAGGTTTCACTAAGATTTTTCTAAAGGTACTCTAAGAGCAGCTACACTATTTTAAATCATTCTTATCAAAAACAGGACCTACAAGATCTGTTATTTTAGTGTAACATAATGTGACAGTTTTAACTTAAGAATATTTTTGGTTTTGTGTTCTTGGTCAATTGTCAAGTCATTGTCACATACAACTTTTGTGTAAAATGATCCCAGAGCAGTTCAGATGAAGACAACGAATGAGGCTCAACATCTTTGATTATGAATCCAGCCAATGTTCTTCCCTCAATAATATATTTGAAGATTTCGGTGCTTCATGTTGTTGTCGTCAACTGAACGGTCTCTGCGAATGGTAACTGAAACACTTCTTGTTCATGCAATGAGGTTTTCCTGGCACGTTTGAAATCCAGGTTTCATGATACTAGCAAGACTTCAGGTGGGTTGAATGAGGCTATTGCATTGCTAAATAAATGGGAAGTAACAAACAATCACATTTTCTCCTGAATTACTTTGCTCTCACTCACTTGGTTTTATAGGATAACGGATAAGTTGGTCACATGCAGCTTGACTGAACACATTTTCTCAATAAATGTATTGTGATTGACAATTGGTATCGTTAACAAATAGAATATGTACAAAGATCATTTAAATGAGGTGATAAACTGGTCTGAGAATCTATAATATACTTCATCTACAATTGGAGACATACATCAAATGTGCACAGATATACAATGCTCTTTGACAAATAGACATGAAAAACCTTTTTACACTTTAAACTATTAATGTTTGATACAAATAAGTGAATTTGTCCTCTTTCAGCCAACATTAAATTATTTACATTGAGTATAATGGGGTTTGACGATGATACGTAAAGCTTAAAGTGATTTCACCTGTGTGTTTTTTGTTATGTGTGTGTGTGTGTTGTTGTGTGATCTGGTGGTGGTCACTTGCAGCAGGCTTTCTTCTTTAAAGGTTGATCCACCAGTCTGACCGTGTTTACCCATACTCTGTCTTCCAGCTCCCTCAGGACCCTTAAGGCATATTAATAAAATACTAAAATTAAACGTAGAAAAATATAAAAATATGAAAAAAATAAGATAATAATAAAACCAAAAATAATACAAAGCAATCTAAACAGTTGCATTACATATAAGGTATCATTAAAATACTTATTAAATAATATAAAAAAAATAGGAAATAAAATTCACATTTTACAATGCATAATATTAATAATATTAAATGCATTGATATAAAAAATTCCATATATAAAAATATAGATATAAAAAGTATAATGTATAGTTTTCTAAATATTTTTTGGTTGTACAAATATACTCTATTCGCACACGTTTCACTTCCATATTTAATTTATTCAACAGCTGAAAGTGTCTGATATAGTGGAGTTACTGAGATAAACTTAGCATCAGGTGATTCAAATGGCTCGGCACAGGAATATTTAGTGGGCCTGTCAAAGTAAATAAACTACATAAGGTTCGCACAATCTGTAAAGTCGCATATTTGATCACACTTTAACAATAAAAAAGAAAACTGCAAGCTTTCTGGTTGACATCTGATCATGTTTGCTGTCGGTTAGCTGTCTCACAGTTTTATAACTGTCTCTTTTTTGTGGGTTGCAGCTGTGGCTGAGGTGTTACAAACATCACAGCTAAACAAAATATGACAATATTTGATAACATGTTGCATTCATTGTGTTTTTTGAGTTCTTACCTGGCCAGATGAATCATGGCCTCCAGCACATTAGCTCCAGTGTAAGCACTGCACTCGTAGAACATCAAGTTTGCTTCCTATCAAATACAGCAAACTACTATTAATCTCTGCTTACTGTGTTGAATAAGGTGATGTAGAGTAAAAACAAAGCTTATTAGGTAATTTTAATATTTTAAAGGGATATACTGTGTGTTTGAGAGCACAAGAGATGTCCACACCTCTGCTAGCATATCGGCCTCTTTTGTCTGCACTTCTCTCTCATTCTCCTTGTCCGATTTGTTGCCAAGGAGCATGACGGGTATAGGGTCGCCTACAGCCTCCAGTATGCTGGCCAGCCAGGTGCGGACTGATCTGAAACTGTCCTCCATTGTGATGTCATAGATGACCACCACGCCGTCTGCCTTACGGAAAAACTGCTTGGTAATGCTGCGATACCTGCAGGGCACAGTGACATTGCTTTTATTAATGCTGGATGTTTATCATCAGTGACAAGCGAGATTATGTTTTGATTATGCAATAGATTACTCTAGACAACAAGGCTTTTAGAGCTGCTTAAAAGGATAACAGCACATACTGAGGAACAAAAATAAAGAATATAAACTGAAGCTGAATCTTTATGTCTTAAACAAGATGATATTAATTATATGAATGCACAACTTGATCCTGTTTGTGCCATGTAGGTATCAGGGGCCTAACCTTTCTTGGCCTGCAGTGTCCCATAACTGAAGAGCCACATGACTGTCCCCCAAATTCAGTGTCCGCACACTATAGTCAATGCCTGCACAGCACAACACAATTGAAGTGTTTTTTTTTTTAGTTTGGTTGGTTGGTTAGTTTTAGTATACAAAAGATAAATGTTAATATGACACAAAAGATACTGTTAAAAACATGACTCTTTATGAAATCAAAACAGGCAAAATAATAATAAAAATCTGCAGTAAGGTATAATTGCCACTAGGAGGTACTGTTGTTAATATTTTGTGTGGAACATAAAGGGTATTGATTGGAAGTAACTAAACGCCTAAAAAGCTCCAGCTTTGTTTGTTTGAAGAAGCCATTTGTTGGTGATTGTACCTAATAGAATGAAATTCATACTTTGAAGTTTGGTTAACACACTTACACACACACACACACACACACACACACACAACACAACATTTAAAACAAATGCAATGAAAAGCACAAGAACGATGCACAGACTAGAGTTGTCAAAGGTTGCTTTGGTTTGAAAGGCTGTATTAATCACAACAATTAGCACAAGAGAGAGGAGTAATCCATTTTTCTAAATAAGGCAAACTCCAGTAAATGGGCAACCAAAATGCAGGACATAATTTTCTGAAATCCCCCATTGCAAAAAGTCATGTGTTAAATTATAATAAGTTCAATTGTAAATTGGAGTGGGAGAGCAACTTACCCACAGTGGCTGCGGTGGCCGAATGAAACTGTCCATCACAGAAGCGTCGCAGCAGAGCGGTTTTGCCAACGCTGGAATTTCCCACCAGAATGACCTTAAAGAGGCGCTGAGGGGAAGCAGCGGATCTTTCTGCAGGACCCTGCAGCCGAAAATACCCAGAGTGATCGCTTAACACTACAGTTAAAGGCCAGTTTTGTTGAAAAGTGCACACAGGGATATAGTTTAGACCAGCTGTGTCCAAAATGTTCTGGAGGCCATGGCTGCAGAGTTTAGCTCCCTAATTAAACACACTTGAACCAGCTAATCAAGGTCTTCAGACTCACTAGAGACTTCTAGGTAAGTGTGTTGGAGCTAAACTCTGCAGGACATTGGCCCTTCAGGAACATGTTTGGGCATCCCTGGTCAATATTAATGGTCTCTTGTGCTAGAAATATCCATTTTAAACCCTCTCTCTTGAATTAAATAACTTTTTGTTACTGTATCTTTAAGATTTCTATATGTTAATCACTTCTGTTATGGTAATCAACATCTTTGAGGGTTCACTTGCCTGCTGGAGGGTCTCCTTTCCGACTGGCTGACCCCGTGCAGATGAGGGTATGTATCCTCTGATCCATTTCTTCTTAGACGGCTTCTTCACTCTAACTGGTGGTGGAGAGTCAGCAGAGGCCAGGGATGCATTGAACGGGTACAGGGAGCTTGACTTGGTCAGACTGACCTGACCTTCTTCTTTGCCCCACTCTTCTTCTTCACTTAGCTGATGGAGGAGAAGGTGAGGGTCTCCTTGCAGCAGATGTGGGAGGTGATCTTCCTCGATGGATATGACTCTTCGTAGAGGCCATCCATCCGGTGGTGCATCCTCTACATCCACTCTGCCATTTACACCTTCTGAGTCCCCAGCTACTTTTTCAGATCGCCCATCCACCTCTGGCTTCCCATCATCCCCTGTGCTGAAGGGTGAACAGAGACCGTTTGCTAGAGAGGAGGTCTTCCTGTTAGAACGCTGAGTCACTTCCTCTTTATCAACTTCTCTAAAATGACAGAAAGAGAGGTGAGAGAATAAATGTTTCCATGTCAATAAATCATATATTTAGGTATTCTAAGAAAATATATGTGAGGATTTCTCACTTTTTGACAGATGGTTTTCCCTCAGTGTATTTCACTGAGGATGTGCTCGGTCTTTGCTTGCGTGAGGATTTTTTCATTGAATTACTGCGTTTCTGTTTTGAAATATGAGGAGATTTTTTGTTTTGTTTTGATTGCTCTTATTAGATATACAGGTATAAACTGAAAGTCAAAAATTTGAACGCACCCACTCCTTTTCCATTATTAATATTTTCCACATTTTAGAATAACAGTACAGTCATCAAAATTATGAAAAAACAACTGGAAATATGGGAATTATTTTATGAACAAAAATGTTTTATACTTAAGCTTCTTCAAACTAAACTAAAATTGAACCATTTAAGTATATATATGTATATATCTATAGAATATATCCTATATAGATAGAAGATGATAATACCCTTTAGATCAAAACTTTTTTAAGATCAGATAAGCATAAATTAAAAACTGTTAAAACTAAAAAATATAAACATTACTTTATTGAAAATCAATAAATGTACTATGATTTAAATTATTAAAACTAAAATAAAACTGAATGGACATAAAAAAAATTTTTTAGAAAAACCTACAACAACACAAAATAAAAAAGGCTATATTTTCCACATCATTTTAGAAATGGAAAATATGATCATAAATAATTTAAAATTGGTAAACTTACCAGAAAGTTAATGTCTCGCTCATCTCGTAGATGTTTATTCATTTCTCTGAAAGAACAACATTTGATATAAGATTTTTGTTGTTTGTCTTTATCTACAGCATATGTGAGCATATACTAAGCTCACCTGAGTAGATCCAACTGTTTCATCAAGCTCTGTTTTTCTCTCTGCAAGCCTTCTGTGATTCTGTACATCTCCCTGTGAGGGGAAAAAGTATTTGTGTTTATGAGAAACTCTAGACACTGGTGGGATCTGAGTGTGTATGTAATAAATGCACAGACTAACATCTCTCTTTCCTGCTGTAGTCGAGAGGCCTGCTCCTGCAGAATGCCCAGCTGCTCCTGAGCCAATACTAGCTCCTGGCAGGTGTGCTCAAGTTCACAAGACAGCTCCTCGTTGGTCATTTTGAGCTTAACATTCTCCAGTCGACTCACCTTGTGTTCGCTATGAAGGTCAAGACATTGTCGCTCCAACTGAAAAAATAAAGACACAAAGAGAGTGACTAAACGAATGTGAGTTGCACAAAAATATTAGATTTTGTAAGATCATTACGTTTTAACCGTGGCACTAACCCTCCTCTGTTTTTGGAAAAGGTGCTCCAATTCCTGTTCTTTACGGCGGAGCCGCTGCTGGAGGTCTTGACTGCGTGACTGCAGATTTTCAGAGTCCTGGAAGAAATAATTAACATACTAGTCAATTTCAGTTCAGACAGCCTTAATCTCAACAACCCACCATTTTCTCTCAGCCGAGAACAAGTGATAACAAATGCACAAACTGTAATATAGTTTGAAACTTAGTAGACTAGGGAATATCAGTTGTACAGATATACACTTGAAATCCGCAACAGTGCAACAAATAGACAAATATGCAATAATAACCAAACACATATTGGGTTAGTCATTTTATTTTTATGTTTTTGAAAGAAGTCTCTTATGCTCACCAATGCTCCACTTACTTAATCAAAAATACAATAAATATATAGTGAAAAATCTTTAAGATTTAAAATAACTGGCAAAGCTGAATTGTCAACACTCCAGTCTTCGGTGTCACATGATTTTGCTGAAGAAACTCATTATCTTATTATTATCAAATATGTTGAAATATTTTTGTGGAAACTGTGATGTTTTTTTCAGGATTATTTGATGAATAGAAAGTTCAAAGTTTAAAAGAACACCTTTATTTAAAAAAATGTTTTGATATACTGTCCTTTACTGTCACTTTTGATCAATTTACTGTGGGCACTTGCTCTATAAAAGTATTCATTTCTTTTTCCTTTTAAAAAATCTTACTGACCCCGAACTTCTGAACAGTATGTAAAAGCACAGGCAACAGTTTAAAAGAATGTTTTTACCTTCAGAATTGCTTGATCTTTTTCATTAATGATCTGTTGCTCCATTTCCTCATATAATCTGCAAATTTCAGTGTCATGTGTGGCTGCTTTCCTGTGCAATGAGACAATGGCGTCTAATGTTTAAGCCTAATGCAGTGGTTCTCAAACCTGTCCTGGAGTAACCCCCAGCCCTGCACACTTTGTATGTCTCCCTCATCTATCACACCTGATTCAACTCATCAGCTCATTAGTGGAGACTGCAAGACCTGACGTGGGGTGTGTCAGATATAGGGAGACATACAAAACATGCAGTGCTGGGGGTACTTCATGGAGAGGTTTGGGAACCACTGGCCTAATGCAATCAAAAGTCAAAGATATGCCACAAACAAGCCATTCACATAATATTACACCCAAAATTTAGTATTTACATTCAAAAACACTGGCTTAGACATTCACATCCAGTTAGGTAATAATTAAAGGATCATAAGATTTCACAACTACACAATAGAGCCCAATATTCTTATGACACATAAGACTTGAACACAAATGGGCAATTCTTTGCATATCTTTAACCAATACAAATTGCAAATCACATCATTCTGACCTAGATTTAAACAAAATACGCTTTATTCCCCCCCAAAAAGTATGTAAAATCCTGTTAACTCTTAAACTAAGTGATCACTGGATATGGATAGAACAGCATTGTGTATAGAGAATTACATTAAGCCTCTAAGCAGAGATTATTCACAAATGACATTGTGGAAATTAAGAAAACAAAGCAGATTATTGGTTCTTAAACATGGGTGACTTTAGATGGTACTGCTCTCTATTCATTCTCAGTCACCTCCTGAGGGCACTCTCCATCTCCTTCCTCTCTTGTCGTGCCTCTTTGATTTGATATGTGACACGGGCCAGGAACTCTTCAAAGTTGGACAAGAGGTGAGGCTCATCTTTCCTGAGCTGTGCCCACAGGTTGCGAACCTCACTCGGGCTGAAATGAAGAAGAAACTGTTAGTACTTGTAGCTATATAAAACATAAATGTAAAGCATTTTGTGCAGCGCAAACTGTAAAACACCAGTACTAACTCTTCAAATACATTGCTAGCACCCAAGCTCTCCATCAACATGCTGAAATGTCTCTCTTCATCATCCTCGTTCTCTGACAGCTGTTCATCTCCTGAACTCTGATCAAGAGCTTCTGGAACTATTTGAGAGGATGCAGTCATTAGTTCCTCTGTCATAGAGACTCTCCGTCCATAAAGAAAGTTACCTGGGGAACAGTTACAGATATGCCTTGGAAAAGTTTCATTTGCTGTGCTATAAATATTGCAGCAAATAACACATCATTTTTTGAAGAGCTCCTTTTGTCTGGAAGGAGATGATAAACTTACTAAATCCAGAGGAAAACTCTCCTAGCGTCAGGTATGCATTTTTGTCAAGATCTAGTGAGTCAAAGACGTTCTCGAGTTCCTCAGTAGTGAGTGGCAATTCTTTGTGCAGCCTCTAAGAAATAGATGGAAAAATGACATCAACAATTTTCTGCTACTAGATATTTTACGCAGCCTATTTGAACATTGTAAAATAAAAAAATAACTTTTAAATAGGAAGGTAAAATGCAAGATATGCACCCTAATTATTTAGAGCCAAAACTTTGATGGCCATAGAATGGCTAAAAAATATAAAAACCTCATTTGAATAGACAGAGCTGTTTGGTTATACTAAAGCCACGACAGATAAAAAATAAAATACAATAAAATAAAAAAAAACTTTAAGGACCCCTACTTTACCGTCATATCCGTACGTGTGATGAAGCCCTTTCCCTCGCTGTCACAGATCTGGAAAAAGTCCTCTTTTTTGTCCAACATAGCAATGTGTCCCCAATCTGCCTCCTTATTCACACTTTTCCTTGACTTTTCCTGCTTCTCATCCTGGTCTGAGCCACTGCTTATAACCCGTGTGGATCTAACATGTCCAGTCTCTGACATGACTCCAGTATAACTTGCCTTGACTGTCTTAAACAGGTCAGGATGCAGTGCAAGCAAGAGACATGACTCAAATGGGCTGGACATCAAAGCTAGGTCCAGTACGAAGAATTATCCTGATTAATTGAGGAGATGTAATGCATTGTTGTCTTGAACTGAATCTCTGCTGTGGGTCCCAGCTGGAAGTGCAAGAAAAAGTCATGTCAACAATCCTTTGAGTCTTTAGGAATGTTAAGACTTTGAGAAGTGAAATGCAGATTATTGTTGTATATGTGTTTGTGTGCATGCAGCAGAACAGATTTACAAGCCTTGAGCTTAAACTTCACACAGGTGTGTGTGTGTGTATGTGTGTGTGTAATATATATACCTTGCTATGTGTACTGCGTTAGGCTAACCGAGACTTGTCATTTGCACTTATATATTGTTGCTCTTTTGTTAGTTTTGACTGCTTTTATTGTCCTCATTTGTAAGTCGCTTTGGATAAAAGTGTCTGCTAAATGACTAAATGTAATGTAAATGTTAAATTATGTATGGGAATGTACAGAAGGTTATATGATAAGAAAAAATCTGTAATTTTGACATGCATATACCGTTAGTTATATTTAGTTCAATTTAATCAAGTTCATGTAGATCATGAAAAGTGATTGTAAATTTGTCAGTGCACATTTACAAAGCCACTGCTGATATCATCAGTGTGCAGACCACCACAATGTCAAGGGGAAAAGGAAGAGGTTTCTGTGGTGAAATTTCCTGTTTGAACAGAAGTTGAACTTGCTACGGTTTGGACAAGAGGCTATCAAGTATTTTGTATTTATATTTAAGCATACACCAATTAAAATGACTTTGTTGTTTGTCTAAATGGTTCCATAAAGAACCTTTAACATCTGAAGAACCCTTCTGTTTCACAAAATGTTCTTTATGGCGAAAGAAGGTTCTTCAGATTATAAAAAGGTAAGAAAGAGATGGTTCTTTAAAGAACCTTTGACTGAATGGTTCTTTGTGGAACCAAAAATGGTTCTTCTATGGCATCGCTGTGAAGAACCTTTTAAGCACCTCTATTTTTAAGAGTGGGGTTGACATACAGTCCGGTTGACGCACATATTGCTCCTCGTTTAGCAATAAAAGTTGAATGCCAGTGTTCTGAGTAATTTGTGACATTCAACTAAATACACAATGAAATACTGAATTCATGAAGCTTCAAACTAAAATGATATGCATACGAAGTTCTAATAGAGAGCAATAAGTAAAATTACAGTTCTTACCTGAACAATAAAACAAGTATTTTACTCTTCCAGGTATATGTCTACAATAATGTTAGTATTAACTTGTTTAATTAAATCCAGTAACTGAGTGCAGTTTGTGGAGAGCCTATGTGGAGGTTTTATCATGGTGCGCGAGAAGAGGAGGAGGAGGAACAGGGTTGCCAGGTTTTCACAACAAAACCCGCCCAATTGCTACTCAAAACTAGCCCAGTCGTTTCGAGGGGGGTCCCCAGAAAAAAATTGCGTTCCGGTGGATAAATACACTTTTTTTGGCGGGGTTCTCCTGGTAAAATCCGCATTTTAGGGGCTAAATATCACGTTATTGGGGTCGCTTCAACCCGTGGACATGAAAAACAACTCGCGGCAACAGTGTTAAAGTCAGCAGGGACTGGCGCTCTCTCTGGCAGCGGCAGGTCGCAGCGCCACTTCCGGTGGCATCCCCAGCTGCCACTGGGAGCTGCCACGGTCTTTCTCGCTGTTTCTGCTGTTTGCTCGGTAAAACTACACTGTACTCAGTGGCGTGCGGTGGTGTTTTTTAAAATGATGATGATGCAAAGTTCCCACAATTTTATTATTATTATAATACATTTTTATGTATCAGCTGCCAGAGTTCTTGCCAGGAGTCACGATCGTTTGTCGCCGTTTCTGCTGTAAACTACACTGTTTTGTTTTTAAATAAAATATTTGATGATGCATATTATATACCAACAAGCAGATACGATCAGAATGGGAACCCAATAAGCTAAATTGCATAAGCATTTTCCCATAAAGAACATACACACACATAAGGAGTGCCAGCTGGCGCTATACACGCACACAAACATTTATTTATTTAATGTAACACTTTAGTTATTAACTAGTTGCTTGCATATTACTATATTAGCCGTTTATTAGTACTCATAAAGCACATACTAGTGCATTATTAGGCGTGACCGTATTCTACATCTTACCCTATACCTGAACAGTAATTAATAGTAAATAACACACTCACATTGACTCCATTGTGAAAAAGGCCCAGCAGAGGTTGTACTTCTTTTGCCAGCTGAGGAAGTTCAACCTGCCACAGGAGCTGCTGAAACAGTTCTACTCCGCCATTATTGAATCTGTCCTCTGCACTTCAATAACTGTCTGGTTCAGCTCAGCTACCAAATCTGACCTCAGAAGACTTCAGAGGGTAGTCCGGACTGCTGAGCGAATCACTGATACAACCCTCCCCACTCTCCAAGAGCTGCACTCATCCAGAGTGAATAAAAGAGCAGGCAAAATCATTCTTGACCCCTCACATCCAGCACACTCCCTTCTTTGAACTGTTGCCATCTGGTCGACGCTACATAGCTCTGAGCACCAGAACGGCCAGACACAGGAACATTTTCTTCCCTCAGGCCATCCATCTCATGAACACTTGACAATAACTGTGGAACACACACTATTTATTCACTCATACACTTATTTATCTAACACTCATACTCAGTCTACATTTCAATTTGCACATAATATACCTGTACATACAATTGTCTTTTGTTATATACCTGTACATACAATTGTCTATTGTTATATACCTGTACATACGATTGTCGATTTGTATATTTTTTATTCCTTAGTTACTTGTTCTATTTTTCTATTTTTTGTTATCTGTGTTTTTGTTCTGTCACTGTCATTCTGTTACACTGTTGAGCTTCTGTCATGAAAACAAATTCCTCGTACGTGTAAACAGACCTGGCATAAAAACTCATTCTGATTCTGATTCGGATAGTTTATTTAGCAAAAGTCAATATGTGTGTATATATATATATATATATCTCTATATCTGTTATATATTATAGTATATATATATATAATATATATATCTTATTATAGTGTATAATTCATTTTAGCTTTTGTTTAGTTGTTTTTTTGTTTTGTTTTTGGCAAACAGTAAGAAACTATAATATTACAGTAATAGTGAGTCCAAATTAACACTTATTTGTATCCCTTGCCGGGATATCTTCAGGCCTTTTTCCTTAAAACATAACATTCTTTGTGCTTTTCCTTAAAAAAATGTTAGGCCTATATGGTCTAAATGTAAAGTGCAGTGCTCATAACAACAAAGTTGTCTCATAAACGCCGATGCTGTGACTTCAGTTCACGTATTGCTTTTTTATTAGTTACATTTTACATTTCTATCAAGAAACAGGCCTAAGAAACGTGTGCAATTGTACACCATTCTTTTTTATTAGTTAAATTTTTTAGACTAGGCATTGGTTTTCAAAACTGCTTGGTAATTTTTATATTTATTTCTGAATAAAGGAACGGCATAAAAAAAATCAGTGAAAATCTGAAAGGTAAGGGTAAATGTACTTTTCGTTCTCTGAACTGCTTTAATACCCTCAGCCAAAAGGAAGAAAAGAAGAAAATTACACACGATTAATGTGATATTAATTTCGGAACAATAAAGAAAAATGTAGGCTATTGTATTTTCCCTAAAATGTTATAAAATGAGCAGGAAAATGAACTGAACAAGTAATTTTTGATTCTGTACGTCGCAGTGTTACCATTACCAATAGGCTAGTTCAATGCGTCTCTTTGAAGATCTGCCCCTTTAGGTGTGGATTACAGCCTCCAATTGACCCAAAATATGCCAAAATTGTCACAACAATTGGATCTGTGAACTTCACTAATAATTTACAACACTGTCAAAAGTGACATTTCAGAGAAATAACTATTTTATTACTTACTTTTCCTTGATGTTCCTTCTGCCCTGTGCTTCTTCATCATAAATGATAACCAGACAATGTTTCCAAAAACTAAGCCCATTGTGTAATGTACTTTTCAATTAATGTTTAATTGTTTCATATATTTAACATATACACTATATATATATTCTAAAAAGAATATACTTTTATACTATAGTTCAAGTACTATAGTTTTTACAGTACAAACAGCAGAGGCTGACGATGATTATGACTTTCTGATGCTGGACTAGATGGCAAAAAAGGTAACTTTTATGGAGACTATTCAGCTTTTGTTCACTCTTTATTAATCCTTTCTTGTGAACTGTATGTGAACTGTTGGATCCTGAAGGATGAAAAATTCTTACTCAAATATGGCGACAGTAGCCCATTTGTTTTTATCCACAAGTTCTGTGCAAAACATCTCACAGTCCTATGTTTTCACAAACAGGAAAGAAGTGAACAGGTCCGCTGGAGACTTTCCTGCCCTTGCAGTCTTTGTGTAGGGATTTAAATTTGGTGCTCATCGACTTTTGTGTATGTAGTATGCATCATCGTTTATATATAGTAAAACGAGTTCATTTCTGTTACCTGCGCCAGTCATCTGCAGTCCTGGTGTCTCTCAAAAATTTGCTCTGTGATAGAAGAACATATGGTGCAAAATTTTGGTGTAATACTGTTGACATTAATGCCTCAAACTGAGGCATTTACATTCATGCATAAATGATTCTTTTCTAACTTTAAATGCTTTCTATAATATTATAAATATATTTTACTGTTTTCTTATAAATAACAGTAAAATTATTTGCCAAAAACGTACGAAAATTCCCATGGTTTTGAAACAATAAAAAAAGCTTATTACAGTTTAAGCATGTTATTTGTAGTAAAACCGTAGTTAAACAATTGTAATAAAAAAGAATTAATTTCTCGGTGATCCCACATTCCCATTTTCATTTTTGTAGCTATTACAAAAATGATATACTTAATTGAACTGCCCAATTTCCAGTCATCACTTTATTAATTTGAATAATGAATGTAAAATAACCTGCCAAAATTTACATAACCTCAAACTTCCACAAGGATCATAATTTAAGATGAATGAATTTCTGATCTTTGTGTTGTACGGCTTCTGCCATCAGTCAAGGCAAGGCAGAGTCTCTTTAGAAAAAAAAACTGGATGAGAAAGTTATCGATATTACAAAAATAAAACAACGCAAGTATTACAAAATGTGATATTAAAAAGTGTTAAAGTCACTAGTTTTTACAAAGTAACTGTCCAACAGCGACACCCGCTGGTAAAGCTAAAAAGAACAGCTTAACATCAGTTGGCAAATAAAATATATTGTTTATATTGTTACTGTCTTTTGTTATTATTTTGGAATAAATATGAAAATACGTAAAAACACTAACTTGATGAGATTTATTGGTTTTGATAAACAGAATATTGCATAGTGTAAAAATACAAAATATAATTTTATTTTGCCTTTTAAATGTAATGTTTAATGCAGGGAGATGACAATAGTAAGGTTATATATATATATATATATATATATATATATATATATATATATATATATACTATATATATTATATCTATATCATATCACATACATACATATACATACATGCATGCATACAGTACATACACCCACACCCATATACATATATATTTATAATACCATATTATAATGGTTTTCTAATATGGTTTATTTGTGCTTGTTAAAATCATCTCCAGGTAAATAAATACGTATCGACTCATTCAGTGCTACTTGACATAGGCCTAGCAGTTATTACGTACAGAAACTATTCGGCCTTATTCTGTTATAAAACAAAAAAAAGTGTTTGTAGTACATAACAAATCTGTATTTGTTTTGTCCAACAGTGTATCTGATTTTTAGTCCAATTACAAGAAAGAATAAGAGACCAAATAAAGTTTCCTATATACATATATTGAAGGGGTATGAATACTTTCGCAAGGTACTGTGTGTGTATATAAATCACAGTATATATATCTATATAATAGTATATATTATATATATATTATTGTGTGTGTGTGTGTGTGTTGTGTGTGTGGTGTGTGTGTGTGTGTATATATATAATATATATATATATAATATATCTCTATAATTATATATATATATATATATAGATATAATATATATAAAACATTTCTGTCCCCCTCACTTCTGAAAATGATGGCTACGCCCCTGTATAATTTACACCGTGTAGTTTTTACTAGCAAACAACAGACACGGCGAGAAAGACCCGTGGCAGCTGCCGAAACACTAGTGCAGCGCCACAACTTGGCAGCTGCCTTTGACTCCGGGCAAGAACTATTCAAGAATTCAAAGGCGTTTATTGTCAATGCCCAGTGAGGACAACAAAGTTTCCCTAGGCAATGAAATTCTTTATTGCTGTCCCCATAAATGCCAAGACGTGCAAACTATACACACGCATACACAAACTATACACGCATACATACACATTGTAAGAAACATAATAATAAAAACTATGCTGTAGTAGTAGGAATATAGACTATGAAAAAATAGAAATATAGACTGTGTGTATCTATATATGCGAGTATAGAGTAGAAATAGACCTATGGCAACTGAGACATAAAATTCCTGTATAATTATAATAAAATTGTGGGAACTTTGCATCATCATTTAAAAAAAACATCACCACACGCCACTGAGAAGAGTGTAGTTTTACCGAGCAAACAGCAGAAACGGCGAGAAAGACACGTGGCAGCTGCCAGAAACGACTAGTGGCAGCTGGGGATGCCACCGGAAGTGGCGCTGCGACCTGCCGCTGCTCTCTAGTTGAAGTAGCCCAATTCCGCGGGAAAACACTTGTTCAGCTAGTATGTTTCTATAGTGACACAGAAGCCCTGCTTGCTATCAGCATAGTTCAAAAAAAAAAAAATCCCCTAATAGAATGAACCGCCGTATCCTTTGAAAAAAAAAAAAAAAAAAAAAAAAAAAAATTAATGTGTAAAAAGACCAAATATTCAAGATTGCAGGGACCAAATATGCTAGAATTAGTCATTAAACCCCCATATTAAAATCAGTCTTGCTAAAGAGTGTAATTACATGCAATGTAATTAGTTTGTATTATATATTTTAGTTTAGTATATATTACAACAGCAAATAAAGAGAAAAATTATGCATTCAGTTACAAATAAGAGAGGAAAACTGAAATACGAACAGGGAGAATCTCCCTCATGCGGTGACACAAGGACAAGACCCTTGTCTGATCGTCCTTAAAACAAGAAGCGTTTTGCTGCTTTCTGCTGGACAAATACAGCATTGCAGCACATGTTTATTGCTGTTTCATTAGTCTCCAAGATATATACCAGTTGATTATTATTTAAGTGTATTTAATTTATGTAATAAACATTCATCAGAATAGTTAACAATATAGTTTATACTATGGTGTAATCATATTTTATTGTTACATTGGTTAGAATAAAAAATAGAAGTAAAATCCACTTACAGTAATATTATGCATAATTTGCTCAAAAGCAACGAGATGTGTGAAATGTTACATTTATTCAAATTAGTCATGGGAATTAGTTTTAGTAAGTTTTTGTAAGTGTTTGAAGTGATCAGAGTTACAAAAAACATCAGTGCTTTTTGCTGAATATAACCTGCAGAGTTTCTGTATCAGTCTCCTTTAAGTTGTGTAACTTTACCGCCATCCTGAAATGAGGAGGAGTCCCGCTCATCAGCGCTGACACTTTATTGATATATCTGGAGAAAAAAAAACAGCTTTCTGATTTGTCACTGATTGTGTTTGATGATTTCCTCTGTTGTGTCTAATAAGGTAAGAGTGAGTGTCATTGGCAGCTGTGAGTCTCTCTCTCTCTTTAGGGGGCTGACAGGAGCCAGTTTCTTCAGTGTGTTTGAGAGAGAAGAGGACAAACTTGTGCTGACAGAGTCAAACACACGGTATGACAAGCAGAAGGAGATGGAGGGATGTCTGACACTCATTTTACTCGCCTCCATATTCACCATAACCACATCTGGTAAGTACGAACAAGATTGTAAAGAGGTTAAATTATATATGTTTGAATGAGCAGTTTATCTGTGATGGCCTTATATCACTAAAAGCTATATCTTATGACACTAGTTCATTCATTGTCAATGAAACTGTATAAACTATGTGAGCTTTACTAACAATTTAATGATTGACAGGATTATTTCTAATATTCTTGCGTCCATCTTGATATATCTATAAATGTTTGTATTTACTAACTTTTTTACATCTTATGTTTCTCAACGTTGCAATATTCTGCTTGTAGGTGATTTAAATCCCTTTCTCTCTTCCTTGTACAGATTTTGAGATTGTAAGGTTAGTTGATGGTAACAGTCCTTCTGCTGGTAGAGTGGAGGTTCTTCATAGAGGTCAGTGGGGAACAGTGTGTGATGATGACTGGGATTTGGCTGATGCTGGAGTGGTGTGTAGAGAGCTGGACTGTGGAGAACCTGTAGATGCTCTGAGTCGTTTTGGACCAGGATCAGGACCAGTCTGGATGGATAATGTAGCCTGTAGTGGGTCAGAGTCTACACTAAAGGACTGTAGATCAAGAGGATGGGGTGTTAGTCAGGGCTCGAATTGAGAGGGGATGTGGGGGGATGGCATCCCCCTGGTTGAAAAAAATGACAAAAAGCATCCCCTCAGTAAAACCACCATCCCCCCTGGATTAATAACGTGTATTATGTAAAACTTATAATGCAAATGAAATCTAAAAATTATCTACTTAAAGGGGTAATAGGATGCCCATTTTCCACAAGTTGATATGATTCTTTAGGGTCTTAATGAAAAGTCTATAACATACTTTGGTTATAATTTCTCAATGGTAGTGTAAAAAAACCTTTTTACCCTGTCAAAAACAGCTCTTTTCAAATCAAGCCGATTTTGTAGCATTTTCCTTGAAATGTTAACGAGCTATGCTGACCCTGCCCCTCTCTTCCGAGCTGCTCTCAGAGAAACTCCCCTTGTCCAAATACCCACACTTACGGTCTTGGCCACTTGAGAGCACGTGACAGGAAGTAAGTGTGCAAGACTGTCCCAGGTCTTAAAATTACCAAAGCGCAGTGCCCTTAAGTGCCACACATTTTATTGCTGCAAAGATTAGTATATTTAACATTTGCAATTGCTTTTTATCACTTAATTAAATTGTGTCATCTATAGGGACTACTGAACAGACAATTAGAAGAAGATTTTAAAATGCAAAGTATTGAAAAAAAAAACGCTGTACATTACTTTGGCGTTTTAACACACTATAAGTGTTCCCATCAGGTTAATGAAAAGTTTACACACACTTGTGGTTCTTCATGCTCACTTGAACACTTGGGCCAAATACAGGAAATACGTCATATAAGTAGTCAAGAGGTCAAGTGCAAAGACCACAAGTGTGTGTATTTGGACAAGGCAACTGTTTACTTCATCCGATTCATTGAAACTTGCTAATTAGCACATTATTAGGAAAGGCGATTTGCAAAGATTCATTACAAAACATTATACTCACTTCCTCTGTAGATGAGGCTGGATCATGAAAGATTCGCACGAACATAGCTGCATTATGTAATTCTGGGGGGGGGGGGGGGGGGGGGGGGGGGGAGGGAGGGCTAGGGGGGGGGGGGGGGGGGGGAGCGGGGGGGGGGGGGGGGGAGGGGGGGGGGGGGGGTGCATTCCCTTCAGAAACAATGTAATCCTCTGCGTCTTCAGCGGCTCAGATGTCGGGAGTAAATGACGACTGCTATGTTCATTATTACATCCAACAACAGAACACCTCAATCGCTTAGGAGTTATTCTTGCTTACATCTGCTCCAGCGGTGAAACAATAGCGGACTGATGACAGCTCACTCAGGGTGGGTCTAAGGTAAGACACCAGTCCAGTCTGTGCTGAAACGTTACTGTCAATCAAACTATCGTGGGAGGGGCCAGACAGGCATCTGAGATCGGCTCGATTTGAGAAAGGGGAAAACATTTAACCAGATAAAAAAAAAACACTGGGTGGATTTTTATCATTATAGGGTGGTTGTGTACACACACTGCCAACACACATTTCAGTTCAAACAACTTGTAAAAGTGCATGTAGCATCCTATGACCCCTTTAAGATAATTCACAAATAACTTTTTCGAGCAAAATGGTTGAAGCGCAACTTTTGAATTTCTTTAAAAAGAAGACAACAGAAGGTATGATTTTTCCTTCATATGACTATTGGTTGAGAAGACGTAATCCCCCCTCACATAATGTTCTGGTGCTGTATGTGTGCTGTAGGGATTGAGAGATGATAGCACGCAGTTATCGAGTCATCGCCTTGCAAAAACCAAACAAATACACGTCTTGAGAGTCCAAAAGCATTCACTGCGCAATGAAGCCTATTAGAATACAGTTAGAATACCCTTATAATTCAAGCAATGAAAGAAAAATACCCACTTTCACTACGAGTTTTACTTATATATTAATTGCTACAACGGCATGCACTTTTCTGAATATCAGTAGGCCTACATGCGCGAGCACAAATGCTCGCTAATAATTTTACTAGCAACAGTTCATACGTAACATGGTTTCACCTCTCGAGCTTTCACCATACATCACGGATACATTTCTCCGTTATGGGAACTCCTTTTCCTTCCAACCTTTCTTGAAGTCCTATTGGCTAACGCCAATCCAAATGACTGGCCAATTGACGGAAAGTATGCAAATCGCATGCAAATACCAACGAGCTCCAGAGGCAGTATAAAATGCGGTGCACGCGTAGACGGGCGAAACAGTCACCTCATGTTAATACTGGCCTACCGAAGGAAGAAAATTACGTCAGAATCTTCTACTTCACCTGCTGAATTCACTATGGCCCGCGTGCTCCGGACCCGCCGCGAATGTGGCTCGCGGCCTATTCGGGGTTAGGCCCACTGCCGCCAGCGTGTCTCTGGTGGGCCCTCCCGGTGACGGGAGCGTTGTCTTGTCGCTCCACCAACCCCAACGTTCACCCCGTTCCCCGGTCTTACTCCCTGAGGACTGCTTCCGCCCTCCTTCCAACATCTCAGAGTTTGTGTCCTTTGGCCAGGAGGAGGGGGATGACACAATGTCCATCTCGGCCTCGGAGAGGGACGATTGGGCGGGATCGGAGTCCGATCAGTCGGACGGCATGGGGACCCCAGACCTCCAGGAGGAGTTCATGAGGGTTCTGTCGAAGGCTGTCCAGGAGTTGGAGCTTACCTGGAGTCCTCCAGAGGAGCCTTCGAGGAGTAAGCTCGACTCCTGGTATTTCAGGTCCACCCAGAAAGCTGACTCAAGGGCGTCAGTCCCCTTCTTCCCTGACGTACATGAGCAGCTGGTGAAAACATGGTCTGCGCCCCAATCAGCGCATGTCCACTCTGCCACACAGGCCATTTTTTCCCACGTGGATGGGGCGGAGGCCCACGGGTACGTGTGCTCTTCCCCCGTCGAGGAGACCGTCGCTGCGCACCTGTGTCCAAGACCGTAGGCTCGGACATTGGAGCGCGTGGGAAGTTATTCCGGGAATCTCGTGCTGGCTACTCGTGTGATAGAGCGTGGGTATACCCTTCAATTCAGACGCCGCCCAATTCTAGATCTCAGGCCCATCAACAGAGCGCTTTGCAAGCGTCCATTCAGGATGATAACGCTGAAACAAATCCTGGTGCAAATTCGGCCCGGGGACTAGTTTGCGTCCATGGACTTAAAGGATGCGTACTTTCACATTCAGATAGCACCGCATCATAGAAGCTTTCTGAGGTTTACTTTTGAGGGCATAGCGTACCAATACTCTGTTCTCCCGTTTTGGGCTGGCTTTGGCCCCACGCACTTTCTCAAAGTGCATGGATGCAGCACTTTCCCCTCTCAGAGCAAGCGGGATGCGCGTTCTCAACTATCTGGACGATTGGCTTATTTTAGCTCAGTCCCGGGACACGCTAGTCAGCCATATAGACACGCTGCTTCGTCACTTGGAGTCCCTAGAGCTATGTGTCAACATGCAAAAGAGCATTCTCGCCCCAAGTCAGTCTATAACATATGGGGGAGTGTGCTTCGACTCGGTGGAGATGAGAGCCTGCTTCTCTCGGGAGCGCTCGGTGGCCATTTTGTCTTCCCTGCGCCATTTCAGATTGGGCAGCTCTGTTCACTTGAAGGAATTTCAGAGGCTGCTGGGACTCATGGCGTCTGCTTCAGAGGTATGACATCTGGGCTTACTACACATGCGCCCGCTGCAATTATGTCTGAAATCTCGAGTCCCTTGGACGACGTGGACTTTCGGCCGTTTGCGCATCGCGGTCTCCCACGACTGCATCGAAGCACTGAAGCCATGGCGCAACCCAGATCTCTTCAGCCTGGGGGTACCCCTGGGCTTGTTGACGTTGCGCGTTGTGGTCATGACGGACGTATCAATTTGTGGCTGGGGAGCAGTGTGCGAGGGCATGCCGGCTTCAGGGCTGTGGTCAGAACCTCAAAGCCGATGGTACATAAACTGCTTGGAGCTGGGAGCAGTGTTCTTAGCTCTAAAGGATTTTCGGCCACAGCTATAACAGCGGCCTGGTACTGATTCGCACCAACAACATGTCTGTGGTTTTGTACATAAATCACCAAGGGGGGTGTGTGCTCCATGGTGTTGTACAAGCAGGCAGCGAATCTCCTGCTATGGGCGGACAGTCACTTTCTCTCCATCAGAGCAGTGCACATCCCCGGTCTCCTGAACCGTGGGGTGGACATGCTTTCGAGGAAGGGGATTCCTCAAGGAGAGTGGAGGTTGCACCCCGAGTCGGTTCGGATGATTTGGGCCCGCTACGGGAGAGCGGAGGTCGAGCTGTTCGACACGAGCGAGAATGCGCACTGCCCGCTGTTCTTCTCCCTGTCTCACTCCTCGTTGGAAGGGGACGCTCTGACATCGCACTGCCCGGTAGCCAGGCTGTATGCGTTTCCTCCGATCAAGATATTACTGCGGTGTTGATGCAGATCAGGGAGGAGGGGGCTTCGGGGATACTCATCGCCCCGAACTGGCCGAAACAGCCTTGGTTCCCGGACCTGACAGAGCAGCTGGTGGCGCCGCCCTGGCCGATCCCCATCAGGAAGGATCTGCTGTCTCAAGCAAGCGGCTCGGTGTGGCAACCCAACCCGGAGTTATGGAACCTTCATGTGTAGCTGCTTCGGTGATATCAGAGGAGCTGAGCGCCCTGCATTCCCGTGTTCTCGACACACTCTCAGAGGCACGAGTGCCCTCCACGAGGCGCTTGTATGCTCTAAAATGGGGAGTGTTTGTGAAATGGTGCCGTGATGTTCATATCAACCCGGCTGCTTGCTCCGTGTCGGATATTCTGCGTTTTCTACAGTACAGACTGGATAGTGGATCTCTACCATCAACACTGAAAGTCTATGTGGCCGCTATTGCCTCGTTTCGTTCCCCGCTGGGCGGGCAATCGATTGGTAGGCATCTGGTGGTGAGTTTTCTTAAGGGAGCGATAAGATTGCATCCCCCACGTCCGTCTTCAGTCCCGCCCTGGGACATAGAGGTGGTGTTAAGAGCTCTTTCGCAGTCGCCATTCGAGCTTTTAGCATCCATTGCTATAAAGGAGCAATCTCTCACATTGCACTTCTTCTTGCCCTCGCTTCGGTTAAGCGCATAGGGGATTTACATGCGTTTTCTGTGGACAGCGACTGTATTCGCTTCGGACCCGGTGACTGCAGCGTCACTCTCCGGCCGAGACCGGGCTACGTGCCTAAATCCCTATCTACCCCCTTCAGAGCGCAGACTGTTTAGCTGACCGTCCTGTCTTGTGAGTCATCGACCTCGCATGATGCGGACGCTCAGACTTCAGTGTGCCCCGTCAGGGCTGTGAAGATTTACATTGACCGTTCAGCCAGCTTTCGGCAATCTGACCAGCTTTTCGTGTGCTACGGTGGTTGTGCGAAGGGCCGGGCCGTGTCAAAACAGAGTCTTTCCCACTGGATTGTTGACACTATCCCGGCTGCTTATACAAGCCAAGGTTTGGAATGCCCTTTGCACATTAGGGCCCACTCAACAAGAGCTATTGCCTCCTCCTGGGCGTGGTCAATAGGTTTGTATATTCAAGATATATGCTTTGCAGCCGGCTAATCTTCTCAGATCTTCTTCTACCTTTGCCAGGTTTTACAAGCTGGACGTTCAGTCCTTAGCCTCCCAAGTGCTGTCGGTGAGTGACTGATTCACGTTTATGCTACCTCTATTCATGTGTGTTGCTGCCTCGCACAGTAGTTACTCTGCGCAGCCCTATGTTCTATTGTTGTTGTCTGCCCTGTACTCAGTGCAGCTTCCTGTTATTCATGTCTGCGTCGCTATTAGTTGTGGGAATTGTGTGTTCTATCTTCGCTGAGTACTGTATGTGACTGGTTCAGGCTGCTCGTAGCCTCTCTCATGGCGGGATTGAATATTGTTCCCATAACGGAGAAATGTCTCCGTGATGTCCCGTGAAAGCTCGAGAGGGAACGTCTCCGGTTACTATGGTAACCTCGGTTCCCTGAAAGCGGGACCAAGACATCACGGAGGTCGCCGTGTTCGCTGCTCGACCAGCTAAGCGGCGTTCGGTATCAGATTCTGACGTAATTGTCGCGTGCACCGCATTTTATACCGCCTCTCGAGCTCGTCAGTATTTGCATGCGATTTGCATACTTCACGACAATTGGCCAGTCATTTGGACTGGCGTTAGCCAATAGGACTTCAAGAAAGTTTGGAAGGGAAGGAGTTCCCATAACAGAGAAATGTCTCCGTGATGTCTCGTTCCCGCTCTCAGGGAACCGAGGTTACCATAGTAACCGGAGAAGGTTTTGTTCCTTGAATGAATCAGTTTTTGAACGAATCAAGTGAGCCAGTGATTCAACAGCCCATTCAGATGGACACTTTTCCTGCATCCCAATGTGCATACTATATCTGGCCAAAATAGTATTGAAAATGACTAATATCACACAGAATTTAGAATGGATAATATGCACATTGGGACGCAGGCTTGTTTCGTTTCAAATTGAATCAGCCATTTTGAACGAATCGTTTGATTTGAACGATTCAATAAATCATTTATCACAACAGTGGCTTGCTGCCACCTACTGGTGGTTTTATGGTCATCATTATTTATCCATGACAGGCCTAAACCAGCCAAGGTTTCAGCACAAAAGCACATTTAGCAAAATATTGTTTAATTATCAATATTGAGCAAAATTCCTCCATTTCAGGCCCAAGAAGGTAAAAAAAAAGCTTATAAATAATAGTTCATTTAATAAGGCAAATTGTTCATTAAATAAAAACCTTTTTTAATGACCCGAAGGTTTTACAGGGTTAAAAAAAAAAAAAAAAAAAAAAAAAAAAAAAAAAAAAACAAAAAAAAACAAAAAAAAAAAAAAAAAAAAAAAAAAAAAAACAAAAAAACAACAAAAACAAGGGTTTTTATTCTTTTATTTAGACAACAGCAATGTATGATGACGAACTTCCTGATATATAGATTTATTTTATGTTATTTCTTTACTCTTTACATGGTGTTTATTATTTCATGTTTTATTTCCACCCTCATGCTCTCATTTAAAGTGTTTTAAATTTGAAATATGAATAACCGCATTTTTTTAAGAGAGATGTTTAGAGATTGTTGCTAGCTGACTATTGCTGGCACAAATTTGTCTTTTAACTAAATCCTGTAATGTTTCCTAGTTGTATTTTGGCATTTTTAAACACATAATGCATTTGTAAAATGTTTCATTTTGAAACAATCTTTAATTCTTTGTGTGTTTGTAAGTATATTGAACAGAAACAATATTATAGGTGTATTTTTAGGTGTTGATGACACATCTGAGAACTATGATGATGCCACACCAAAAGGACAAATCACTGATACTAGCAGGTGTTTTTATAGATTTATTATCCTTCTAAACGTGTATTACAATTGTAGTGCATTACTACTTTACTACACTGCTACAAGAAAAATCACTTATGTACAGTAAGAGTGGCAAGCATTGTATTTTGACTTTTTTCTCAGTAGCTTTAAGATTGCATCTAGTCTCATGTAGACTGAACTTTGACTAAACATGGCAAAAGTCACATTGTAAAATATTCTGGACAAGAACCACTAACATGTAGATGGGAAGAGACGGTCTGACAGACATTTAAACCAAACACCATTAGTTTTGTTTTCTATGTAATGTTTAGTGGAGGGATTATTTGAAATTTTATTTAGGCCATGTCATACTAAATTATTTTCGCATTCATCTTTATTCAATGTGTGAGATACCACTGATACTGGTACTGGTACTGATACTGTTCAAATGTACAATTTTAGTCTGTGGCTACGCTATTCATATAGTAACAAGTATCAATGTACAACACAAGGTGGTTTATCAGAAATGTACAGATGCACACTGACTCTCTCTGCTGGTCACAAGGTGAAGAACATGATAACCATTGAATGGCAATTATGATTTTTGTGGGCTATCTGAAAAAAAAAACAATTTTTGACATTAGTTACAGGAATTATTTTGACAGATGTTAAGGTTTCACAAAATTTCCCTCGTTGTCTATTAAGCCTTATACACAAGTAAATTTATTTACTCAAATGTCATTTTATGTAATTTTACAGAGTTGAGTTTATGATGTCAGGCTGACATGTATACACTAACTTTTGGACATTTTCAGTTTGTTATTATCAGTGCTTTTATGTCATCTCTGCAGGTGTTTGGCTTTGATGCTGTAAATAAACCGGAGAGTTTCCTGTCTCCTGTAAATCAAAAACGTGTGTGTGTGTGTGTGTGCGTGTGTGGGTGTGTTTTCTGTCGCGTTGGTGCCCGTTTCCCCTCACTGAAGCTCTTGATGTGTTGCGGGAGGGGGGGGATCGGAGTTCTATCTCAGCACTGACAGTTTGGTGTATTAGGGAGAAAGTCAGAAAAGCGTCTTCTGATTTGTCACTGAAGTTGTTTGATGATTTCCTCTGTTGTGTCTAATAAGGTAATAGCGAGTGTGATTGGAGGGTGTTGGGCCTCTTTCTCTCTCATTAAGGGGCTGAGAGGATGCCTGTACTTCTGTATCATCAGAGCAGAGAAGCTTGTACTGGGTGTTGAGTTGATCATGCTGAGGATGAGGATGATGGGGAGATGCTTGACACTCATTTTACTGTCTGCAGTTGTTTAGAATTTTCTCACTTTTAGCTGGTAGTACACATAACATCTAAAAAATTAAGGAGAGAGGCGATGAAGAAATGTTATTCTGGTCACTTGGACAGACTTATTTTTTTTTTTTTTTTTGCATTCAAGGGGTTTTTGCTTCTAATGTTACCGCCGTTTCAGATGACCATATATTATTATTAAGTCACATATGCCCTTCTTCTCTCCTCATTGTTTAAAAGTATTTTAGAACGTGTGATGCTGAGGTTGGTTGCATGGTTTCACAGTCGCTGTGTGGTGAGGGGGTTGTTCCCTGGTTATTATAGTAGCAATTTGTCAGGGGGGCACAGTGGTTCCGTGACTGTGCTGGGATTGCCTGATTGTTATTTGCCACGAGCTGCGTGTTGCTTCTGCTGTTAGAGAGACGATGTGCGAGAACTCTGCTAATGCTCTCGGGGTCTAAGCACACTTTGGTTATCACTAGGTATTCGGACCATCTGGAGGGTGTTGTGTCAGAGTTTTGGTGGTTCTGGATATGTTCACACTGAAAGACTGTGGATCAGCAGGATGGGACCAAATTTTCTGTGGTCATGCTAAAGATGCTGGAGTCATCTGCTCAGGTAACATTTGCACACTTATGGCTACACCTGAGTTTTGCTGTTCATATTGTATCGAAAGTACCAAAGAACTCAATGCCATAGTTTACAACATTTTAGACTGATGCGCACAATGTGCACAAAAATAAGAAACAAATGGGAAAAAAACTTCCAGTACCCAGAAGGCAAAATTCTGTCACAAATTTTAAATGTGTGATAGATAGTGTATAGTGAACACTGATTAATACATTCATGTTTTGCATTTCATAATTTCATCTTTAACACATTAATATCCTATTCCTGTGTAAACACATTTATGCCACATTTGTGCAGCATTAACAGTTATGCACATATGGTATATGCTGTTTCAGAGGTAGCGTCTGTCTTGCCTTGGTAGAAATAGTTACATTTTTACAAAGCAAACTTCAAATTTTAACACTCCTGGTTAAATGTGCATACCCATGTTTGGTTAATTTAGTAAGCCTACAGTGGGTTTGCTGTCTTTGTCTAAATAAATGTTCACATGTGTAATGTTAATACAACTGAGGTCAAAAGTTTACACCCCCCTTTCAGAATCTGCAAAATGTTAATTATTTTACCAAACTTCATGCGCGATCTACTCCAAAATGCATGCTTATTGTTTGTTAGATGATACCGTATCGCGGTTTGTTGTCTTTTACACATAATATTAATTACATATAGTCCACAAGAGAAAATAACAGTTGAATTGATAAAAATGACCCCCTCGCCTTTCAAAAGTCTTAATTTTATGCTTACTACTTGTGGTGTTCCTTCCCTGATGATTCCTACAGCGTGTGTTTTTGGTTTAGGGCCTAGTTGTTCACAGGGCCGTGCACAGGACTGTTTGAGGGCGCTGGCCCCAAACATAAAAAAAGGGGCACTAGGTCGTTTAGGGGGGTGGTTTTTTGTGCCTTGTTATTACAAAATCATAACCTACGTTGTTTACCCCCACCCAATATACAATTAAAAGAGAAGATATCACTCTCTGTATTAATGTCAACATGTTGATAAGATGGGCTCCTCCATCCTCTGCTGGACTGCATTAGCTTCTCAATCTCATATGGATTTTGTACGGGTTTTTTGCACCGTTTTGAGTGGGTAAGTTGGCTCGAGGGTAAGGGGAACCATCCCCAACGGTATCTTGGCAGCTGGTTTCCACTTTTAGTATGTGGCATGTTTTTGAACCCCATCATGAAATTGGGCTGCCAGACTGTGGAACGGAGACCTGGGGGAATGGAAGGCATCCAATTACTTTAAAAACAGGTTTTTGCTTGGTTAAGTGAAGCCAAATGCTGGTGTGTAAATTGAGTCAGCATTTTAAATCTTACCCAATAAGGCACTGTAGTTTCAGTTAAATCCTCGAATTAATAAATGGGAATTTTAATGTGATATTATGGTTCTAGTTTAAATATCTACCATCCTTTTGTAGTTTATTTGATGGGGACAGTGTACAAGTGCACCAAATCTATATCTGATAAGAACCAGAAGATGCTTTTCATCACATTTTAATCAGATATATCTTTCCACATGTAGTCGCTAATGGCCAACAAACTCTCTGTTTAGTATGTTTTAGGAAGGCTACAACTTTAGTGTTCAAATTATTGTTTTAGAAATGCAAACAATTAAATATTGAAATCTAATCTTCATTTGGTTGGTTTGGTTCTAGGAGGTTGGTTACAACGGTAACTTCATGAAATAAATAAATATGACTTGTTTGTAAAAGGACATTATTTAAAACTTAGTTTATATTAGATTATTTTTAATCCGGTGTTTTGGAATCCAGATTTGTCGCATGGTATTTTTACACCCAGATCGGTGCATCCTTACCAATGAATCGACTCGGGTCTACTTACCCCGATACCGGGGAAATGACTGAGCCATGGGCAACACTTTTATGAATGAGCTATATTTTTAGATCTCCTATTTGGTCACTAGATCCATTCGGTATCATTTAATTCAAGTAAGGAAGTACTTTCATTTCTAGGATTAGGATAGTGACACTTTCTTGGACTTTTTGTTCATTTTATACTCTCTCTGTTGAGGATCTACATAGAGAAATACCAATGGCCACATCTTTACCCCTTACTCTGACCCATTATCGTATGCATAATTTATCAGTGGTACCCGTTAATCTACCTATGCTATAGGACATAAAAACTCATTTGATACATTATAGAGTGTTGCTTATAAAACATTTATAGGCTTAGTATTAATATGGTTTTAAGACAAATTGTGTTTATAGGAGTACTAGTATCAAGACACGTGATATTATAATCGGGGAAAGATACTTAATTACAATAAAGTTAAGTGGGAACAAACGGCTAACATATTCTATAGGAATCTATGAAGCTTTTAGCTGCTGGCTAAATTACATATATACTTTATTAGGGTGAGAGTGGGGGTAAGATTAGCCATTTGTACTTTGTGGTCATCCTATTGATTAGGGGAAAAGTACAAAGTGAAGTATCAAAGACCAAGTATATATCTATCATCTCCTAAGATTACGTCATCCTATAATTTCAGATATCAGAATGTTTCCAACCCTAACATTAAAGGGTTAAATTTATACGTTTATATTGCAATAATTTCAAATTTAATTTTCAAATAATGTAGAAACAACATAAAGACAGTAAAATTTTAATATTTGTTTAATGGCATCTATTTATGACTGAAGGCCAGTATCAAGATACCATTCTATGTATTAGTGAACCCATTGTTTTCTTTCTTTTTAGATGATATTTACCATTGATAACATACAGTCAATTACACGAGCTACTCCAGTGAAAAAAGAATAACATCTTAAAAAATAAAAACTAATTTTAAGTTACACTAAACAGCATTATGATAAACCCCATTATATCATAAACTGTCATTATTTATTGCTACTGTGGCTTCAGCCATGAAATATACAAGGTAAATTGAAGTACCGTTATAAAAAACAAATTCCTAAAATTTTAAATATATTGTTGTGCTAGGGTAAGTATTCACTTTGTTTAGGGAGGCCTATTTGCTGCTGTCCTAACTAAAAACTTTATGTGCCCTGATAATTAAAAGGGGAATAACACACACACCCCAGTCTAACCCCATCTCATGTTAAATCTTGAGTACTATAGAGTTAGTACGCATCCTTCATATCAAGGTTATAATAGTTTTGAATTTTTAAATTAGTTTTCAAATTTACTATAAAATTCAGTTTAGTTTTTATTCGTTTCATTAATAATTTTGTTAGTTTTAGTTAAGTTTTTATTTTGTGAACACATTTCTATTTCGTTTTTATATAGTTTAGTTTCAGTTTTAGTTTCAGTTTTAATTAAAGTTTAGCAGAATCAACAGATCACTTCCAGAGCAAAGGCCAAAGAAAGACGCAGGCATAATTTAACCTTAGTGAGGCAAACATATAGCGACACAAAATTAACGCATGCTGAGATTGATTAGATAGTAAAAGTATACAAATATACGCCAAAGAAAGCAGGCAAGCCTTTTTTTTTTACTAAATTAATCTACACAACTCGCGCTTAATGTCATATCCAATTATGTGTGTTGATATATTTAGTATGAAAATAAATGTATGTGGGATGTGGGTAATGTCTTTCTTATTTAACCATTACACATAGAGAGTGCATTAGGCTTATAATGTGGGTGTCTTGTCAACCTTTTCCGTGAATCAGGCGTGATCCAATCACCAAAACTGGGAGAATAACGCAATCGCATTAACAGTAAAAGGGCGTATATTTGAAAGGTTCTTGGCTACTTTATGAGGAATATAACGCGTGGTATGATGTGATTTAAGCCAATGCACATTTGTTTCCAAAGCCTGGCAAGAGTGTGATCACAAGTGTAGCTAAAGTTTTGTGTTGAGCCTTTCAGAAAAGGATGCGGTTCTTATTGTTTTTCTGTCGTATTATCATGTTGCGCTGCATTGTTCTTTTCTGCAAACGCTTACCAAAACTTCTAGAATGACAACGTTGGTGTGCATTTTGCTTGGGTACATGCTAAAATAATAATAAATAATGTGCTTACATGATGTATATAATTTAATGCGAGGCTGCGGGTTCGGGTCACGATTCGCGGTCTTTATGTCAAATGGTTCTGGTCTGGTACAGAATTAAATTAGAGCTGCTGTCAAGTAATGGGTCGGGTGTTCTGTTAAGTACTGAGTACTTTACCAAACAGGACCCGTGCAGGCTTTAAAATGCTTTGCATCTCTCCGTCAGATAACCCCATGTGCGTGATGCGCCATTAAGGTAGGCTATTTCCCTAAACGTATATTTTTCCGCCAAGGGGTGAGAACATAATAATGATTACGCCAAACGATATGTCTTTTGATAAATATTATTTGATTTCAGATAGTTTATCAATAACTGTTTCTAGTTTAGTTTCGTTTTAGTTTTTTCATTTATTTTGATGTTCTTATTTTATTTCAGTTTACGAAAATGTTTTTATCAATCGTTTTAGTCTTAGTTTTAGGTTGCGTTTATGTAAAATACTGGTTCATATCTCCAAAAAGTCTTTCGTTTTATCATATTTATAAAATAAAGATACAGCTTTACGATTTATGTCCGGGAGAAAGAAAAAAGCAGCAGGCTCATGGAGGTGTGCGCCCGTGGGCCGGAGCATGTAAAAGTCGGCCATGAGCAAGTGAGACGACTGTGAATGCCAACAAAACATGGGAATTTGATGCCGGGTTTTCAAAGTCATGCAGTTGTGAATCATGACATATGACAGTAGTTCTGTGCCAAAACCATATTACTTATCGGGTTAGTACAGTTTTTTTCGATCGTGGTCGTTCATTGAGACTAGACAAGGGGTGAAACTCCTTCATGGATGTAGACAACGGGTGAAACTCCGTCATGTATAGGAACAAGTGGTGATGAAATACTCCTTCATGTGTAGACAAGGGTGGTGGAATCCTTCTTTTATAGACTTCTTTTATATCTTTTATAGCTGGGCCCGCTCCATCTTTCAGTATCAAACGATATGTGTGCCACTCAATACCTAGCGTCGAACAGGGCCTTGTGATAAAAAGTTCGTTAACAAACACACTTGTGAAAATTCGATTGCTGCCACGGGAAAACAAACTGTATCCACTGTTAAGTTAACGCTGGGTTCTTTAGAAGTCTGAGCAAGTTATCTCGCCTTACAACCAAAAAAAACTGGTTTGGAAACCATACTCCCGAGGCCAAGTACCCGGGCAGCGCTGCCACCGGATGAAGACGTTGATGGTGGTGATCTGATCTGGTTGATGCTTTGTGCTCAAAAAAAAAACTCTACGAAACTGTAAGAACCCGAAGTAAGATTTTTGGCACCGAAAGCCTCGGTCATAGGTCCAAATTGTTTGAATACATTGTCAGACATCAGCCACCTTATCAGCATGAGCTTTATTGACGGGTATGTTTTCACATACGAGGAATTTTTTTTCATGACAGAAGCTTCCACAGTGTAACATAATGACAGTGACAGAACAAAAAACACCGATAATAAAAAATAGAAAAATAGAACAAATAAATAAGGAATAAAAATATAAATTGACAATTGTATGTACAGGTATATAACAATAGACAGTTGTAGGTACAGGTATATTATGTGCAAATTTGAAGTGTAGACTAAGTATGTGTGCTAGATAAATAAGTGTATGAGTGAATAAATAGTGTGTGTTCCACAGTTATTGTAAAGTGTTCATGAGATGGATTGACTGAGGGAAGAAACTGTTCCTGCGTCTGACCGTTCTGGTGCTCAGAGCTCTGTCCAGCGTTGTTATCCTGTTCGAACAGGATGGCGAACATGTTTAAAAAGAGGGAGTGTGCTGGACTGTGATTTGGGGTAGAGGGATTCTGCCAGCCCTTGTTTGCTCACTCCTGGGAACCACTGTGAGTGCTAAGTTATGGAGGAGAAGGGAGGGTTTGTACCAATGATGCGCTCAGCAGTGTCCCCCACGGAACTACCCTCGAAGTCTTTGAGGCAGAATTTATTTGGTGCTGAAGCTGAACCGAGACAGTTATTGAAGGCAGAGGACACAGTATTCAATAAGGCGGTTGTGGAGAACTGTGTCAGCAGCTCACTGTGGCAGGGTTAATTCCTAGCTGGTGTCGAAAGGACAGTACAACCATCTGCTGGGCTTGTTCACAATGGAGTCAAGTGTGTGAGTGTACCAATTCAGGTCCTGAGGAGATTGTGGTGCCCAGGAATCTGAATGACTCCAATGCAGTCACAGTGCTGTCCATGATGGTGAGGGGGGGAGAGCAGAGGGGTTTCTCCTGAAGTCCACGGTCATTTCCACTGTTTTGAGCGTGTTGAGCTCTAGGTTGTTGAGACTGCACCAGACAGCAGCTGCTCGACCTCCTGTCTGTAAGAAGACTCGTCACCATCCTGAATGAGGCAGATGAGTGTGGTATCGTCTGCAAACTTCAGGAGCTTGACAGATGGGGTCTTTAGATGTGCAGTCGTTGGTGTACAGGGAGAGAAGAGCAGTGGGGAGAGGACACAACCCTGAGGAGCTCCAGTGCTGATAGTACGGGTGCTGGATGAGAATATTCCCAGCCTCACTGGCTGCTGCCTGTCTGTCAGGAAGCTGTTGATCCACTGACAGGCGGAGGTGGGCACGGAGAGCTGAGTTAGTGTGGGCAGGAGGAGGTTTGGGATGATGGTTTTAAAGGCCGAGCTGAAGTCCACAAACAGGGATCCTCACATAAGTCCCTGGTCTGTCTAGATGTTGCAGAACAGAATGCAGTCCCATGTTTACTGCATCGACCACAGACCTGTTTGCTCTGTAGGCAAAACTGAAGAGGATCCAGCAAGGGTCAAGTAATGTCCTTCAGGTGGGCCAGCAACAGTTTTTCAAAAGACTTCATGACCAAATACGTTAGAGCCACAGGTCTGTAGTCATTAAGTCTAGTAATTTTGGGTTTCTTTGGGACGGGAATGATGGTGGAGCGTTTGAAGCAGCAGGGAACTTCACTCAGCTCCAGTGATTTGTTGAAGATCTGTGTGAAGATGGGGCCAGTTGGTCAGCACATGTTTTCAGACAGGCTGGTGTAACACAGTCGGGGCCTGGTGCTTTTCTCCTTTTCTGATTCCGGAAGACCTGGCGCACCTCTTCATCGCTGATCTGAATTGCAGGTGTGGGAGAGAGGGGGGTTGCAGGAGGTGTTAATTGTTGTGTGGAGAGGTGTTCAGGGCGGGTGTGGGGTGTCTTTCAAACCTGCAGTAGAACTCGTTCAGATCGTCTGCCAGGTTTTGATTCTCCGCAGTGCTGGGGGATGGTGACTTGTAATTGGTTATTTATTTTAGACTTTTCCACACTGATGCGGTGGAAGAGAATTTAATCCTTATTTTTTTCAGAATAATTACTCTTTGCCACTCTGATATCCTTTTCCAGTGTGTATTTAGCCTGTTTATACAAGACATCTCCCCCCTTCCTGTAAGCATCTTCTTTGGCCTGACGGAGCAGTCTTGAGTTTTGCAGTGAACCATGGTTTTCGTTTTTGTAAGTTAAATGAGTCCTGGTAGAAATGCACATATCTTCACAAAAACTGATATAAGATGTTACAGTCTCCGTGAGCTCGTCCAGATCAGTGGCAGCAGATTCAAAAACGCTCCAATCAGTGAGGTCAAAACAAGTTTGTAAGTCCTGCTCTGCTTCATTAGTCCATATTTTTACAGTCCTTAAAACAGGTTTAGCTGATATCAGTTTCTGCCTGTAGGTCGGTATAAGATGAACCAAGCAGGATCAGAGAGCCTCAAAGCTGCTCGTGGGACAGAGTGATTTGCATTCTTTATTGTGGTGTAACAGTTTATATTACTGTCTCTGGTGGGACATGGGATGTGCTGTCTGTATTTTGGCAGTTCACGGAAAAGATTTGCTTTATTAAAGTCCCCGAAAATGATTAAAACAGAGTCCGGGTGTTATTGCTCTGTCTCTGTGATCAGATCAGCTAGTTTCTGTAAAGCTGAGCCCACGTGTGCTTGCGGAGGAATGTAGACACTGACGAGAATGAAAGAGCAAAACTACCGTGGTGAGTAGAAAGGCTTACAGTTAATGAAGAGCATTTCTAGATCTGAACAGCACATCTTCTTTAACACAGTTACACCTGTACACCACCTCTCATTGATGTAAAAACATGTCCCGCCACCACACGATTTCCCCGTTGATTCTGCATCGCAATCTGCTCTGAACAGCTGAAAGCCCGGGAGACTCGACGCGCTGTCCGGAATGGCGTCTTTCAGCCAGGTTTCTGTGAAACATAGAGCAGCAGAGTTTGAAAAATCCTTTTTTGTCCGGGAGAGCAGAAGGAGTTCGCCTGTTTTGTTGGGTAAAGAGCGGAGGATCGCCAGATGGATGCTAGGCAACGCCGTTCTGAATCCGCGCTGTCTGAGCTTCACAAGCGCGCCGGCTCGCTTCCCCGTCTGCGCGTCCTGAAGCGAGTAATCAGCGCCACAGCTCCCCCGACAACAAAGTCCAGCAAAACATCCGAATAGTCGAAAAACCGGCGAAATATCGGGTGGTGTGTACTTCCGAAAGTCCAGCAATTCGTCTCTGGTGAAACTGATTGCAGGATATAACTAAAGACAGGACAAACTAACAAAAACATAAAAACAAATGCAGAGCACGCCACGGAGGCAGCCATCACCGTCGGCGCCATTGTGCATTACATTCACATGTTAGCATGAGACTCCATCTTTAACGTGCTAAACAACTCTGAATGCATGAAACAGCATTGTACCCCCACTTTAACATAAAAATTACTGTGAAAGGGTGTGTTATTGTCACGGGTTGCTGGGGAAAGGAGCTTGAAGGAGTATGAAGGAGGCAGATAATCAAACAAACAGAGTCTTTAATAAATCCACATGGGAAAATAGGAGAAAACAACCTATTTACACGACGGAGACAGGACAAAGAAAATGAGGAAAGGCAGGGCTATAAATACTAAACCCGAATGGAACCATTTTTTGGGACTAAAACATAGATGATAATGAACCACAGTGGAAAATATGAACTAATCAAGCAACCAGAAAACGAGGGGTCAGGAGCACATGAGGGAGATGGGAAAAACAAAATAACAAAGGAGCCCAGTCCTAGGGAAGTGAGTTCATATAGACCACCGAGCCTAACCGGAAGCGGCACCAGCGTACATCGTGCCACAGACATCAACAAAAGGGGGTGGGGTCTGGAAGGTCTATAGGGCCGGCCTTAGTCCAGGGCGCCCCACGTAGGTAACAGGCCCCCCCCCTATCGTTCCGGGAACCACCACCCACCCACCCCCCCCCACCCGTGGCGGAGCAGGCAGTTTAGGGTGCCATGTCGGAGCAGACAGTTCAGGGGCCCATGGCAGAGCAGACAGTTCAGGAGGCAATGGCGGAACAGGGAGCTCGGGGAGACGTTCGGGGAGCCATGGCGGATCAGGCAGTTCAGGTTGCCATGGCGGATCAGGGAGCTCAGGGGGCCATGGTGGGATAGCCTCCGTGGCCTTGGCCTCTGCACTCGGCATGGCCCCTTCAGCCGCAGACAGTTCAGGAGGCCATGGCAAAACAAGGAGCTCAGGGGGCCATGGTGAGATAGCCTCTGTGGCCTTGGCCTCTGCACTCGGCCTGGCCCCTTCAGCCGCAGACAGTTCAGGGGGCCATGGCGAAACAAGGAGCTCAGGGGGCCATGGTGGGAGAGCCTCCGTGGCCTTGGTCTCGACACTCTGCCCTGGGAAAAGGAGAGTGGGACTGTGGGTGGTGCTCGGGGTGGTGACTGAAGGCGGTGCTCGGGGTGGTGACTGAAGGCGGTGACTGTAGACTTTTTATGGAAGTCACAGCGGTTTGTGAAAATCACAGCTACTTTATGCAGGCTGTGTGCATTTTTACTGTGGACTGACAGTTTTGAAACTTATATGGTAGTTAAATAGCCCCTAGACCTCAGTTACCATGAAAAAAGCCAGGACATTTCAGTTTTGACAATATGGGACCTTTAACTTGGGAACAGGAGCCTTCTCGGGACTGGACGTGGGAACTGAAGCCCACTCTGGGCTATACTCGGGATCTGATGCCCTCTCTGGGCTTGGAACGGACTCAGAATTTGTTTGGGCTGGGGTGGATTTAGGACTGAACTTGAAGAAATGAGCAGACTCATGGGCTGGAGCCGACACTGGAGTGGACTCAGGGGCTGGAGCCGACACTAGAGCGGACTCAGGGGCTGGAGCCAACACTGGAGCGGACTCTGGGGAGAGGATCTGACTTGACAACAGTCTCTTTCCCCTCATTCTCCTCTTTTGGGCCGAGGTGAAGGAGATAGCTGCAGTCATAATAGGGCTCAGGAGTGAATCGGCCGGCGGGCTTGACATTGGAGCAGCCGGCGGGCTTGAGAGTGCAGTAGCCTGCGGGCTTGACTGCTGAGCGGCCGGCAGGCTTGACAATGGATTGGCTGGCGTTTCTGGGCGGAGGACTGGGACTGATCTAGGGACTGGAGATAGCGGGAGTGATGTGGATTTTGTAAGAACTCCATTTATGGGAACGGGGGAGCACAGGCAGAGATGGGTGGTCGGAGCCCTTGGCCAGGTATGTGGAGGGTTCCGGCGTGGGGTGAGCTGGAGAGGCATTGTTGTTTTCAGGAGGGGCTGGATGAGGATGCCTCATAATTTCTTCTACCTCTAAATTTGAACTATTTAAGTAAAGGACAAGATTAATCAACTCATTCAAGGGAAAACCATGCGTAGGGAGATCGCAGCGGATTGTTTCTTCATCCAGCCCCAGCTGAAAACAGGCACCGAGTGCGGCGTCGTGCCAGCTCTCCCGGTTGGAGAGCTCGAGGAATTCCTCCACATACCTCTCCAAAGGCCGGCCACCCTGTCAAAGGCACCACAGCTGATCCTCAGCATCAGTCATCTTGTTTTTGGTCCTGTCTTCTGTCACGGGTTGCTGGGGAAAGGAGCTCGAAGGAGTACAAAGGAGGCAGATAGTCAAACGAACAGAGTCTTTAATAAATCTTCATGGGAGAACAGGAGAAAAACAACCACTCAACACGACGGAGACAGGACAAAGAAACTGAGGAAAGGCAGGGCTATAAATACTAAACCAAACGATGGACTAATAAGAGGATTAAATGAACACGGGTGGAAACTAATAAACTAATCAAGCAACACAAGAAAACTAGGTCACGGAGCACATGGGGAGAAAAACAAAGTCCCCATGGGCGTGACAGTTATATTAGGCTAAGTTTTTATATTCATAACAAAAGCATTACTTGGCGCTTTTGATACATTTTCTAGATTTTTTTTTAGTTTTGTGTAAGAGGATGCGTGTTATTTTGCTATGTTCAATGCACTGCTCATTAAATTTGAATGATAGTATTATTATTGTCAAATCATAAAATAAAATAAAAATTATCCCATTAATATTTTGTTAAATAAGATAATTAAATTACTCAATTTGAGTGTATTGATCATTTGGTAATAAAAACTATATTTTTTATTTAATAAAAAAGTAGAGTTTGTCCATGTCCCTTGAATGGTTGTCCACACTGTCGTATTGGGGAATCCGCCCCTTTCAGAAAAGGCCATCCACTTTAGTGACATCAGGACAGCAGATTTTTTTGTCTCTTCAGTGGCGGGAATTTCAACGGAAGAGGTAAAATTTATTGGTGAAGTTTTCTTCGTATGAGTTTGCTTACTTGCTTTGCCAAAGCTTAACATGTCCACCCTGTCGGCATAATATATGCCAGAAGTTATTTGAATACAGTATTTTCAAAATATGTAAGTTTAAATATGCCAAATTCTCTTCAACAACCAGACTAATTATTTAGCTAGTCACAGTTTGTTGTAAGCAAATATTGTAATTGAAGCTCAAAATGTCCACCCTGTCGGCCACTTAGACTCGATAGTGTGGACATAAACATGACAGGGTGGACAGACATAGCATTCATTTGTAGTTAATATTGCTAAAAACTCAAATGAATTGGAAGGGGGGGTATCAATGTGACTGAGGATGTAATATTTGAACAATTCCCAATTTATACCAAATTAATTTTCTTGTTTAGCTTTGCTTTAATAAAAAGCAATAAGTCTTTCCAGCTCTGATCTAACCTCATTATGATTAAGTAATGAACTGTTAATTTTCCAATAAGAAGAGCCCTTGTTAAATCTAGCTTCGGGAGAAAGCAAAATTTTAATAGAAACAGCCTTATGATCTGTTAATGGCGTTGCAGAGATATCAATATAGATATTCTCTTTATCGAAATTTCTAGAGAATAACCAGAAATCAATTTGTGAAAGTCTAGATTCATTTTTATTGCTCCACGTGTATACTGTATCATTCGCATTTTTAACCCTCCATATATCTATAAGCTCTAACCTATGCATAAATGCTTTCAGAGCTGTGTTTGAGTTTGATGGGCACCAGGTGGCCACCTATCAAGGGATTCATTAGGACAGTATTAAAATAACCACCAATCACTAAATAAGCATTTGGAAATTTAGACTGCCAATAAGTAAGCTTATCTTCCAAAACAAATAATAACTGATCATTCTCAGATCTAGAGTTATACCCATAATAATCAGATTATAGCACTTCAGAACTAACAAAATAAAGTGCCCATATTCATCACAGTATGTGTGCAACACATCCCCTGCAAAACAATTTTTTAAACAGAAAACCCCTGCAGAGTGCTCCGAACAATGAGAGAACCATAACTCACTACCCCACTGCGATTTCCAAAAAATTCCATCATTATCTTTACAATGAGACTCTTGAAAAAATACGAAGTCAGAACCAAACTGTCTAGAAAACAAAAATAAGGCCTTGTGTTTAACAACATCTCTTAAACCCCTGGCATTTAAGGACACAACAGAGAAAGACATTTACAGAACAAACACTAAAACAATTAACCTGCTTTAAGTTCTATGAACTAAATTTTTCCCCCTATCTTTTTTTGAAAATAGGTCACAAAGTTAAAAAAATATGCTGAAAAAAGCAGCTCCATATTGAATATCAAAAATTGCAAAAAGAACTGTAACAAAAAATTTAGAGGCAGTCTCTAAAATGTACGTGTATGTTATAACAAACCCTTATCATTGTCTGAAAAGTGCACCTGACAGATCAGTCAAAATCAGAACTGGCAGCGACTGTTTTTAAGATGAAAGCACTTTAATTAGGCAGGGCGGCGCTGATGATTTCTCCCTGCCCTTGAATGAAAGCTCTGCCTCCAACGAAGAATGCCGTCTTCCCCTCTGCACGTGCCTTTTGGACCTCTGGCCACAGCTTCCTTCTCCTTTCACGATCTCCCGCTGAGAAATCTTCCATGAAAAGCAGACTGTTCTCTTTCAGATATGAAGAATTCTTTGCAGCCTTCCAAACACCGTCTCTGTAAGAGTGAACGGAGAACTGCATAATGGTCACCCTGGGACGCTTCGTGCCATCTTGTATCTTCCCAAGATGATGGACCACGTCAATAACATCCGAGAGTTTGTCCTTTGCACTAGGAAGAACATTTTGGCAGATTTTGACCACCTCAAGCCGAATGTCTTCATGCGCAGATTCAGGAATCCCGGCTATCCTCAAATTACGTCTTCTCAAATATGTTTCCATATCATCCATCCTCCGCTGCATATGAGCCACAGGCAATTCAACATCATCCATACGCCGCTCAAGACTAGTAACCTTCTCAACAACGGCCTTCAGTTCAGCTGACATTTCCGAGATCTTTTTCTCTATTCCATCAACCAGCGGCTGTTGATCAGCTGTGTTAAGCCTGACAGCTGTGTCGATATATCAGCTCGAGTGTCGTCACTTGCTCTTTTCTTTATGACTGGCGATTTACTCGGGGCAATGCAGGGAACTCCTCTTCAGCTAAACTGAACGCATCTTTCTCGCTCGCGCAAGAAACAACGTGATCATAGCCACTGCTGGCTGGTGAGCACGCGTTAATACCATAGCCACCTTAGCATCAGCCGAAGAGTTGTTCAAATGACCACATTTACGCCCCATGGCAATGCAATATAGGGGAAAACATCAAGTCAAAAACATAACAAAATAACACACAAGGCATACAATTAATAAAAAGTTATTTTTGCACTGTCTAAACACAGATGGTGCAGGAGCTCGTAAAAACACGTCTGATCAGGTAGCCATCTTGGACTCCCCTCCTGATAACATCTCATCTTCACTGTTCTACTGAAGCTCCCTCGTCACCTGTACATTTTCCAGGGCTCGTTGCTTCGCTGAGTTTAAGTTTGTGTCCGCGAACAGTCGCCTGTTTTCGTGTTGTTGTAAGATGTCTTCGCAAACGCACTTCAAGAAAAAAGAGACAGAAGCAGAGTTGTGAGAGGGGGTGGCTCCGCCCCTGTTTTAACTGCAATAAATATTTTTAACGCGTTAAACTGAAAAAATTAATTGCATGCGTTAACGCACTAATTTTGATAGCACTGGTTGTTACATTAAAATGTCATTAAGAGCATTAATGATATCTGCTACATTTGTGTAGTAAATCATAGTGTTATATGTAGTCTAACCACTAGAGGGCTGTTTGTGCTGTGTTACCTGTTTCCCCCTGGTGGAGGGGTTTCCTTTTCATGGGAACTTTGAACTGTGTCCTCTAGGGGTCGCTATGGGGCACGCCTCGTCGTGAAAAACACCAAGCCTTGGCCGGCGACTGCCAGACGTCACGACCAGTGCGACTATAGTATAAATAGGCGCCGGGAGCACACATCATTCTCTTCTTCGTCTTCATTGACTGTTTTGTTTGAAGCGTGGATCTGGCCGATGAGTTTGAAGAGAGGTTTTCCCTTTCGCGATCGTCGGCTGTGCACGAGAGTGAGCCGCTGGAGGATGATGTTATTGCATTACATTGTCTGATTCAGGGGCCAGTGCTCTGCTGGAATAAGCCCAGCAAAAGCAGGAAATGTCTGAGGAGGGTAAAGAAGCTGAGGCTGAGCCTTCCCAATCCTCCTGCCCTGCGTATGATGAGCTTTTGGAAATTATGGATTGCGCCACGGCGAGGCTTTACTTGCCGTGAAGCGGGTGAAGAAGTGACGTCACGAAATATCTCGATGAACGTTATTTTACTGGCCATAACCATCCATCTCAGGTGAGCCTTCCTTTCTTCCTGACCTCCATACAGAGATCGAGAAGGAATGAAAGATGCCGTTTTCCTCACGCATCCATCGGTTACAGCATACGAGTTATGCCAACATCGAAGCGATGCGCAAAAGCGGTTATGAGAAATGCCCTTATAGAGAGACGCTGGTCAGCTATCTCTATGGGTGAGACGTCCTCTAAGAATCCCTTCCTTGACATCTCGCTCGGATGCCAGTGCATACGCAGCAGCAGCAGGTCAGCTTCGCTCATTGCACACGATGGTGATCTCCAAGCATATCGCGACCTGCTGACAGACCGGGATGTGGCCTTCACGACGTCCAGTCTGAGCCCCCCCGCCCCCCCCCCCACCCCCCCCCCCCCCCCGACAACCCAGGGGTCCAGCCCATCTTGGTTTGAGGATCAGAGACTGGCTTAGAAGGCTAGTGTCGCGGCTCGCACCCACAGACTGCACCAGTGTCATGCACAGTAGCACAGTAGAGATTGTGAGATTGTGCGCCGTCATATTGATCAGGTGAGGAACAGATATGAGGGATCTACAGAGAAGCCACTGGGTTTGGAAGAGCCACTCAAGAAAGATGTGAACCAGTTGACACCCTGTTCTGGTGTTGTAATCTCAATAGACAATAAAGTGGAGCAGACAGAGGGAGAGGCCACCAAGGTGACTTTGTCAGAGTCTCCATGTGAGGAGGAACATCAGAGTTAAGTTTTTGTCTTAAGATACCCCTTTTAGAGCCTTGACATTTGCATTAAATTCAGCCTGGTCACAGACTATACATTTATATGGGTGCTAAATTGCCAGATGGTTCTCCCCACTATCAAGGAGATGCTAAACAGTTTCACCTCTATCATCTCCCCATCTGATTTCAAACACTTTCCAAAGAGTTGTAAATGACCCCGATGCCAGGCACCGGTGGGCCTGGCTGACCAAGCAAACTAACGCACACACACACAAACTAACACACACACACATATAAAGACATTTTTTTATTTTAGACTATAATTAATCAGTTACAAATATATCTGATATATGCATGTGTTGTTTGTACGTTTCCCTATTAGCTTAGCTGAGTTACCACTCGTTATTTGAATTAGTTAAAGCCATAAAACACTGATATTCAGGTGTATGAATGTATCTCAGGTTTAATAAGTCTACATGTGTTTGTTTCTTGGTATCAATATTATCTGCTCTTTATTCCTCAAACAATGATGTACAGTATGTGATTGTGAAACGCATCATATGATTTGTACTATATTTTGGGTTAAAACTGCACCAATTCCAGACCGGCCATAAAACATGCAAATGGCCATAAAGGGAGACAAAGGAAACTTCTCCCGCTCAAAAATTCACGCCTGGTATTAGCTATTCCACCCAAAGGTGGGTGTGGATAGGAACTCTAAAAAAGTAATTTCCTCGCACTGATCTTTGCTCAGAAACCTCTTCTTTTGAGACGACGCTATCCAAGACTCCTCAAGACTCTCCTCTTGATTTTCTGGCAGTTTTTATCTTCAAGTAACTTAGATTCGCTGTGGACTTTAACCATTTACAACTATTTAGATGCGTGTTTAAGTTTGAGCCCCTTTTAAGGTGATTTTTTGATTCTTTGATGATTCTCATTATGTTGTGGTTAATACTGCCATTCTTTTATTTTTCTCTCTCTCTTCCTTACTTTCCTTCATTCTGTATATGTGTTTTGCTTAGTTATATGTTAGTTATAGTTTCATTTTATTAAATCCCTTATATTCACAATGGATTGTTTCTGTTTGCTGCTCACAATTCGAAGTCAATTCATGTTTTGAACCCTTGATACATATGCTAAATTACTGCTAGCACTGAATAAAGAAGGAAAGCTACTTTCCTTGGCAAGGAAAATAATCTTTCTTTGAATTGATAAATGAATATATTGTCTGCTCGATGGCGGACAGATCTAATAATTGTAATATTGATTCTGCTACAGTTAATTCTAAGATCTAATCTAAATATATATTATTAATCATAACCAGTTATAATAATTTCCCTGTTGAGCTGATTTACTACCGATGCTGTAATAAGATGTTTGCATTGGTGACTTAGAGGATTGAACTAATGTTATCAGGGGGAAGGGGATGTAGTAAATCATAGTGTTATATGTAGTCTAACCACTAGAGGGTTTGTGCTGTGTTACCTGTTTCCTCCTGGTAGAGGGGTTTCCGGTGGTGGTTGTGAGGTGTGGTTGACCAAAGAACTAGATGGCTAGTTGCTGAATGCTGATGTGACCCTGTAAATAAAATACATGTTAATTGTTCATCCTGTCTCTACATTTGCTGCACCAAGAATATCACAATTTGGTTCTGTTCTGTTTACTCTAACGGGGTTATTGCAGGAGTTTTTACCCAAAACAGAACCATACCGCCAACCCAAACTGTATGCTAAGTGTCATTTTAACAATAGTGGTCCTGACAGAACTATAATTATTTATGTTCTTTCAGAGGTCAGGCTGGTTGGAGGTTCTCGCTGCTCTGGGAGGTTAGAGATACTTCATGATCAGACGTGGATGTCAGTGTGTGACGCTGTCTTTGACCAGCAGGATGCAGAGGTTGTGTGTAGAGAGCTGGACTGTGGGGCTCCTGTACAGGTGCTGGGAGCAGCTGCTTTTGATAAAGGAGACACTCAGATGTGGACACAAGAGATTCAGTGCAGAGGAAATGAATCTCAGATTCACCTCTGTCCAACATCACAATCACATGAAAACAATTGTTCTCATGACAATGATGTTGGACTTGTGTGTACAGGTATGTGTTGACCGTTTCAACTGGAAATATTTAATTTTGATAGTTCTCGTCCAACTTTTTTTCCCTTGCTGTGCACCTAAATATATGGTAGATCACGTTTACTGTTTAGAGGTAGTGCATATTAGGCTATGAATCGTTTCTTGATGTTTCGCATTACTGTGTTGATTAGAGAAGCTCACTGACTTATCAAAAACAAAGCCCATTACCACTTTTAATACTGAACTCTTTATCGACAGATTAGCATTTTCCCATAAACCAACATCTCATCTTGCTATGCTGGATTTTAAGGAAAGTCCAGAAGGTCACCAATCCTGACGAAGTCAGTGCTGGTGAACAGTGCCAGCAGACTCAGAACAACAAATCCTTGTGGGGGGGAGTCTTGCAAAGAGATTTCCCTTGCCATTTACCGTTTGCTATGACACGCAATCTCTTTTTTCAGTTGTTGTAGAAAAGCCCAAGATCCGTGGTTAAGCAGCCAGTGTTACTGGAACATCAGTTTCAGCTTTATTATCTAAAAAAAAAAAAATGTCAACTCTGGACAGTTTTTTTTTTTTTTTTTTTTTTTTTTTTTTTTTTTGGGTTGCAAGAAGAGGTATTCCGGCCTGGAGACAGAGATTGATATAAAACACCACATTTTCCTTATGGCATTGTATGTTTTGAAATGTTTGGTCTTCCAATGGACAAGAAACACTAAATGTTGCCTAATATTAATATAATTAGGAAACTACTGGTACTGTTATGACAATGATAGTATCTGAAGCACTCTAGAGCAGGTTAAATGAAATGAACCAAATAGTCAATATTTTTTTTTTCAGTTAGTTGCCAAGGCAACATTTTTCATTTAGTTTAAGTACTAAAATAACAAACTAATAAGTAAAAATGTATGAATACAATATTTTTTATTCTAGAAATAAAAAAATTAATAAAAATATCAAAATTACTAAAAACATATCAAAATTAATACAGAGTTCTGGCATGAAACTCTAGATGGCGCAGTCCGATAGGTCTAACTCAATCTGACCTAATGACATCATTATCACATGGCACAGCTGATTGGTTCTCTCCTTTATTGGTAGCCAATGAGCTGCTCAAAGTTCAAATATATGACTATTGCTTGCCTGCCACCTGTATAGATCTGCTACGAGGTGATTCATGTATGCTATATGGGGGTTATTTCATGTATGTTATATTTGCAGCCGCAATATTTCTTACATGCTCACAGCAGCATGTGTGGAAGTATTGACTGTAGTAAGTCTCTGTACTTGCTCTGCAGCAGCAGCAGCATAGCAGATCTATCCCGCCAAGACCAAATACATTAACATTATCATATACATTACCATGGCCATCCCTCCGAGAGTTGTCATGACAGAACTTAGTTTAGTCAAGTCAAGTCACCTTTATTTATATAATGCTTTTAACAATACAGATTGTGTCAAAGCAACTGTACAGCATTAATTAGGAAAATAGTGTGTCAATAATGCAAAATGACAATGACAACTCAATTTTCAGTAAAGGCAGTTCATCATTTAATTCAGTGATCATCCAGCTCAGTTCAGTTCAAATATTATCTGTGCAATCAAGTTGACAATATCGCTGTAAATTAGGTGTTCCCAACTAAGCAAACCAGAGGCGACAGCGGCAAGGAACCACAACTCCATCGGTGACAGAAATAGAGAAAAAACCTTGGGATAACAAGGCTCTCGGGCCCGTTCTCTTCTGCCAACGAACCACAGTTCGTTCCAGGCTGGCAGCAAAGTCAGATTAGTGCATAGGACTCACCTGGTTCCTGTGGCCGATTAGGAGACAAGGTCTTCACTGGGATCTGTCTCTGGGGCTCATCTAGATGTCCTAATCTCCGCTGACATTCAGGGCTGTAGAGGTCATCTTTAGGTGCTGATCCACCATCTGGTCTGGATATGTACTGGATCCGGGTGACTGCATTGACCATCTGATCTGGATACAGACTATATCTGGTGTCAACGGTGACCTCAGAATAAGAGAGAAACAGACTACGTTAGCATAGATGCCATTCCTTCTAATGATGTAGCGTACATCGGGTTATTGGAAGTTTTAGTGTAAATCGTAATTTAGATATATTTTTAGATGGAAAAATGCAGTTTTATAAATGCTAGAAATGTGGCTTTCAAAGGAAAGATATCAAATAACACCTATAGGTTTATAACTGGTGATGAAGAATTGGCAGAGCAGCCATCAATGGTTAGACAGTGTTCTAGGTTATTACATGCAGGGTTTTTAGGTCCTATACTTAACACGAAATTACTCGTCATCCATTTTTTTATATCGACTATGCATTCCGTTAGTTTTTCGAATTGGTATGTTTCGCCGGGCTGCGAAGAATATAGAGCTGAGTATCATCAGCATAACGGTGAAAGCTAACACCATGTTTCCTGATAATATCTCCCAAGGGTAACATGTAAAACGTGAAAAGTAACAGCCCTAGTACTGTGCCTTGAGGTACTCCATACTGCACTTGTGATCGATATGATGCCTATTCATTCACTGGTACGAATTGATGGCGGTCAGATAAGTAAGATCTGAACCATGACAATGCAATTCCACTAATACCAACATAATTTTCTAGTCTATTCAAAAATAATGTTGTGGTCGATAGTGTCAAAAAAAAATTCAGCACTAAGAGCCATTAGCATAATCGGAGGATACAACCACACTCATGATATGCGAGATCAGTGGTGGCGGATTTGGGGGTCCTCTGATGAAGGCGAGGGTGTGCTCATTACTATGATCGTCTAAATTCTGACTGAAACCTCGGACATATAGTCTCTATGGTTGGGGTTCTCTAAGAAGGAATATAATTGTTAGGATACTACCTTTTCTAGTATCTTGGACAGAAAAGGGAGATTCGAGATCGGTCTGTAATTAACTAGTTATTTGGGGTCAAGTTGTGTTTTTTTGATGAGAGGCTTAATAACAGCCAGTTTGAAGGTTTTTGGGACATATCCTAATGACAATGACGAATTAATACAGTAATATTCAGAAGAGGATCTATGACTTCTGGAAGCACCTCTTTTAGTAGCTTAGATGGAATATGGTCTAACATACAGTACATGTTGTTGGTTTTGATGATTTAACAAGTTTACACAATTCTTCTTCTCCTATAGTAATGAATGAGTGGAATTGTTCCTCAGGGGGTCTATAGTGCGTTATCTGATGCGATACTGTGGCTGACGGTTGCATGTTTATAATTTTATCTCTAATAGTATCGGTCTTGGAAGTAAAGAAGTTCATAAAGACATTACTGCTGTGCTGTTGGGAAATGCAACACTTGTTGATGCCTTATTTTTCGTTAATTTAGCCACTGTATTGAATAAATGCCTGGGGTTATTTTTGTTTTCTTCTAAAAGAGATGAAAATTAATCAGATCTAGCAGTTTTTAATGCTCTTCTGTAGGATAGGGTACTTTCCCACCATGCAATACGAAATACCTCTAGTTTTTTTTTCCTCCAGCTGCGCTCCATTTTCCGGGCTACTGTCTTTAGGGCGCGAGTATGCTCATTATATCACGTTGTTGGACTTTTTTTTCTTAATCTTCCTTAAGCATAAAGGAGCAACTGTATCTAAAATGCTAGGATAGAGAGAGTCCACCTACCTAATTTTACCTAATATTAAAGTGAAAACTGAAAATATATAAAAAAATCTAATTTAAATATTAAAGGGGTCCTATTACGTTCTTTTACAAAGTCTTGATTTTGTTTTGAGGGTGTACTAGAACAGTCTCTCATATTAGGTTGTTCGAAAAACATATTATTTTTCACATATTTTACATGATTACAACACCTCTCTCCCCAGTCTGTGGCATGAACGGCTCGAATAGTTCCTTTATCAAATGAAGTCCCGCCTTCTGAATACAAATGCTGTGATTGGTTAGCTGGGCATGTGTGTGCTGTGATTGGCCAGCCAAACCCCTCGGCTCCTTGTCATGAAATGTCTGCTCCGTACCATAGCCTGCGCGAGCTCAGTGAAATATTGCATCAATATCCAATCATTTGAGCGGCTTAACCCGGATGCTTGTACCCACTCTAAGTTCTCAACCTTGGAAGCTATCGGTCTCCGACATAGTGATAACACTTGTTGCATTCTCAACCAGGTCTCATCCCATTCGCTGATATTTGTGATATCACAAATCCCGGAAAATAGGCATTGTAGTCCAAACGAGTAATTCGTTGTAGTTTTTGAAAAGTGATATCTGTTAAATAAAATATCTCCTTTTGAAGTGGACATTGAACTTTGTAACTTTGCAGATCTTTTTTTCATGCTCAAACAGCATGTAACAAAGTTTGTAGTTCGGAAAGAAGGAGGCGGGAACCGGCGAACATTCAAAGAAACTTTAATAAAATAAACAAACACAAAATAGAGCGACAGCCCCTCGCGGACGACTGTCGTGCACAAACGAAACGAAACCAAAACACAAAATAAACTCCAGGCCTGGTCCTCTCACGTCTTTCACTGTTGTCACTCCTACTTTTATCCTTCCGGAGCTCCTCCGTGAAACTCAAGACCGGTGAGTGGTGCAGGTGTCGCTCATTACCAATTACTCCACCGGCCTCGCTCCATTCCCACAAATCTCGGCCCCGCCCCTCTCGTCACAAGCAACATTACAGACTAACTAATGTTGAAAAAGTGAAAAAGCATAATAGGGCCCCTTTAACAAAATATACAATAGTATATCAATTTTACACTAAAAAACGGTTTGAGAACAACAATGCCATTATATATAACAAATTAAAGCCAGCAAATAAGCTAAATATCGAAAGTGAATATATTTGCTGAACTTAAATGTACATTTATTTTATAACATATTAACTGAAAAATGTTGATATTGACAGTAGGATGAAGACCACTACTAATCAGCTATTAAATTGCTATTAAATGGGTATTAAATGTCACTAATTGTTTTGAGATGTTAAATGTCATAGCAAAATATTGTCAGAATAATTTGCCTAGCCTATATTTACATTTCTTATTATTATATTCACATATTCATTAATGTTAATATTAATTAATTTTAGTGGGATATGCAAAACAGATTCTATCAGTCCAAATGGAACAATCGGTAACTACTACAACTGATGACTGTTTTGTTTTCTTTGTGCAGAGAAAATGCATTGAGAACAGATTTCCTTTTTTTATTCTATTATTAGGCTCTAAAGGCTTCAGGTAGTGCTCAGCCACAGCCATAATCACCAGAGAGCAACTTCAGTATTTTATTACTTAGCTGTTTCTGGGATGTGTACTTCTATGATGAGTGATGCGGTGTCCTATAAGTTAATTAGCGGAGACACAGTCTAAAGATTTTTTTCTTCAAGAATAATTTTCTAATTCAGTTTATTAATCTGTGCAAAGACATCGTGAGCTGTCAGAGCTATTCAATACACCTGAGGAAATTGACCCTGTAATGAGATTCTCACTCAGTGTTTTTGCAGTCTCATACTAAACAGCACAGGGGGCTGCTGAGTAACGCTCTGGAATAAAAGCATGTAAAAGGATCAAGAAAAATGTGATTAAGTTGGTTCAGAATAAATGGATGCTCTAGATGCCGCATGACTATTTCACAGTTGGCTTGTTGAAGTAGTGTCACGCTCACTAATGTTATAGACCTGAATTAAAAAATATTTTTTATTGAATTGAAAATGTGTCATTTGTTATTTATAGGGACAAAAATATCCCTTTATTTTTCAGTTATGAAAAACACGAGAAACCAGATTATTCATTAAACTATACATGTGTCATGACTAAAAAAATTAATTCTGATGTAGATGAATCATTCAGATACCATGTAAAGTATCATTTAGATTCAGTTGCTGAACTTTCCTGCAGGGTTACATTTTACACCAGTAGGTGGCGCAAATTAATGCTTGGTCATGACTCATGAGTGAAGATCGCATAGTCTGAATTTTCAAAGATGCGACCTCGAAGCACTGATACGTGAGAAATATTTGGAGGGCTAAATATCTGGACGTGTCTGTGACTCTTGCAGTTGTGAAATGAGTTCTGACTGAAAAGCACATCGCGATGACCTACAGCCAATGAGAGAGCAAGATACAGGGCAAGGGAAATTTTAGGGGGAGGAGTCTTATGTGATTTCCTGTATTGCTTCTCACATGTGTTTTGTAAACTATATTGAGTTGTTGAGGTTTCTTTTAAGTGAAATATTGTGTAATGTGTGACCGCAATCACTGATCTATTATGTAATGTGCAAACCACAGCAACTTCCTGTTACCCAAAACAGTTGCGTAGTGTGAAAGGAACAGTGATCCAACTTTGAAAATCATAGGGTGTATACACGACATAAACTGACTCAATAACAATCATTCACGACCAAAACAAATCCTACATGTGACAACAAAGCAGATCTAACTTTTTCTAACATTAACAGTTTTTGTCCACAGTTCGTTCACTTAGTAACTTTGTTCTAAAACACTTATTCGTTCACAAGTGAAAATAAAATAAAATCACTACTGCCAGAGACACAGAAGTGTTACCACAAACAATTTCAAAAAAGTGCCAAAAACAAACAAATGTATTAAATAGTATCTTCGTTTAAAGCTACTCTTTGGATTTTTTGAGATGCACATATTCTGCACAATGAAAGGATAACATTTGCAATGCAACTGTCGGATTTCAGCTTCAGAACACACCATGCATAGGTTCATTTATTCATACTGGCTACATACATACATTTGTGCGTAGTTTTAAGTATGTTGATTATTGTGTGCTTGTTTGACATTCTAATAAATCAGTCTAACATGTTTTTATTCGCTTGAATTCGCTATTGAAGTCATTATTCATGCCTTTTCAAATAAGGTAGGCTATTAAGCATTAGCCACATCCATAATGAAATGCTTTGATTCTATACTTGTTTTGTACATTTTAATCATTTGAATTTATCAGGTGCCTGAAACACTTTTTTTCAAAGTTTTTTTTTTCACGCAGGTAATTTGCATGTATTATTAGAGTTACATTGTAAAATAAATAAATAAATAAAATAGTGGTATGATATATTTTAGTCTGCTCAATAGTGTGTTTTGATATGCTTTTCTTGCTGTTGCCAAAAAATTAATCTTTTCAGAGAAATTGTCACTGATGCTACAACCTGAATTCAACAGATCTAACATTCTGTACCTTTTTTTTTTTTTGACCCAATTACGGTAAACTATTGAACCAAATCCCAGAAAGGTCTTTTATCTAAATACTTCCAGAAGGGGGATTAATCCTTGTCTTGGTGCTAAATCTATCTATTTATTTGAAGTTGGACTTGAGGTATTAGGATCTTCCTTTTGGCTTTACGGTGTTGATAGGTGCTCTTTCCTTTTAAGGGGCTCCTTATCAAAATATGTCCTTGGCCTTTCTCTCAATTTTAGTCTCAACACGTACCAGGCTCACCTTTATGAGAATATCACTCCCATCAAACACTTAGACAAATGTCATTTCTGAGATGAAGTTTGTCAAAAGCTTTGGCTATAACAGGGATGACTATAAAAAAAAATGAATGTGAGCTTTGGGGAACTGCATTGAAGGCAATGAGTTAGTATCACAGCTAATGCTACTGCTGCTGCATCAAACTGTGGAGAGTTGGATCTGGATAATAAATGAAGACTGAATTCAATTTTGGTTGAAAAATGGCATTTTTAACTTGAACCTGATTCATTGTGGCTGAATCTCTCCATCATCCATGACATTCTGTCAAGGTTAAAAATTTTGTTTACCAGTCAAATTATTAATGTCACTGTTCTCATCTTTTCTATCATTTTGTTGACAGGCACCCAATTTATAAAACTGGAGATAAAGTTAGTAATTCGACAAGTATCGGACAGACCTCTCTGTCTTTGCAGACTATATCAAAGGCCTCGGATAAATTGCTCACTTTCATTTTACATCTGTGTTCTTCAGCTTTCATACTTAAAATATCTTGTTTAGTTTTGCTGTGTACTGGACAGTTATGCTTGATAAAACATATTTTGACATCTTAAAGTCAACATGAACAGCATTAACATCCATGTTTTATGTACAACCCTTGATATTCCCATACACTTATAAAGTTGTTGTATAAAAATACTAAAATATGCATCAAGATGACCTATTGGCATATTCTCATTCATTTTATCTCAAGGTTGGCATAGCATTTAAATAGCGAAAGGTTAATGGCATTACAATGACTTTCTCAAACAGGTTATTGATTAAGTGCTCATTAACATTTATATGTTCCCCAGCTGATGCAGCATATAATATAATGCTCCAGATTTTGCCTCGTGGCCATATGAACCTATTATACACATCTGATAGCCAGTCCAACAGTTTTGTTGCTGTAACCTTTTACTGCTGATATATTTCCTCCTTTCATTGGTGTATCACAGTATTAAAAAAAAATATGACCCACTGTGTGGGAGCTAAGGCACTCACAGTTAAGTGCGTGATTAATGCATGACAATATGTTGAACGTGAACTACTTGGAATATATATGAACTCGTTCTCAGTGAGATGCATGAAATATGGACTGTGCTATGCTATCAGAGTCCACGTTGTTTCAGTTATGGTTGACTCTTTACAATGATTTCTGTTGTTTTGTGTACTAAGCTAATTATATTTTGGTAACACTTTATTTTAAGGTATCCTTGTTACACGTTACATGTACTTATTATAATATATATAAACAATAAACATGCAAGTAACCCTAAACCAAACCCTAATCCTAACCCTAACCATATAGTAAGTGCATGTAGTTAATTAATATTACTCAGTACTTTTTATACTGTAATAAGGACACCTTAAAATAAGCTAGTGTAACTGATATTTTCTATAGTACATTAAGACATTCATTAATATGTTTATTAAGCATTTCTAATAATCTAGTCCTAATAATGCAGGAGATTTCAGGTTTTACTATCATTGGGGAGTATTCTGCAGGGTTTTGGCTGGTTTTATGAAGGTCAATTTAAGGCTTTTTAAAAACCAAGTAAAGAAAATTTAAGGAACAAATTGAATGGAACACTATAAATTAATAAGGTTTCTAAATGTAAATGTCTTATATTAGCAAAATGTAAAAGTTTACTTTTTGATTTGTTTTACAAAGAAAAAAATTACATGACTTGAATAATTCTGCTTTCAACCACTAGAATGTGTAAATAACTTTTCCTGTATCTTTTGATCACACTGCAAAAAACAATGTTCTTCTTTAGTAGTTTTGTCTTGTTTTCCAGTACAAATATCCAAAGATCCTTAAATCAAGACACATTTACTTGAGAAGCAAAATTACATAAAATAAGGCATCTTGGTTTATGAGAAACTGATTAAAATTAAGTGAGTTTATGATTTCTTTTATAGTCCATTGAGATGAATGAATGATGAATGAATGAAATTCTTTATGAATTTAATATTTTTTTGTTGCAATTTAAGACTTTTTAAGCCTTTATTTGTTGGAGGGCCACAAACCCAGAAACCCTGATTCTGATCATGTGATCTCAACATGTCTGCCCCTTTGAGGAGACCCATTTTATTTATTATAGAATTTTTTTTTTAATTCTCTTTGGAGTGTTACAAGCTGTTCATGAATAGATAAGATCCCTAAAGTTGCAAATACTAAAGTCTCAAACCCAAAGAGTTATTCTTTATAAAAGTTAAGACTGGTCTACACCCTCCTAAAATGCCTCGTTTAAACACGCCCCCACATTTCTAAGTCACTATGTGGGAAGATTTGCATAAACACCGCCCAAATGTTTCACGCAAAGAAAGATGGCGTAACTTTATTGTTGCTGCCACCCCCACCGTCATGTTGTGAAGACATTGAGTGTTTCGTTGCGAAAGCGAAACTACTTTGTTTAGCCTTTCCAAAAGAGGACATGACTAGAAATCAGTGGTTAAGTTGTTTTACAACACTGTTCCAGAACAGTTCAACCCAAATATTCAGATGTGTGCAGCGCATTTTATGGAGGACTGTTTCCTGATCATGGTAGAGTAGATTACAATGTCGGCTGTTCTGACTCACAGCTTGTAAATACGTTTTCATATTTAAAGAATTTGCCCCTGATGATTCAAAGTGAGTTTTGAGCAGTGTAGAGTAGCCGCTTGTTGTCATTCCGGGACACAGCATCACATATGGTAAGGGGCTGAACTTTCCGTCAACACGCTTGAGTATGCGGCCAATTACAATAGCTGGCAATCAAGCACACCTCCTTTTCAGAAAGTAATATCGATGAGTTTTCAGAAGGCAGGGGCATAGAGGAGAACAATAATGTACAGTATGTGGAAAATAATGTTTTAAACCTTAAACCTCATAAACACATTTCAAACCAAATACACAAAATAATGTTCTATATAGCAACATCATATGACCCCTTTAAAAAAGCGCTTTAACTCCTTACTGATATACGAGTATTTATGTAATTCGTTAATGACGACTAGACAAAAACTTCGTTGACGAGCTTTTTTCCATTACTACGACGAGACTAAGACGAGAAAGCGTCACTCAGCCGGTCAGTGTTCTGTCATGAAATCTCACTATTGTTTGCGATTGTGATCGCTGAATAAATACACTTACTCAATCGCTGTTGTTTTAATAGAGAAATAGACTATTGCAATTATGGAATTACTAGGAATTTCACTGTTATAATATTTTTGTTTGTTTTAGCTGTTTTCATAATGTAGACAGAGAGATTGCATAAGTCTTTGGTATTCATTAATATAATAAAAAGCCTATGATAATCAGTACACTATAAGGTAAAATAAACCATGTATGTGTCCACATTCTATTGGTTTGTGCTTACTGGAGAAAGTGCAATCCCTGAAATGCAAAAGTAAATTTTTCAAATGACAACAATCATTACAATTATAATTTTGAGAATATATTTTTATCAGTTTAACCATTATACAGAATTATGAAAATGTGACTAATATTTCATTGACTAAAAAAAAACCTGACTAAAATGCTCATACATTTCATTGAATAAACAAAAACAGGACAAGTTTGTCTAAATATGATAACTAAAATGTACATCTGAGTAAGACTAAAGACTAAATTAAAAATGGCTGCCAAAATTAATACTGCTGTATGGTTAATTAATAATAATCTTATTGCTAAAATGTCAAGTTTTCATTGACTAAAACTAGACTAAAATACTTCTGGTTTTCTTAGACTAAAACTAGACTAAAATACTTCATATTTTCTTGGACTAAAACTAGACTAAAATGTTGAGATTTTAATCGACTAAAACTTGACTAAGACTTAATAGGATAAGGTTGACTAAATATGATAAAAACTAAAAAGGAAATTTTAGCCCGGGACTAAGACTAAGACTAAAATAGCTGACAAAATTAACACTATGACTGGAGTCTTTGTCTCATTTGAGTCACCATGGTTTTAAACATACTTTTCAAAAGTAAAAAGTGTATGTGTAAAACTTTTTTAATGAGGAAATATTACTGATTGCACATTTAATTTCATTGTCAGCCATGTTGCTGTTGACCTTTGTACTGAGGCCTGGCATCTATTGTCTTGTTGGGGTTGTATACCGAGGTCGGATCCTTGCAGATTTAAAAAGTAAATTGCATGGTTTTTCTTCTTCCTGGTGTAGCAGAGTCAAGAGTACCTCGGACAGAGCCTACTACCACACACAGGGCTGGGATGAGTGATGGAAGTTTATTGACAACCTTTAAAGACGATAGTATTAGTCCCAAATTAGTACCAACACACCGGAGCCCTACTCTCTCACTCCCGTGCTTCCCGTCTGCATTCACAGTGAGACTGAGCGCGAATGCTTAAAGAAGAAGCGAGATACATTGCACTTGTACATGTAGGCAACAAAATAAAACAGTATTTCACAAAATATAACAATGTAACATAACAGTTAATACAAATAAACACTCTGCATACTTGCAACATCATGCAAATACTTCATGAAAAAAATTAAAATGTATGTAAATATTGTGTGAAATAAACTTCTTTTGATACAATCACGCTGTGTCACTGAATACGACTGCACCATATTGTAATTAACAATGTAAGTCTAACGAATACTACAGCTTAGACTGTTACTTGATTTAATTCACACATAAAACTAATTATTTAACCATTAAGTGCACAAACATACCTTTAAAGAAGAGTAGTATGAGGCAAAATTAGTACAAACACACCAGTAGGCCTACTCTCTCACTCCTGCATGGAAAAACACACGTGGGGATGAAGCGCTAAAACATTTCACAATTAAAAGCGCCACTTTCAAGGAGAATTCACTAATTACACAGATACACGTGTCTGACAAATATCACTAAAATTTTTAATATCATTAAAAATTATGCTCTGAGATATTACACTCATCTACAGACTCTGTAAACCCAGGAGTCGTAATATACCTGGAGAAAGCTGTTAGCATTCCCACTGAGAGGCTGAGTAAAATGGCCAGTATCAGTTACTACACCATTAAGCAATTAAAAATTGTCAGAACGTTATTTAAAGACACCAGATTGTTTAGTCTATCTAAGTGCTGATGTGAAAATACTCTTAATGTTTTCAGCAATACCCATTTGGACAAATTGCCTTTGAATTGCCCTCTAGAGAGAGCCAAGACCTGATGGATATATATCATCTTCTGTCGATACAAATGCCACTGCAACATGTCCTTTCATTATTTTCCAATTTGGAACAAAGACTCTGTTTGTCATTATATTTAAGTTAGTTACAAGTCACTTAGAATGAAAAAAGGTTTCCTTTTTTAGAAGTGGTTGAAGCTGTTCTTCTGCCTCTGAGTATGGACTTGCACAATTCATTCTGCGGGACGTCTGCATTGACCTGTAGCAAAATTAAACAAAATGGACAGTTGGGCTGCAGGGGATACACAAGAAAGGTATTCTGTCAGATTCAGCAATCATTTATTTTATAACAAAAAGTGTAGGAGACATAGGTCTCCTTGTTCCTTCAGACAGGAAGTAATAAATGCAAAAATAAAATGCAACCAACCATTGGGCATTTAGGACAGCCAGGCTTGTCAAGTTTTTCTGTAAAGTTAGTAATTGTGCACATCATTGCGTCTTTTTCACTTTTGATTTTTGTTTACTTTTATATAATAAACTATGATCTCTAATTTCAAATCTAGGTCCTGAAGAAAAACCTATTAAAAACATCAATTAAACAGAATAGCATATAGTTTATGTAGTCTAATGAAATTATCTGACGACTTTATCAGAAACATGTTGAAACAAGTTTTCTGCTTCTGTTGAACATTCATCAAAGCATGATGGCTGTCTGTTTGCAATTTATTAAAATGTAATGTCTGAAAATGCAAAAATAAATAACTAAATGCACAATACTGCTGACTTGGAAATATATTGATTTAAATGCATAATGCAGTTTATTTGCTCATAGGTTGCATTTCCGTATACAATCTAACCCTTGGTTAACCGTTAGAATGCAGTATACAGCTAAATCTTACTTGCAGTTTTGTTTCCCATAATCCATTAGCTTTTTCTCCAAACTAATGTCATTGAACAAATTGGGATTTGGCAGGTCATAGTCTGGTGGCGTCATATTACAGAATATGCGGTACAATTTACGTCATTTTAAACGTAAGACAGCCATGCAAAAACATGACAGAGATGAACATTGTTAGATGTTAGCGATTGTGGGCAATTTCACCGCACAGGCATCAGACACTCTCTATGTGGGCTTTCTTATTTATTTCTTTCATATCGTCTTTAAAACATCCATATCTCTGAGGGGTACGACACAGACTTCATCTTTATAGTGAAGTCAAGGACAGGTTCTATTTTAATAAATGTCTCTGGAGAGTTCAAACCCGTGTCTCTTAGGAGGGTGTCACGGTAGCAGTCCTTTTGAGGGTGTGTAGTTGGATGAACACACTCACAAGAGCAGGGAAATGTGTGCACAAGCATATACATATGACTAATCTACTTAAATGAGGGTAGGGACATATTTTTCTTCTTTTTGAACACCGCTTAATATCATCACGGTAGTTTGCACAAGATAATTTACTTTCAGCATTATGTGCGATATGATATTGAGCTTGCTAAAACATAATTTCTCAAAATTGAAATTCTTGAGTCAGGGACTGACATATCTCTTGACACTTCAGAAGCCAGAAAATTATCAATCTTACTGCTATAGCAATTTTGATTAAAATGATAAGTTTTCTTTGGCAGACAGTATAGGGCTATGCTATATGCTCTCCATGAATAGGGCCTGCAACTCTTTAAAAAGAACTTAAACACTATCTTAATTACAAATCTTAAACCAACAAATGTTCAGTGAAAGGAGGTGCTTTATCTTGATAATATGTAGATCATTGTCCTTAGAAGGTCAAACGAAATATTGTTTGTTGTTGTTTTACTGTTCTTTTAATCAATTATTTTTCTACATTAATTTGAGACGATTTCCAAGTAAAGTTTTAAATAATTACTTTTAATTACAAAAATATATACTGTGATCAATAGGCTTTAAAGGCTATGCAAGTTGTCTTATGAAGAAATGCTTGCTAGTTCTTTCTTGGAAATTAGTGAATTAAATTAGAATTAAATGTATTTGATAAAAAAAATCTATTTTGTCAAACATTTTTATACATTTTACAGCAATTTACAGGCTCTCAGATCTGTAGACAGCTGAAATGCAAAGCATTTTTCTTAAAGGATGAAGGTAGAAAGCTCATGGAGGTGTGCACTTTGATAACAGTGAGTCATTTTGCACAATTCTTTAATTCCTTTCCACCAGTCTGTTCATGTGACATTTATTTGCAAGAATTATATGATTGGTTTGGTTGAGCTGGGAGCTCGTTCACAACAATCCATCCCGAGTCGCTTGCATTGTTCTGCCATTAGCCAGCAGCTGGAAAGATTATAGCACTAGTGTTTTAAAACAGGCATGTAATTGGCTATTTCCAGTATAAACAAACCTCTAGCCCAGGGGACGCTTTGACCTCTATAACTGCCATGTTCCATATGAAAAGAGAGTGGGCCGCCTTTGTGTATTTTCTGTGTCAGTCCCTGAGAAAACATGCCACGTGCACATGAACTGTTAAATGTTTTTCCTGAGAAGATCACACTCTGGCACATTTCGGTGCTGGTTAGCGTGCTCAAAGAAACACAAAGGTGATGAAACCTATCTGTAGTCATCAGCAGAAAATCGACCCTGTTGGTCCTCTAAGTGAGCCTTGGAAAATTAGATTGCTGAAATGATATCATGAAAGCTATCACAATGACTTCTGCTTGGCAGTTCACCAAAGCCTTCGCAGATATAGCATACTCTCAGTGGGCTTCAAACATCATACAGAAATGTTTTTTAAGAAGGAATATATATCTGGCAAAAATTATGTTCAGGAAAGGAGGCCATGATGCCCATTGTGATAACCAGTATATAGATGAACGGCACTTGTTTTCAATGTTATATGTGAGAAAATAGACAGTCGAGCTCTTTGAAGGACTGTGAAAAACATGCTTTTGACGTACATATAGGCCAGCTGGG